>CM031239.1:913298279-913773279 GCA_018340775.1 Taxus wallichiana var. yunnanensis | reverse complement strand
CATAAATCCTATATACATGAAACTGAAATTCTTCAAATTAATCAACTTCTCATGAAATCATTATAACACTTGCCTTATAAGTAACAAATTTTCTTCATGCATCCTTCCTATCATCAAGATATCATCAATGTAGATGGTCACCAATTTTAGCAAAAAATGGCTTGAGGACTTCATTCATTAACCTAATAAAGGTACTTGATGTGTTGCTCAATATAAATGACATAAATAGCCACTCATATAATCCCTCTTGCATCTTAAATGCATACTTCCATTCACCCCCTCTCTAATGTTAATTTTATGGTATCTACTTTATGATGTCATCCATGTGTGGAAACATGAATCCATACTTGATGGTGATCTTGTTTATGGGGCTTGAATTCATACACATCCACCATTCACCACCCTTCTTGATGCTAGAACCATTGGTATTATTCACGGGCCAAAAATTTCTCTCGATTAAGAATCTAACAACTCCTAGACTTTTCTATGTATCTCTACATTTTCCCATGGTGTCATCTTGTAATTTGTCTTGTTAAAAAAATGATCCTAGATTCAAATCTATGTGGCAACTAATGTATTTCACTAGTGGTAGCCCTTCTAGAAACCCGCTATAAATAAATTATACTCTACCAACATCTCTTTCACCTCTCACAACATTGATCATCTTTCCGTGCCAATGTCCTTGTGCAATCTCTTTGCACAAACTTTAAAATTAGTACAAAACCCACACTATTCTACATCAAATCATTTAGAAGTTTCTTCCCGATAGCAATAGAACCTTAGGTCTCTACTTTGATCCTTCACCCTTATATTTCATCATATTTAAAGTGTACTCTTTCCCCTCCTTCAACACTCTATATGTTTTTGTGTATACGTCATGTTACACCTTCTCGTTGAAATTCCATGGCCTTCCAAGTAGTACATGACATGTATCCATGTTTTGGTCTAGAGCAATTTGCAAAGCGAGAAAAATTTAATTAAAACCTTCGTATTACTTTAAAAATAATAGGTTATAAATATATAAGATATGGTGGTCCTATAATTTAGGAGTTTGTTTTAATAATACTTCAATCTATGTGAGTTTGGTTTAATAACTAAATCTCACTAAACTAAACAACTAATAATACAATTTGTTAGTACAACTAGTTACAACCGTAAATATTATTTCACCCATAGTAAAACACTAATTTCCTAATATTCCCCCTTAATTTTTACATGGTATAAAAACATTCACACTTCTTCCACATATTTTTGCCACACTACGCATTCATGATCTTAGCACACACTCGAAATGAAGGTAGAAGAAGGAACACATCAACTTATTATCGACCATACACTATCGGAACACATATGACTGAACTAGTGTGGGAACACGTACCTAAATATATGCTTATCAACTAATCATTGTAGGGAACACATCTAACCTACTCAATGTGGGAACTCAAGAAAGAACCATCTGCACAACCTTCAATGGTTTTACAAAGGTTTACCACAAACCTAGGTATGAACAAGAACACATCTAACTATTCAACCTCTCAAGTATTATGATGTTGCATTTCACTATGCTTTTATCTTTCCACCATATGTTTACATTAGGGTATTGTTTGAGGAATAGTCACAGATACAAGTGAACATGAATGAACCTTTGTTCTTATTTTCACACCACACTGAAAATCTTAAAAACTGAAATCCACACCACAACTAAAAAACAAGTCAATGTGCGGAGTGTGGCCCCATCATTAGCGATTGATGAGTGGTCATTGATTGACCTCCATCCTCACATGACTTTGTCCTCTAGTGTGAGGTTACATAATAAAGGTAGTATTCATCACTTTGATTTTTCGGTATGAGTTGATTTTGCTTTATCTTCATTCTCCTCTTCTTCATCAATAACCATGGCATTTTCTTGTAGTTTCCCATCAATCAAATCTTGTTCTCTTTTCTTAATTTATTAATAAATGACCAAATTGTCTCTGAATAGTAATGCAATAGGTGAGTTGTTTCTTTCTATCTTTGAAATTGGAACCATACTTAAAATAAGATCTAGATCTCCTTTTACCATATGATTTATCTTGTTTTCCATATGATGCAATCTTTTGGTTCAATTTTCTTTGTTCTATTTTCTTCCTCTATTAGAGAAGAAATCAAATCTTCTAAACTAGGATTAATTTTACTCAATGTAAAAACCATATTAGAATAACTAGATGGCATGTTATTAAGTAAAATAATTTTTGCATCATTAGCAGGTACATCAATTTTAAGTCCAACTAACTGATTTGAGATGGATCGAAACTTACTAATGTGCTCCACCATGTTGTCACCTTCTTCCATCTTGAGACCGAACAACCTTTGTTTCAATGCTATTAGTGCGCTTCCAAATCGTGAACCAAATAGTTTTTTTAATGTCTACCAAATTGTATGAGAGAAATTTATACAAGTTTATATGATGTAAATAAGCATAACATAGTCCGAATCTAATGATTATTATAGCCTTTTGATATTTTCTTTCCCATTTTGTTGCTTAATCAACAAAACTTACTGATTTAAGATGGATCGAAACTTACTAATGTGCTCCACCATGTTTGTCGACTTCTTCCATATTAATACCGAACAACCTTTGTTTCAATGCTATTAGTGCGCTTCCAAATCGTGAACCAAATAGTTTTTTTAATGTATCCCAAATTGTATGAGAGAATTTATACAAGTTTATATGATGTAAATAAGCATAACATAGTCCAAATCTAATGATTATTATAGCCTTTTGATATTTTCTTTCCGTTTTGTTGCTTAATCTGCATCTTGGTTTTTTAAAATTTTCATCGACGATATCCCAAAATTTTTGTTGATTAAAAAAATTGGGTTCTCACTTGCCACATGTGAAAATCCTTTCCCTCAATTTCTTGAAGATAACTCAATTTATCCATTATGATGTTGACCAAAACAAAAGGCATTACAACCCAAACTCTTTTTATAAAACAAAAGGGAACTTTATAATGGAATTTTTTTAATGATATTTGACTCTATTAACAATGACTCACATTTTATGGTTATGGAAAAATTTAGCCTTTATCAAAAACATAAACATGGCAATAAGTATTGATTATGACACATTTGTTATTTCTCCACATGAAAATTGTTGACACCTTTTACCATAAGACTCAACACACCATGCCTTTTATTTTAACACTTTGTAAAATGGAAAAACATTTATATTCACATATACGATAACAAAAATGAACCCGTAACTCAATACAAAGATCCTTTTTGACATTATCATTTGACTCAAAAAAATGACCCCTTTGACATAATTAAAAGAATTAATGATACAAAATGAAAACATCAAGGATAAAAATCAAAGGGCCCTTGGTTCATTGGTGAATTTGAATGACTTGGAATGGGCCCACCAAGGATCAAGTCTTGCTGAGTGCAAGCCTTGGAGATACCCGACATGGAGAGTCAAGCGAGATAGGGCCAGGATTGTTCCCTAGGTGACTTTGACGGATTGGATACCCCCTAGTCGTGGTTGCTTAGCTAAAGGAACGTCTTCGATGTAGATGTATGCTTACTCATAAAGTGTAAATTAGATATATGTAATCTCCAATTTACCATGGGTAGAGATGTCGATATCTATGTAATCTAGGTTTTCTAAACAAAAAAACACGTGTTGAAAAATTACATGGAAAATAGAGTATGGTACGTATAGCTAAGTGGACGCGTGTGGAAGTATAAAATCCACATATCATGTAATGGTGGATGTTTCTTGTAAATGATCACCTAATTTTTGAGTGTGCTCAAAACAAAGCTAATTCATTGAGGTCGATAGCTTAGAAACACCCCAAAACATAGACACAAAGATGTAGGCTTACAAAAATCGTGTAGGAGGATAAAGAAGAGTGACAAGATTGATTACACATGAGTAGATATGGAAAAATAATTACTCTTATTTTCAATGCTTGTAGTGTTTGAGATGGTGGGAAACCAATTGAGCTTCCAAACAAATAGAACATAATGACACAAACAACAAATGAGAATGCAACATGATCTAAACATTACAATTTTCTATTGGGTTCTCTTTAGATTCCTCCATCCCCATGTTTATATCTCCCATGAATATTTGTAATTCTCCAAAAACATTCATACAAAATAGGAAACGGCTAGTGCATAGACTAATTGATCACATCAAATATTGCATCAGATTTGATCTCACAAGAAATATAGACATTTGTCAATAAATTGAATTTAATAACTCTCCTTTACATGAATGATGGTACACGTTCGATACTAAATGTTTTGGTAGAGTAATTTGCACAACAGAAAAATTAATGAAAACCTTTGTATTACTTTCACAATAATAGGTTACAAATATATAGGAGATGGTGGTCTTATAATTTAGGAGTTGGTTCTAACTATACTCCAATCTACGTGAGTTTGGTTTAACAACCAAATCTCACTAAAGTAAACAACTAATAATATGAGTGTTAATGACAACTCATTACAACCATAAATATTATTTCACCCATAGTAAAACACTAATTTCCTAACAATCCATGGGTATGATATTGCACATCACTCCATCGTCTCCCATTCCTATTTGGAACTTCACTAGACATTACTTAGTCATTGATATATGATTTCCATTCTACAACCATGAGAACTTATGTAGATTAGGATGTTCAATCCTCTTCAATTCCAAATTTTATAGCATCTCTTGCACACCAAATTATCATTGCTGCCACTATCCATAGTTATTTTTACTGATTTTACCTTCTAACTTGCATGTTATGAAAAACTCTTCCTTTTCTTTGGACCAACTTCCTTTTGTTGGTTTCAACAACATGTGCTTAACAATCAGTTCTTCACCCATCTTTGGGTCTTCCTACAACCTAATTGATATTTTCATCATATTACACAATGTGCACACTTGCATTACCCCTCTTCCCATCATTCTAGGAACGTGGGCACTCAAAATATTTATATCCTATTTCTCCTCACTTGTAACATATGTTGTTGAAGATGTGACCTTTTCTATGACCAAAATATATTATTCCCTCGGTATCATTTCCTCCTCTTCTACATGTTCATTCACTATTAGTCACTAAACTCACCTTGTCTTCATAATGCACATAGTTTTCTTCACATCGCCTTGTTGACATATTTACATGGATTTTACCTTTTTCTAGTAGTTGTCTATTGATTTTTCACTAACTTCTCTTCTAAATTTAGTGCATACTTGATAGGCCTCCTCAACTATATGTACTTGGATAATTCCAAACTCATCCAAAATCACAATGCACAATCCATTAATATATCCGGAGATCTTCTCTGATTCATCCTCTACATGTATTGCATGAATAGTAAGTTCTTCAAACTCTTCAATGTATTATTTCACTCTAAGTTGCCTCTGTTGCAAAATCTAAAACTTATTAAAAAAATGAGGCTAGTAATCTACGGGAAAGTTTTGCCTTCAAAATTTCCACTAGTTTATCTTATATCCCAATCTTGTATTTGCCTCTTTGTACTCTATTTGTAGACACAAAATCATGCACTTTAGGAATTATTTAGTCCTGGTATCATACTAATATTTAGAAGGTTTTTGAGTGAAAAATACTAATTAACCCATGTCTTTTAGTCATCTTACTTTGTTTTCTTTCGTCATTTCCGACCTCTTACACCCGTATGCCCGGTTGTTGGGTTTTAAAATGGTACTTTAACAAAACCACATTCAGGGGACAACAAGTCCCTCCTCTTCATGGGAGAGGTTCCCTTATTAAAAGAAAGCAACAAAGCTTATATACAAATGTACAACTTTCATCTTAAGGCTGGACCCTAACATCTTGAAATGCTTTTATACCAAATAGATTATCAATACAAACAAATGGAAGAAGCGAAGAAAGGAAAGAGCGAGAATATAATAGTACTTTCAAGAAATATATATAGAAGAGTATAACCCTATATGTACTAAGAAAGAGTGATACGAGAACATAATCATTCACATTCACAACATAAGATATCATTCCACAGGACACAAAATTCTAGAAATCATATCAATAATAACACAAAGTTTCTTATCACGAGAAGATAAATGATCCACAAATTTCGGTAAGCAAGAGGGGACAATGGAGGAAGATAGAGAAAGGGGAAAATCATACGTATTGATCCACTTTTGACTATAATTACACTTCAAAAGTATCAGAGTCCAACATTTGTAATGAGCCAAGCTCTTACATTTATAGATGAAGTAAAAAGAGGAGAAGAAGAGAAGGAAGAAAATATGATTTGGAATCCCAACCACCAACCATCAATGCCCCTGCAAATCCACCTACAATCTATCAAATATAGTTATGCATGTCTTTGGCATGTTGAAGAAGGAAGGATGGAAGATCGGATCAAATTTGATCTAGTTGAAGCAGTCGATCACATATTAATGGCATGAAAGATGTTTTCCAAATTTTCACCCAAATCAAGATATCTAGTTAGTTCTCCATGTCTGTTTGGCATGTTGGAGAAGGAAGGATGGAAGATCAGATCAGATCTAGGTAGTTGAAACAATTAGATCTTGTATTAATGGCTTGAAAGACTTGTTCTAGATTTCACCCATCAAAGCCTGCTGAAACAAATAGTTTATGCTTCCATGGTGTAGAGGAGGTCGATATCTTTCCAATGGTACCAAATTTGTTGAATTTTGAGTACTAGAGTGAAATTTATGCTTATTTGAATATTTGAATCAAATCGTACAAAAATGGTGAAAAATGTAATTTTTGCAAAATGGATCTGCAGGCTTGAAATTGAAATTTCACCTTTAGCGTAAAAGATGCAAAAGTGAAAAAGTTCCCCGCAGTCCCATAGGCCCGCAACTTCACTTTGGATGTAGGTATGACATGTGGCTTTGCCTGAGTGGTAACGGAGTCGCGACTCACTTTATAATTTTATTTCTTTTGGAAACAAGGCTCAAAATCTCAAAGTTCTCCGCCAACCCGCTTCTTTGCTTTGACTTTCAATGTGGGCTCAACATTTGACTTTATCCCTTTTGCGTGATTGGGGCCATGATTCACTTTATCACTTTACACCTTTTATGGAAACAAGGCTCAAAATCTCAAATTTCTCCATCGACCCGCCTTTCCGCTTTGAATTTCGACGGGCCTAACATTTGACTTTTTCCCTTATGGAAACAAAACCAAAATTCCCAAAATGCTCCAACGGCCTGCTTTCCCATTTTTGACTTGAAACATGGCCACGTGTCCCTTTGTGGGCACTTTTCGTATTTTTGTTTTTTGACTAAGTCCCTCTCTGTTTGGTGAAGGCTTTATGTCTGACCCGGACACGTGGAGGCTCAACGCACATTTGGGACCTGCCTTTGGATTCACCTCTTGAAAGAGCGCCGAAGAGACATGTGGTTCCTTCCGTAGCTTTGCTTTATTTCTTTGTGTTTTGGATAAGTCCCTTTTGTTTGGCGGGGCCATATGTCTGACTCTAGACACGTGGAGGCTCAACGCACATTTGGGACTTGCCTCTGGATTTTGCCTTTGAAGTTGCGCCAAAGAGACACGTGGAGGCTCCTGCCGACGCTTGGAATTTTCAATGGCCGGCTCTATCTTGTTTTCGGACCTCGAGACACGTGGAAAAGCGGCACTCATTTGGGGTTTTGCCTTTGGCCTCGACCCTTGAAGGTGTGCCATTGAGACACGTGGAGACTTTCTTTGCCGCTCTTTTATACTTAGCTGATTCGGGTATGCTACCCATTTGAATTTTTTGTGGACCCTTTGGCTTCAACCCTTGAAGGTGCGTCGATGAGACACATGGAGGGTTCCGCCGACCCTCTTATACTTAGTCGATTTAAATGGCTAACTCTTTCCCTTTTATAGACCTTGGACACATGAAGGGCTAGCACAAGTTTGGGGTTTCACGTTTGTGCACCATACCAAAAGTGTGCCGAAGAGACATGTGGCACCTTTACGGTCTTTCTATACTTAGCCAATTTGGGCCTCGATTGAACACTTTGCCTTTCTCCACTTTGACTTACGAGGCAAGATCAAGAACCATAGAAAAACTCTGACGGCCTCGAGGCAAGATCCAGACGGGAAGACATAAAGTTTATCAAACCATGTGGACTGCAAGATTTTAAATTAACGGGGTGAGATTGCAAATGAGCACCAACTTCTTCAAAGCACAAATTTTCCTATCTCTCTAGACTTCTCAATCTGCTCAAACATCTCTCAAAGGCACCAACTCAAAATTTTCGAAACTTGACTTTAAAAATGAGGGGAATTTTGAGGGTGACAACAGCTAGCTCTTTCTGGGGATGACTTGGTTGGGATAGAGGGACAGGCAAGATCAAGAACCATAGAAAAATTTGGGAAAGTAGACCAGTGCCTTATCCATTGGGAAAAAGAGTCAAAGGAAAAACCAATACAAAAAACAAAACACACGGAAGGGGAACAAACCAAAAAGGAAAGACAAAAACAAAACACAACACCACACATAGTAAATACAAAAGGACTGCCTAATCACCTAGGACTTGAACAACTTCAAATATTTCCCACTATAAGGAAGTGGGAGAGAATATCCATCCATATAATCCAAGTAAAAAGAATTTTCTCCAGTAAAGTGTCTAATTTTGAAAGGTCCAAGCCAAAGAGAATCAAACTTACCATGGCTTTCTCGAGGTTCATGTATTTTTCCCATAAAAAAACAATGTATCTCACTTGAAAATCTCTGGGCCTAGCCTTCTTATCAAACAAAGCTTTCACCTTGTGATGAACCGAGATCCTATCAAAAACTTGCATCTATCTTCATCCACCTTCGAAGATACATGATCCTCTTGTCCAAGGAACAAGTGAAACTTGTATTTTCAATAGCCTTCATTAAGTGCAAGGATTCCAATTCCACTATTACTTGATGGTGAGCTTCAACACCATACACCACTGGAATGGAGACATCCCAATTGCTCTTTTGGGTGTAATTCTATCTACCCAAAGAGCATCATAGAGCTTTTCATGCCAATTCCTTTGAGAGTCATTGAAAAGCTTCTAGATGATGGTTATCGGATTCTTATTTGTTGATTATGCTTGTCCATTCCCTTGAGGATAATAATCTGAAGAATGAGCAAGGGAAATTCCATAGCCATAGCAGAAATTCATCATCTCAGAAGAAGAAAAATTGGAAGCATTATTAGTCACAATTTTGTTTGGTACCCCAAACCTTATCAAGATGTTCTCCTTGATGAAATTACACACCACCTCAGAAGTAGTGCTTTTGACTAGAATAGCCTCTACCCACTTTGTGAAGTAATATGTAGTAGTTAGCACATGAGTATGTCTAGCATTGGAAGGTGGGTTAAGAGTTCCAATGAAATCCAATCCCCACTGTTGAAAAGGCTCATCAATCACTACTTGGTTGGAGTGGTAAAGCAACCAACTTAGGTCTCCCAACAAAATTATGACAGGCTTCACACTTACCTACCCATTTTGATGCATCTCGAACAATGTAGGCCAATAGTACCCTGCATGAAGGATTTTATGGGCAGTGACAACAGAAGAGAAATTCCCTCCACAAGCTTGGTCATGAAAAGCTAAAAACAAATTCTTTTGTTGCTCTTTGTCCACACATTTAAGAAATCTTCCATCAATGCCTCGCTTGAACAAATCATTTTCCCATAATACATATTGTGTAGACCTTAGCTTAATAGCTCTCTTTTCCTTGGCACTTAAGTGAGATGGACACTCTCCATAAGTAAGAAAATGTGCAATATCAACATACCACTCATCTGTTGAACTGAGGAAGAGAACAACAGGAACATCCATTGCTTTTGTGGATAATTCCTCATCAGCCCCTTCAACAATAAGCTCACACAAGCCCTTACCTTGAACTAGCTTAGTTAGCTTTATATCAAGGTCATATTATTGGAATTTTGCTAGCGGTTGCCTCTCTTAGTTCCAAAATCCTGTTGTGTAAGAATAGACTTGATGGTTGTATCGATGAGCACAACACTGTGAGTGAGAATTAAGAATGTAAAAACAAAACTACTTGAACTTTGACCAATGCAAACACATGTTTCTACATCATAGTATATTTCAATTCATGAGATTTTAGAACATATCTCATGAATTCAATTGGAAGTTCATGATCCTCAAAATTTCTCGAGTTATCACAATAAAAAAGGTACTCTCTGTCGCATAGCAATAGATGATAAAATCTTTGCTGAAATCAGGACATGCTAAGATGGGGGTTCTAGCAATGGCTTTCTTGATACCTTCAAATGCTTCTTTACCCTCGGAAGTCCAACCAAATTTTTTCTTTCCTTTCATCATGTGAGCAACACTCATAGTTAGTTCTGTAAAATCTGGAATGAATCTCCTCATGAAATTTATCTTGCCAAAGAAAGAGTGAACACCCTTTTTGCTTGTGGGAAGAGGAATTTGCTGGATTTCTTGAACTCTTTCTAGATCTATCTTGATCCCTTCTTTGGAAAAAATATGCCCCAACAACTTGCCTTCAATAACACAAAAGACAAATTTCTTAGGATTGAGAGAAACTCCATGTTCTCTGCATTTTTGAAGAACTATTTCTAGATGCTGAAGATGATCTTCCCTTATTTTGGAAAAAATAGTCAAATCATCAAGGTACACAACAATACACTTTCCCTTTAGACTGCCAAAAGCTAAATCCATTTCCCTCGAAAAGTGGCACCAATGTTGATAAGACCAAATGGAATTCTCTTGGAGGCAAATGTGCCCCAAGGGTAGTAAAGCGATCTTGTGCTGATCTGGGGTACTAACTTCCACTTGATTGTATCCAGAGAATCCATCTAGCATAGATAACATCTCAGAGCTTGAGATAGCTTGTAAAACTTGATCCATCATGGGGAGTGGATAGTTGTCTTTTAGATAGGCCTGATTCAAATTCCTGAAGTCTACAAAGATACTGAGATCTGACCATTATTTTTATGATAGGCACAATGTTGGTAATCCATGTTGAATGATGTATAGGGAAAATAATCTTTGCTTTTAGTAACTTTTGGATCTCTTGAAGAATAGTATCAACAACCTTAGGATTGTACTACCTTTGCTTCTTCTTGAAAGGTTTTATCCCAAGGTTTCGAGGGATATATTGCTGCATCTCCTTTGGTTGAAAATCCTTAAGATCATCATATGAATAGGCAAGAACATCAACATACTTCTTTAATAGGTTTACTTGCTTTCTTCTTCTCTTCTTGAGTGCAACATTTTCCAATATTCACCACCTTGGGTTCATCATTGCTTCCAATATTGACCTTCTCATACTCAATGATTGTCGAGTCCCTTGAGAAGCTTTAGATTTGATGAACCTATCATGTTTGTCAAACAAATCTTCTAGACTCACCAGTCCTTTGGGAATCTTGTTACCCTTCAACTTAATACAACCATCCTGATCCATCTCTTCCTTGATATCTTCCTCATTAGAGGGCACATGTTCTCTAGGAAGAGTTTCACTTCCTTCAAAATATAACTGATTGAAGTTATCTTTAAGCTCCAAGAAAGAGAGAAAATTTTGATCATCATTGAAAACCTTCTAGTTGCTTGCATTATCTGGCACACTAGGCCTATGAATCATTTCAATGGTAAATCTCTCTTAAGAGAAATCTAGATGAGGAATCAACAAAGATCCAGAGACAACTAGAGAATCATCTCTAGTATTCTTTTCTCTTGCACAACTTCAATTGAGAAGGCATCAAGGAATTAAATGGAATCCCAAACAAGATTTATATAATGTTTCAATATCCTATTCTTGACTTGGTAAAGATCCCTTACCTATTTCATAATCAACTCTGCATCACCACGAGCACAAAGATTCCTTACTCCTATTTATTTTGCCTTCCTGAACCCAAGGATGAGAACCTCATACTCAGTTTGTATTATTTGTGTTTTCAAAATGAAGCTTGAAAGAGAATGGATGAATCTTCCCTTCTAGAGAGATTAACACCACACCAGCTCTAGAACCAATCAAGAGAGATATCCCATCAAACCCCAAAGTACAAATTCCATTGGGATCATGAATCACTCCCTTAGGAAGACTTTCTTCATCCTCTGACATGATCATATAGTTTCCATGCCCAATATCTTCATAGAGTATTTGTGCTTTTGGATCATCAATCTTTTGCACAATATACTCAATTTACTTTTAAGTAACAACTTTCTTATTTTTCCATTGACCGGGATCAAAGCATGTGACTAGTCCATCTGAATTTTACCTCCTACCTCCTTACAGAAGTTCCTACTCAACAAAATACCATATGAGGGAGGAATATCAACAACCAAAATAGTGGCTAAGACCCTTTTTCTGAAAAAGAGCAAAGGCTACTTGTGCATCTTTAATCCTTCCAACCAAAGGCACTTTTCTACTCTCTATGGAATAGCAAGAACCAAAGGCACATGTTAGAGTCAGGCCCAAAGCATGAGCTACTTTTGTAGGCATTACATTGTCTGATGCTCCTGAGTCTATGACACAATTACTAAGTTTATGGCCAGCTATGAGGAGAGTCACATAAAATGGTTCAATTTTCTCATTAGCGGAAGTGACTGCAACGACAAGGCTTGATTGAGGTGAGGAAGAGGGAGTGGGAAAAATACCTTTAGAATTATTGGATGAGGCTTTGGATTTGGAATTGACAAATTTTACCATTTTAGCAAATGCTTTTGGATGGGTTTGGTAAAACTCTACCTCTGAAATTTGGATCTTTGTCTTCTTAAGGTGATCAATGATATCAAAAGATCTAGAGGTGGATGGGGAATCATTACTAGGAACTTGAGAAACTTTTGATTTATCAGTTTTAGGAGTTGAAGGACAAGAAGTTTTGGAAACAGTAGAAGGAAAAGGATTAGCATTACTCACATTTTGCGTGGAGGCAGTGGGAATATGAGCTCCTCTTCTTACAACCACTGGAATAGTTATAGGAAACTCCTTGGATTTCTTAGCAGGCTGCATCACTTTTTCTTTTTTGTTTGTTTGTTCCCGAGTCATAACAACATATGAATCACTATTCATATCTACCACTCTTTCATCATATTCATCTTCATCATCCATACCTTTAGTGGTAAGGAAATGAACTTGAGATCCACCAAGCTCCTCCAATTCTTCATCAACCTCTTCTTCGGGTCTTCAAAGTCTTCATTAAACTCTTCATCATCAAGTTCTTGGACTTCACAAGTTGCATTGACTGGAACCTTGATAGGTGGGCCTTCAATAGCCAATTTATTCTGAGAGGGAGGTAACCGGTTCCTAGGCTGAAAATTCCTTCTTGGAATATCTTGATAAGGAGTATGTTGAGCCAATTGCTTCTTGATAGCAATGAGATCATTTGCAAGCTTTTGTACTAACTGATCAAAATTGGCTCCAGGGGAAGAGGAAGAAGAAGATGCTTTAGATTTGGAGGATTCTCTTTTCAGTTTACTAGACATGATTAAATCATCCTCAACACTGATAGCCAAGTGTTGATCAACATCCAGAGTTGCAAGGTTAGCTCTCCTTAGTGCATAGCTTACTTCAAGCAATTGAGCATTGAGGAAGAAGCACTTTTGGATTTGATCTACAGGGTGAGTGTTATGTGGAATTTTAAGAACTAGCTTTTTGAATTTAGCCACAAAATCCCTCATGGGTTCATGTGGTTCCTTCTTGATATGAGAAATTTGAGCCAAGAGGGCATGCACATCTTCAGCAGGTTTGAAATGTTGCTCAAATTGAGTTGTCAAGGTGGTCCAATTAGTAATTGACCCAACAGGAAGATGATAGAACCAATCAACAACATTATCCTGCAATGTTTCCATAAAGAGCCTAACAGAGACATCTTCATGTTCAACCCCAAGAATCCCACATGCAATAATGAAGGTTGCAATGTGTTCATTTGGGTGTACTTTCCCATCACCTCGGAATTTAGGAAAACCTTTCCTACTACTCCTGGGTAACTTATTCTATGGTGAGGAAGAACAAGGGGCCCAAGCCATTTTCCCCAAGGCAGGTGTGTGCCACTTGTGGGAATATTGTCGAAGGGGAACTGAAACACTCATAAGTATCAAGCAAGAAGATTGGGACTGAGTTGTTCTGGAGGAATGCTATTCTTGGAATTTCTGTCTTTAATAGGAGGTGTGCTTGAAAAATGAGTTCCTCTTGCTCCTTATTCTTGCTGGAAGAAGAGAGAAATTTTGTTGCTCTAGAAGTTGAAAATGAGAATCTTCAACCCCAAGATCTTTCTTCCCACGTGTATACCGTAGAGTCGCCAAATAAAAAAATGATCTTGAAGTTGTTCTTTTAAAAGGGATATGTTTGAAACAAAATCCCCAACGGAGTCACCAAAAATTGTTGGGTTTTAAAATGGTACTTTAACAAAACCACAGTCAAGGGATAACAAGTCCCTCCTCTTTATGGGAGAGGTTCCCTTATTAAAAGCAAGAACAAAGCTTATATACAAATGTACAACTTTCATCTTAAGGATGGACCCCTGACATCTTGAAATGCTTTTATACCAAAATAGATTATTAATACAAATGAATGGAAGAATTGAAGAAAGGAAAGAGCAGAATATAAAAGTACTTTCAAGAAATATAGATAGCAGAGTATAACCCTATACATACTGAGAAAGAGTGATACAAAACATAATCATTCACATTCGAACATAATATATCATTCCACAAACACAAAGTTCTAGAAATCATATCAATAAGAACAAAAATTTTCTTATCACGGAAGATAAATGATCCATGAATTTCGGAGTAAGCAAGAGGGGACAATGGAGGAAGATAGAGAACAGGGGAAAATCCTTCTGTATTGATTCATTTTCACTATAATTACACTTCAAAAGTATTAGAGTCTAACATTTGCAATGAGGCAATATCCTACATTTATAGATGAAGCCAAAAGAGAAGAAGAAGAGAAGGATGAAAATATGATTTGGAAGCCCAACCACCAACCATCAATGCCCCTGTAAATCCACCTACAATCTGTCAAATCTAGTTCTACATGTCTTTAACATGATGAAGAAGGAAGGATGGAAGATCGAACAAATTTGATCTAGTTGAAGCAGTTTGATCACATATTAATGGCATGAAAGATGTTTTCTATATTTTCACCCAAATCAAGATATCCAGTCGGTTCTCCATGTCTGTTTGGTGTGTTGGAGAAGGAAGGATGGAAGATCAGATCAAATCTAGGTAGTTGAAGCAATCGGATCCCATATTAATGGCTTGAAATACTTTTTCATATTTTCACCCATCAAAGCCTACTGAAACTAATATTTTATGCTTCCATGGCATAGAGGAGGTCGAGATATTTCCAATGGTACCAAATTTGTCAAATTTCAAGCCTTTGGAGTGAAAGTTATGCTTATTTGAATATTTGAATCAAATCCGTACAAAATGGTGAAAATGCAATTTTCATAAAATAGATCTGTGGGCCTGAAATTGAAATTTCATCTTTAACGCAAAATATGCAAAAGTGCAAAATTTCCTACAGCCCATGGTCCGACTTCACTTTTGATGTAGGTATGACACGTGGCTTTTCCTGAGTGGTAACAAAGTCGTGGCTCACTTTATAATTTTACTTCTTTTGGAAACAAGGCTCAAAATCTCAAAGTTCTCTGTGACTTGCTTCTCCACCATGACTTTCGATGCAACTCAACATTTGACTTTATCCTTTTTGCTTGAGAGGGCCACGGTTCACTTTATCACTTTACGCCTTTTATGGAAACAAGGCTCAAAATCTCAAATTTCTCTCGCCGACCCACCTTCCCACTTTGACTTTTGGCGGGCCTAACATTTGACTTTTTCCTTATGGAAACAAAACCAAAATTCCCAAAATGCTCCGACGGCCCACTTTCCCGTTTTTGACTTGAAACATGGCCACATGTCCCTTTGCGGGCATGTTCTGTATTTTTGTGTTTTGACTAAGTCCCTCTGTTTGGCGAAGGCTTTATGTCTAACCCGGGACACGTGGAGGCTCAACGCACATTTGGGACCTACCTTTGGATTCACCTCTTGAAAGAGCACCAAAGAGACACATGGCTCCTTCTGCAGCTTTGCTCTATTTCTTTGTGTTTTGGCTAAGTCCCTTTTGTTTGGCGGGGCCATATGTCTGACCCTGGACACATGGAGGCTCAATGCACATTTTGGGACTTGCCTCTGGATTTTTCCTTTGAAGTTGCACCAAAGAGTCACGTGGAGGCTCTTGCCAACGCTTGGATTTTTCAACGGCTAGCTCTATCTTCTTTTTAGACCTGTGACATGTGGAAAACTAGCGCTCATTTGGGGTTTTGCCTTTGGCCTCGACCCTTGAAGATGCACCATTGAGACACATGGAGACTTCCGTTGGTTCTTTTATACTTAGCCGATTCAGCCTTATTGCCCATTTGACTTCTATTAGACCCTAGGCACGTGGAGAGTGGTGCATGTTTGGGAACCACCTTTGGCTTCACCCTTGAAGATGCGATGATGAGACACGTGGAGGGTTCCGCACCCTCTTATACTTAGTCGATTTAAATGACCAACTATGTCCCTTTTTCTGGACCTTGGACACATGGAGGGATGGCACACGTTTGGGGTTTTTTTACATTTTTACACCATACCAAAAGTGTGCTTTGAAGAGACACGTTGCACCTTCATGCGGTCTTTCTATACTTAGCCAATTTTGGCCTTGATTGAACGTTGCCTTTCCCCACTTTCACTTACAAGGCAAGATCAAGAACCATAGAAAGACTCCGAAGGCCTCGAGGAAAGATCCAAATGGGAAGACAAAAAGTTTATCAAACCATGGGGAATGTAAGGTTTTAAATCAATGGGGTGAGATTGTAAATGAGCACCGACTTCTTCAAAGTACAAATTTTCCTATCTCTCCGACTTTTCAATCTACTCAAACATCTCTCAAAGGAACCAACTCAAAACTTTTGAAATTTGACTTAAAAAATGAGGGTAATTTTGAGGGTGACAACACCAGATCATTTCATCATTTACATCATTTTATCTTTGAATGGGGTGCTCAGGCTAATCTTGAGGAACCCATGGGTTCCTTGGTTCCACTAGGGGCACCCCGATCCTTTTGAACTTTCTCGTTACCTTTTGGGTACTTTCTAGCTATTTCACCTTCTTATCTTTTTGGTGGTTGACTATTTCGGGGTAATTACAAAATTAGATCAAGAGAACCCTATAAATATAAAGTTATGAGACCAAAATGAGGGGCCAAGCACTATTCACTACTATCCTCCACCTAGGGTTGCATTCATCTAAGGAATTTTGAGATCATTTGCATCCATTAGCTCCATCACAAGGACAAGGCTAGTTCATCTGCATCACACAAGCATATGAGGGGATTCTATTCTTTTTCATGCATCATTCTATTACATTTTACGTCTAGTTATTACTTACTACTTCACTTGAAAGTTTTGATTGTCATAACACCTAGGGCACATGATGCACATACACATCGTAACTACATTTGGGTCTCGAAATGTAGTGCAACACTCGATTAATAAGCCCAATATTGTGGTAGGCTGAGAGTCGGTCGACCCATTCATTTGCATTCTTTTTTTTTTTTAGGGTTTTAATACTTCTTGTGGTCTCTTTCAGGTCTTTATTTCATCTTGGATTATCAGTGACACATGGCGCGGTGAAACGAAACTCTGATGATGATGCGACACACATCGAGGGTTTGACTAAGCTGTCCAAACATGTGAAACTTAGTTCGGACCTTTTACACGGACTAGGGATTCCATTTTACTAACAAGAGCACCCACAGGCACCATAGTCCCTCTCTAGGTGCTCTAGTCTAGTTAGATACCTTGGATCCATCCTTTTCGGGCCTTTGCATAGTCATTCCTACTTCCATATTATATTCATTTATTGATATCTAATGAGATCCTCTAATCAGCTAAGTAACTTTCTCACCCTTCTTGCACATTAGGTTTATACTTTTTTTAGATTAGTTACTTGGGTCATTTTCCATAGTCATTTATTGCATTTATTTATTGTATTTACATGTTGTTCTAGATTAGATTAACTATTATTATATTTCCCCATTTTAGTTAATCATTTTGGTGAACCCCATGTTTGAATCCACTTTTTGTCTAGGGTTTTAGTATCCTTTTTCCATGGCTCAATCTCATGAAGCCTTTACTGAAGCTCATCTTAAGGCCATTAATGATCATATTGTTTGAGAACCCTCAAGATCTAGACTTACTTTTACATGTGGCTCATGAGGAAGCTACCAATTTGGTAGAACTCAACACTTCGTGGCTATACCAACCTCTGTTGTTATTCAACCGCTCACCTCTACTCTTCCACCTATCTCTACTATTCTTATTTTAGTTACTACCCCTACCAATCATTTTACGCCACCCTTAGTTTCTCATATACAATAGGTTTCATCCATTGCAATCAAGACTTAACTTCTCTTTATCACGACCTTCAAGCTCAAATTCATAAGCTTCTGAAACATGATAATTTGCATGTACTACCATCTTTAAATTCTACTTTATTGTTGCATACTCCATTCGCATCCTAAGCTTCCATCTCTACTTATCCACTTCCTCCTAGCTTTGTCACCCCTAAGCTTCCCATTTTCAATGGACATGGTGACCCACATGAACATCTTAGAGAATTTCATGTCATTTTTCTTGATTTCACTGATGATCATATTCTTTTAGCTAAACTCTTTCCTCGTAGTCTCCATGATTATGTGATGTGTTGGTTTTATGACCTACCTATTCACTCGATAACTTCATTCACGCATCTAGTGATGTTTTTTACTCATTTCTCCATCAATATCGTCTCTAAGATCTCTTATGCTTAGCTAACATAACTTAAACAAGGATCAAATGAACACCTCTCTAACTACATTTTGAGGTATAAGAACAATATAGATAAAATGAAAAATGTGCTTGCGGACTTTGAGCTTCATGACTTTTTCATTCAGAGACTTTTACCACCTCTCCAAGAGAGTATTCTCTTTGAAACCTCTCCTTCATTTGATCATATTTTCATACTCTTAAGCTTCGTGAAACCAAACTCCTATCCATAGGAAAGCTTAAGTATCAGAGAGAAGCTTCATCCTCCACTCATTTTCCAAACAAGATACCATTCAAACCATCTACCACTAAGCCAACTGATGCTAAAATCACTGTCAACACAGTCACTCCTACTAAAGAGGTTCAATCACAACAACCTCGGTGCACGTTTAGTAACTTTCCAATGGCTCCACATCTTATATTAAAACAACTTCTAGAGTAATCTTATTACCCTTCCCCACCACTTGAGTTAGATCCATCATGATCAAAAAAGGTAGGAACTACAATGAGAACTTCCATGTGATTATCATCGATGCGTAGGAAATTCTACAAATAGATGTTTCAAACTCGTACAATCATCCAAGATCTAATTGATGAAACAAAAACTAGAGTTTCCACGAGAATCTACTAACTCTACCGTAGCCAATGACAAGGGTAAACTCAAGCTATTTAACAATGAATCTCAACAAAGTGATAAGAAGACATCCAAATCTTTTACTAATCATACATATCATGTAGTACCTCCTCCTGGATCAGGAGCTCTAGATTTATTATTTGTAATTGCTGATGCTTCACCGCTAATTATCTTTTTCTCTAATCATGATTATCATGTGAATTTTACATCTAATCATTTACATATCAATGCATATATTGGATCGACCTCCATTAACAACACTAAGGTTGACCCATCATGGCCCATTAGTGCATGCTATTTTCACTTCTCAAGGCTATCGGCTACCCACAATCACAAATTGAGTACCCTTTCAACAAACCCTTTGGCATTTGTTAAACTTCATGTTACAGTTGGTCCTCTTACACTTGCTTGTGCCTTTCCTTATTGGAAACACAGTTTCCAGATGTGACATGATTCTTGGTCTCAATTGGATTTATCACTCTCAATCTATCATTTCTATGAATCATTTGTGACTTAAATTTATTCACAACAATCAGGTCATTTCTATTGACAGTGTCCCTCCATCTACTCCATGGTCTCCATCTCCTCACATAAGTAGCTAGCACATCATCTACTTCTTCTTCTAGCACATCACATTCTATGTTTCTCAAAGCACAATGTCTACTCCTAGCTCACCTACTCGAGCCTCATCTACATGACCACATCGTTCCACTAGTCCTACACATAGGTATAGGCCCATTCCTAGGACAGTTACTACATCTTGACATAGGTCACCACCTCGGTTTATTCCACATGGGTCTTCATCATCTTCACATTCAAAATCATATAGATCTCCATCACCAACACATTTTTTGATGCCATGACCTCCATCATACATTCATCCCTCACATGCGCATAGAATTCATTCACTAAAGACAACATCTTATCTACTATACCACCACTCTTAGAGCATGGTCATACATTTTCATCATCACATGCATCGGATGGAGGACCTTCATCCTTCACGGTTATTGGTTAGCTCATTCATTCATGTACACTTGGGGGGCATAACATCTAATACATCTCCCCCCATCCATCATCACCACATATACGCATCTATCATTTTTATATTCTCATACATCAATATCTAGCATACACATATTTATTCATACTTTAGTGTCATCATTACCCGATGACACACTCTTATGCTTCGTTCACACTTGACTATTGAGGGCATTACACATGAACCCCACACATTGCACATTAGTTACTACACACTACATCTATTCACACATCACACATCTTACATCATACATTCTACTTTTAGTCTACATCATTTTGACATTTACACATCTACATGTCATACATTGTACTAGTCTTCATCATACATGTGTCACACTATTATTGTCCTTACATCTAGCATTACATACTTATCATTATCATAACTACATACATACACACAACATGCATCTCTACATTACTAGTCTACCTACACACATTGCATTACATACTATTCATCACATATTACACATTTCTACACATCATATGGTCATATATTATCATCACACATATTGCATTATCTTCTACGCGCACTCACTACCCTATGACACACTTTAGTTCCTCGGTCCATACTCAATTTTCGAGGGTTTACAAATCAAATGGACCTTACATTCATCATGTGTTTATCATTCACCTTTCATCATGCATTTCTAGGATAGTGACACATGTTATAGGCTAAATCGTCACTTACTCTATTCATCTTGTAGTGGTATACACTTTAGGCTACATCACCACTCCCTACTATTCATCTTGTAGTGGTATATACTTTAGGCTACATCACCACTCCTTACTATTCATCTTGTAGTGATACATGCTTTAGGGATAAATCATCACTCATACATTCATTTTTCGTGATATATGATTAGGCTATAAGGTTCACACACATCTCTTTTATATATCACATATTCTCATCACTACACATACATACTCATCACAACACGTTAGACACAACACACACTATTCGACCATTTCCCGATGACACACTCTTGTTTACGGTTCATTCTTGACTACTGAGGGGGAAAACCAAATGAACCTCACTACATACATTTCCATTCACTCGGGGGCACACATCCTATCATCCATCTTGCATTCCATTCCATCCATCCATAACATACTATATTATGGTTTCTTTTACTCTTGCTTACATTTTCTTTTCATGGTCGCTTTATTACACATGCTAGTTAGATTACTTGTATGTCATTTATCTATATCATCCACACATGCGTGTTCACATCTTTTTCTAGTTGTGATCATAGATACAACTCTCTTTACACACAACATAGATGCTCATGCTTCTACCCTTCCTACACTGGTCGTTGGGGCATCCACATTCATCTCTCACAGGTGTTATTGTTTCATTTTATACTTATCACTTTACATTACTTGGTTATACATGATTTTGACATACTAGTTATCTTTCTAACATGCTAATGGGTGCTTTATGTGTAACATTTGTTATGCAGGGATATTTTCTTCCATACTTGTTTGTTATATTGTTTGTTATTGTTTTGTTCTTTATTCAGGCCTTGCCCTATGTTTGGTGTGCACACTTGTTTGTTTTTATGTGGCCATGATGGCCTTGCATGTCTTGTGACATCGTGAGTGATGTCCCATGTTTGTACCCACTTTTGTGTTACTTTTCTTCTTCATGTTTACATTACTACTTTTTGGTTACTTACACATTGTTTGGTAGCTTATACATTGTTTTCTATATGCATGCTTGTTCATACTAACACTTTTTTTGGCTAGCCTTTTGATTGTGCACCCTTGGTTTTCTACCAAGCATTTTCCCCCTCTTGTAGGGATGATTTTTAGATTTCATGTGGTTGGTCCTCTTTTGGGGCCGCATTCTCCTATCAATGACATCACATGCACCCCCAAGAGGGGGGGCATCATTTGGGGTTTTATATACTACACAACACATTTACATTGGTTCAATTCAATGCACTTTCCACCCTTGAATTGTGGGTTACATACAACGAGTGGGTTCAGACCAGTCTACAACCCCGTACACAACGGATTTTACAGGACATGGTAGTCCTTAGCATTCTGGGAAGTAGTTAAAGGTTGGAGGATATAACAAAATTCCTCCCTATACTTCTTCGGCCAGTGGCATCGGATCTCCCAAAAACTAGGATGTACAAAGATCTCTTCACACATGTTTAGGGAAGTAGTTAAAGGTTAGAGGATACAATGGAATTCCTCCCTATACTTCTTCGGCCTATGGCGTCAAATCACCCAAAAACCCCGACAATATAGGATATCCTTCTACACTCTCTTTCTCAACATGGATCAGGTGCACATGTTCCATTTACATTTTTCATTTACGTATTTTACATTCACATGATTTTTACACTTATATACATGCATCTTTTACATTGCATTTTTACACATACATACATATATATTTGACTACTTGATCATTTTCTCCTTGTAGGTCCGGTCGTATGAGAAACAAGAAATCAAATGGGGGCAACAAACAACAACATCTTCTGTATTTTTACACACACACACCACTAACCATGTAGGTACATCACACACATCAATGGCAATTACACACGCGTTTCCACCCTAGGTTCACTCTCATCACTTTTTTTTTTCGCTTTTTCATCTTTAGTTTCCATGCTCCATCATATTTTTGTCATTTCATGCTTTGTCTAGTCCTTTGGTGTATTTTACTACTAAAATCTTCATGGACATCAGGTACACATCTCTATCTACTTTATGTTACCGAGCTTTCCACTCACCAACATAAAGTGGGGAAAATGTAGACACAAAATCATGCACTTTAGAATTATTTAGTCCCGATCTCATACTACTATTTAGAAGGTTTTTGAGTGAAAAAATTTCTAATTAACCCTCATCTTTTGGCCATCTTACTTTGTTTTATTTCATCATTTTAGACCTCTTGCACCCATATGCCCAATCAAATTTCATCATTTTGTGTCATTTTAGCTTTGACTAGGGCACCCATGGGCATAGGGGCCCCCATGGTGTCCTTTTTTTGAACTTTCCCACCACCTTTTGGGCACTTTCTAGCCATTTCAGCTTCTTATCTTTTTGGTGGTCATCCATTTTGGGGTTAATTATGAAATTAGATCAAGAGAACCCTATAAATATAAAGTTATGAGACCATAATGAGGGACCAAGCACTAGTCACTACTATCATCCACCTAGGGTTGCATTCATCTAAGGCATTTGGAGATCATTTTCATTCATTAGCTCCATCACAAGGGACAAGGTTGGTTCATCTACATCACACAAGCATAGGAGGGGATTCTATTCTATTTCATGCACCATTCTATTACATTTTTACATCTAGTTATTTATCACTACTTCAAAAGTGTGACGGCACAAAGAGCACCTAGGGCACATGATGCACACACACACACACACACAACTAGAACTACATTTGGGTCTAAAATGTAGTGCAATGCTTAGTTAGTAAGCCCATTGTTGTGGCAGCTGAGGTCATTCTGACCCATTCATTTGCATTCTTATTTTTTAGGGTTTTGATACTTCTTGTGGTCTCTTGCAGGTCTTTCTTTCATCTTGGATTATCAACAACACTTGATGCAATGTAACGGATATGATGCGACACACATTAATGGTTTCGAGAATACTTGTCAAACATGTGAAACTTAGTTCTGAACCTTTTCACAGACCAAGGTGCCCATTTTACATACTAGAGCACCCACAGTGCCCTAGTCCCTCTCGAGGCACTCCAGTCCAACTAGATACCTCAGATCCATCCTTTTTGGGGCCTTTGCAGAGTCGTTCTTGCTTCCAGATTATTTTGTTTATTCGTGACACGATCCCAACAAGCTCCTCTAATCAGCTCATTCACTTCCTCACCCTTCATGCACATTAGGTTTTATAAATTTTTAGATTAGTTTCTTTGTTCATTGTCCATAGTCATTTATTGCATTTATTTACTTGTATTTACATGTCGTTATAGATTAGATTAACTACTATATTTCCCCATTTTTAGTTATTCACTATTTATCTAGATATTCTCCCATCAAATAAATTTGTGATCTTTCTCAAAATACTTCTTGAGATTCATTATTGAATCGATGAACTCAATTTCTTATAAATAATGAGAATAAATAAGAGTATCCAATCTCTACTTACTCCCCATTTTACCAATTGCACATAATGCCCTATCCTATAGTCTATCAACTTGTTCTTATTCTTCTTCATCATTTGTATTTTCGTTCTATGATCTTTGTTATGTGGGTCATTCTTCATCATCACCATGATCTTAAAAACAACACCTCAATGTTGTGAAACTTGCATGGCCTCCAAATGAGCTTACATATTCCACATTAACTTGGCCAAATCCCCAACTCTCTTTCCTTAATTACTACAATCTCCAACAATATTTCCCTTGTGTACCATTGTGTTTTCTTAAAAATGAAATTTTCACACTCCATAAACTTCTACCCAAAAATTACTCGTTGGAATACTTTCACAACGATTTTCTACCCAATCTAAAAAGTGGAAAATTGTCAATGCTTGCTATGTAATCTTCACACCTTCTACCTAGCAATTACCCACTAAATTATATCTAAAATGATTTTGTACCCACACTCCCAAATATGGAAATATGTCAATATCCACTATACCATCACTCACAAGGAAGGAAAATCTTGATCTAATACTAAATGATGCAGAGATGCGATTAGGGTTCTCAATTAAGAGTGACCTTGGATGGCAAAACCTTTAGATTTGCATAAGGAAAACATACAAACATGCATGCAATAACACATAATTGAATTAAAAAAGAGATTAAACATCAAAAAGATCTATTCATATACTTAGAGGATTAGTCCACAAAGACTAATTTGTAGTGATATAGTCACATCATCATATCATCAATCTCTTGTCAAATACACATTGCTTTCATACTTAAGCTTGCATCCACACTATGTTCTAATTACAAGACCTAAATTGAGCTATTGGGAACTAAGTTGCTTCCATAAGACAATTAGTAATTGTTCATATGGGCATAAAAACCACCCAATTAAACTCCTAGAATTATGGAACACTATGAAGTTAAGGCCCGAGAGGACCCATTACATACTCAGTCATCCTTCCCGAAACTTTCATGGATTCAAATGATCATCCTTACATGATTTGTGGATTTCAAAAAGCTTTGTAGTATTATGTGTTTCCCTTTAGGATTGTGTGGCTTTCTTAGAGTTCCATGGTTATGATAGACTTGTTCATATTCCTTAGTGTTCAACACCATATTTAAATTCTTGTAAGACCTCCAAAGACTAGTGTGGAATATGTAATAGACTATAAATTATATAATTGACTTGTGCACAACACAAACACTATGCAACATGCTTATGCACAACATAGAATTCATCACCTCTTACTCCGCAAAACACCAAAAACACAATTTATTTACAACATGACCCACCAACAACATGTAATGTAAAATAGAATGCAAACAACTGATTCAAATTATTCCAATTGCTTTTTGTTGATAAATTGTTTTCTATGAACTCGGATGCTTCGCATCACTAACTTAAGTAGGGTATATATATGAGGTATTTATTAGTTTTTGATGATAATATTGTGTATTTTATTCTTATTGTAAGGTTTTGGAGGTTTCTTCCTTGAATTGGATCATTCATATCTTTCCATTATTTTTATTTGCTCTTTATCATATCTTGTTGATTTGTTCAATTTTGCATTTGTAATTATGAACCATTGGTATCAAGTGTTTGGTTATTTAATCCATTTTGAAATTATCTAAGTATTTTCATTATACCTTCACTCTCCCTTCATATTTTGCTAGTGTATTTGCATCAAGTGTCATCAACTTTGAAACAATGCCATTTTGTATATTCCTTGTCTAGTTAATTCTATTGGCGAGGTCCATCGTGTCAAGTAAGTATGAGTCATGTCTTTAGGTTATGTCCCCAATATATAGACATCATTATTGTCATTTCTCATATAACATCATTCATAATATGTTTTTCCTTCACTAAAAAAATCCTTATATGTTTAATAAGTTTTAAGGTTTAGTAAATCATATAATTAGATATCATCATTAGAGCATTTGCTTATTAGGCGCACTTAATTGATAGTAAGATATGAGCTAGAAAGGTCTACCTTAGTCTTTGGAGCCTCTAAATTTGGTATACCTAGGTCTTGTTCCTATCCTTCTTCAAATTTTCCCACAAAAATATCTCATAAGGTGCGACAAACCAAGGAGGGGGATTGTTGTGCTAATAGTGTCCACTCATAGGTAATATCTCTAACCCTAAAATCTTTCCTTTATGTTAGTTTGATTTTAGTATTATGATGTGCCATATATTGTATTAGGATAATATAGCTTATCCTTATCTCTTATATAAAAGATATTTTATAGCACATGTTTGCTACCAAACACCATTATAATCTTTAGTTTAATATTTTCTTTTTTTTATTATCATAGCTATTTATTATTACTCTTAGGAATCTAGTTAGGGTTACATATCTTTGAGTATAGAAACCCCTTTCAAATCCACTTAAAAAAACTATATTCATGCCCCTTTGGCTACATATTTGTATGTGTTGGCTCTAGTATGGTCTTGTTCATATATCCTAAATTATAGTGAGTTGATCACAATATTCAATATCCTAGCTTACATACAAAAACCCTATATATAAAGATTACACCATGAGGAATTATTTTCAATTTATGTCATTGAATTGGATGATGTTGGTTGCAAAGGGTTATGCATAACATCATTAGTAGGGGCCAATGAGCGTCGACCATAAACATTCTACAATGAGGAAGGGGAAGGAGGAGGATAGTGGGAGAAACTTGGAGCAAATTGAAAGGTGATTTGAATGTGTAATAAGGTGGTGGTATGGTGGTCGTAAAAGGGTAGGTTCTACATCAATCTCTCAATTACATGCTCTGAAATCGACCCATCTCAATCTGATATAATCATGAAGACATACACACTAAGAGATTAAGTTATTGATGGTATACGAACAAGACATTGTTAGTAAGTGAAAATAAGATGTATACATACTATACTAATCAATCCTCTAATATTGGTAAAGGTAGAAGGTATATCAGTGCGAAGAACAAAGGGGTTTCAATTAAGGACAACCTCTAATTTTATGATGCAATAGTTATTACTCTTTCATGGACACACATGATCACTCTCATAACCTTGGTATAAGTCAATAAATTATTCTCATTAATGATTTTAGTACAAAATTGATGCACAAACTCTTGAACACACTCTACCACTCACACACATGCATTTAGAGGATTATTTCATTAAACGTGGAGGAAAAACAAATAAAACATAGTTCAACCTAGTTGGTGCATAGACATGTTCTAGCTTTTTTTCTTTAGAGAGTACCTTTCATGTCTCCCTCCTTTATGAGATTAATTTCACCCTCATCTACCGATGTCATTGAAGTCTCTTCACTCTCCAAGGACCCAATAAATGATTCTTATATGAATGATTATCTAAAAAATTACTTTACCTTTCACGATGATTACATGCGTTTGATTACCATTTGGTTAGAAAGAAGTCGATGTTTCCTTCACATGGTAGAAATTCCACGTTGTTTAGCAAAAATATGAAAATAAAAGTTTAATAACATTCTTTCTTGAATCCTATGCTCACTCATATAATCCTCTACTTGCGCCTCACGTGCCCTCTGCTCACGCCCGCACCATGGTGGCTACCCGAGCCCTTGCAACCAAAGCAAACCCTAAATCTGACCCGAAAAGAACTCAACGGACAGGCGAGGGAGATGGAGGTGGCACGGCTGTGGGGCTCATCTCAGAGATTCCACCCTGGTCGTGGATCGACCTTGCCTTCACTGCAGGGAGCTCCATACCTCTACCTCGGAATGGCAGTGCAAACCCTAGCTGAGATCTACCACAAGATCCATCCGGGGGTGTTCCTGTGGCAACGCCTGGTAATGGACATTTAAAATCTGTGTTGGAAGGCTCAGTTCGTGACAGATTGGAACTGGACAGAGATGCTAGTCACGGCCATATTGGGTCATCCTTCAAAATGTTTTAAATGGAAAGGAATCTTCCATGAAACCTGCAGACGTTACCCCATCTATTACATTCGAGGAAGAGGTCATTTCCTCTGAGATTTACTACAAAGAGCATGCTCTGATTTGTAGATTTGGGGGACTATGGCCCAGCCTTCCTATTCTTCACGTGTGGATCTCTGAACATTGGACTCCAATTTTAATTGGAAAAATAGACTTGTATCCGTGTGCTAAAGGTATTTTCATTGTAACTTTCTCTTTAATAGCTGATAGAAACATCATTTCTTCCAAACTTTGGACCTACCAATCTAAATATTTGATCATTAAACCCTGGTTTCCATCCTTCAACCCACTCACAGAATCTTTCTCATGGAAACCTGTTTGGATCAAAGCCGCCCCCATTTACCTCTCCACTTCTGGAGTCATGACTGTCTGACATCCATTGGCAATGCCTTGGGAACTACACTCTATATAGATTCTCAAACCACTAATTACACCCATACTACTTATGCTTGAATCCTGGTGGAACTTGACACTGATAAAAATCTTCCTGCAACCATAGATCTTAGAGTGCAAAACAGAACTTGGTCACAACCTCTTGATTATGAAGGTCTTCCTTTTCATTGTAGAAGGTGTTTTTGCTTAGGGCACACCTCTACTGAGTGTGGGATGGAAAAATGTCAACATGAGAAGCGTAACTGGTGGAAAGATGCACTTCCGAAACACCGATTTTGATTCAAAAAGGGTCTAGATTCAAATGCAGATACAAATATTGAATCCATTTCAGCCTCGGAAACCGAATCTCAAATTGTGAGCAGCATGAAAAATGCACAAGTTGTTGAGGGCAGCATGGAAAATGATAAATATCTCTCTCAGGATAACAATGTGGCTGTCCCAAATGGGACAAATGTGACTAAGGAAAATAATCCTCCTTTGTCTTCTTCTCCAACCGCGAAGGCTCCATCAGGATGGGTTACGGTTAGCAAAAAGAAAAAAATCTACCACTCTGAAGGGTAACACTTCGCCTTGATGATTCTTATCTCTGCTATTGGCTAGCTGGGTTACATTGGTCTCATTTTTCTTGGCGGATAGTAGGTTGCTTCCAATGGTGTTGTTATGCCATTGCTTTGTTTGATTGCTTTGTACATCAGTTGTTTTTTTGCTGTTGCTTTGTCGGTTGTTGGTTTTTACTTTGCAGATAGTTTTCTACAGTTGGGCTTTATTGTTCTATTTAGATTTTGATCCATCTCTTGTGCTTTAACTTTCAATTTTGGCTTTTGAGCCTTGGTGTACAAGGGTATAGTCCCTTTCAAAAAACTATTTACCCATAATAAAAAAACATTCTTTCTTGAAAATATTTCTTCTCAAGGATGTGTTATAGGATCAATTTCACCATGTCACACCAACACCAAAAGAAAATAAAAAGAAAACAAAACAAATCACTTTATTTTTGTTATGTAAGATTACTTGTTTGCCATGGATGCTCCTACATCAAACACCCAGGGTAATTAAATTGTGAGCCCCTGCTCACATGGGTGGATTAAGTGGTAAAACCACTCTTTTGGCCACTAAGATTGATGACCATGACGCGTTCCTTTCCAACACACCAAATACCTCAGTTGAATTTCTCTTTTTCTCTTCCATTTCCAACTTCTTTTTTTGGCTTCAAATCTTCTCTCTTCTTCTTACCTTTGCTCTTTCTTTCCTCCTTTGTGGAATTAGACCCACCATAGTCTAACCACCTCCACCAAATGCTTCTTTTCTTTTTCTTCCATCTTCTTATGGGTTGAAACCCATATGCATCTTACCACCTTGATGGGTGTTGTTATTCCCTTCATTTAATCAACTTTATGTTGATGTCATATTCAAACTAGGGGTGTGTCTAAAGCTATATGCAACAAGAAGAATCTTAGCGATCTAGTAATTGATTGTAGGTATTTTGTATTTTATGGGGGATATTTTTAATGTCTTAAGGACTTTCTTAGTTAAAAACCTTATTGGAATCAAACTATGAAAACATGTTGGAAGTAAACACACTTTACAAAAATGAATTGTTGGAAATAAACACACTTTGCCTTGGAAGTAAACACACTTTGCAGAAAGGAATTGCTAGAAATAAACACACAATTGAGAATGCTTGAAAAATGATTGCAAAGAAATAAGAACTTAATCTAGAACACCCAAGAGGAGGACAAGTCTACAACATATTTTAACTTAAGGAATTTGAAAGCAATACAAAATTAACAGATCTAAACTATTTGCTCTAAAAATATAAATACCAACAAAAACGAGGATCCTGGTTCTTGGAGGAGTGGGCCCTTGCTCCGCCTCAAAACATGATTGGACACCTTAATTTTCTCTCAAAATAGAAATGGTTATTTTATTGATAAATCGTTCTGCATTACAAAAATGTGTTGGATCTGTGTATATCAATCTATATCTATATTCCTATATATAATCTATCTATGAGGTCTATATGTATATACTTCTTCCAGGGGTGCATTTATGGCTGTAACTATTCCACTGATACGATGGAATTGAATCATGCCTAGAATAGATGCTGAATTGGAACATGGCTGGACGTATAACTGTGTGATAATTATCCTGGATTTGCAAGTATGGAGAGTTAGAAGTCTTCTAATCTGCTCCTGATTGATAGGATCATTGATTTGAAAAATCACCGGCCATTTAGAATAGATTCTTATTGGTTCCGGAACTTTAGAAGAGTTCCGGAACTAAAGGAAATCGTTCCAAGTCTAACAGAGAGTTCCCGAAAGGAACGATAACTAGATTATACCAAGCCAAGAACATAGATGCTAATCAAACACCATGATCTATAAGATGAAAGTAATTTTCCGAATAAATTTACATAAAACCTTTACAAATAAATTAGAAACAATATCATATATTATTATGGAACTCAATGCAATACATTGAGAATGGGCCTTGCTTAAATAGGTAAGGAATAACAATCTAAGAACCACCAAGGTCGTAGATCAAGCCATAAATCAAAGAAATAACTAGTCATCAAAGAACTAGTCAAGACCATAGATTTAGGAGAGAACTAGACATCAAGGATCTAGTCAATACCATAGATCAAGAGAAAGAACTACACCTAACAACTAGATAATATCTCCTAATATCTAAATAAGATAAAAGAAATATCCACACACATAAGTGGGTGAGGATAAATACAATAAAGGTAAATAAAGTACCTAGGTGAACATGAGCTAAGGTAAATACCTACTCTAACACCCCCTCAAGTGAAGCTAGGGGCCAAAATAGATGTGGCATGTCCACAGTATGAGTCCCGAAACTAGGCCTGATGAGGTACTCATGTACAATAACTGGAAAAAAAGGGACACCGCAAGGTACCCAAAACCAGTAACAATAAAGTAAAGAGAGTAAAGACCTACTCCAAGGCATCCCAAGAAGCTTGGCTCAAAAAATCGTACAATGTTGAAGAAGTTTGGTGTGCACTGTGGTCTGAATCCACTACTCGATCACAAAACTCAAAAACAATTGACACTGGGCTCCACCAAAATAGCTCCATACAAGGAGACTGTCAACGGAGTGATGTCGAAAGTGTAAAAAAACACCAAACATAATTCGATCAAGTGCTGCAAATAGGTGTGCCACGATCCAAGAACAATAACCAAAGCAACAAGGCAAGGACACAAAATCTAGAGTGTCATGATCCAAGAAAAGCCAAGGTAACAAGGCAAGGACACGAAACTTGAAGAAGCAGATCAACACCACACCCTCCCATACTGCTGAATGGGTGGAGTGGCGCTACAAATCTATATGAGTTGTCAAAATAACTACTCGAACATTGAAAACTAACACTGGGCTCCACCAGAATAACTCCCCCACAAGAGAGATTGTCAACATGTCAAAAGTGTCAAAATACAGATATAAAATCTCTCAACAAACAAGAGAGATACACTACACCTGCTAAAGAAAAATGCTCAAAACAAGAAGCATTACAATGCAAAGGTATAGAAAGTGGAGCAAGAGGCCGAATGGTGGAGGAGCCATGCCTATAGATTCCTCTCAATGAATGCCTATGTCACCTCCACGAGTGATCAGATATCCACCCCAAATCAACACGGATGGATGAAGAAGATGCCTACATATGACTTGGTGTAAAATGCACAATGGGTGCATGTAAAAGAACATTAGAATGTGTGTCAGGTTGATCATGTTTGACAACTGAAATCTCAGGTTTCTCAAGCCTGAGTGAAGATGTAGAACTCATGTGTTTCTCATGATCCTCAGAAAGAGTCGAGCGAAAAAAAAAAGGAGCTCAGTCAATGTGTGATCCCAATAAAGTATTTTCTTGAAAACCAATGTCATGACGAGAATTCCACTTAACATGTGGAATAGAGGAAACAATACCCTGTGAATGTCTACCAATGACTCCGCTAGTGAGACCCATAGAACGGAGCATGCGAGAACTGAATGCAGTGGTATGCTTCTCAAAAAATCCATGCAACTGAGAAAAATAGGATACACAACATGTGGTACTGTAATAAACACAAATGTGGAAGAGCATGTAGTAACAAGCCTCACAAGTTTAGAAGCATCAAAAGCAGGTTCAGGCTCAAAGACTGGCAAATCAATGTTATGGGTATAAGAGCAACAACTTCAAGTGGACTAGGAGCATGGATATGGTTGTCCACAATATGATGGTGATGTTGTAGGCTAACAAGTTTGTTCTACAGGGAGTGTATTATTGTATCCTTATTGTGAATGAGTGATTGTAGAAGAAAATTTCACTTCTTGAGTGATCTATTTTCTTCCACACATTTTACAATATCCTCTTGAAGTCCACATACTTCAGAGAAAAGCATATCATTCTCAGAATCCATGATAGGTACAAACTGCAACTCCCAAAAATTTAGGACGTCGGGCTCAGCCAAAATTGCATCCACAATTGATTACAACACTCCTCCATATTTGGCACTTTATAATTATAGTGAAAGTCTCAAAATAAATATTTCCAATGGAAATATCACAAAAAATAAGCACTTTTGCAAAAATGACACTCAAAACCGAGTTATCGATCAAAAGTTATAAGCTTTTTAATATTTTGCTCTGTTATTTATTTTAGTTGCCACTAAAACAAAATAAATTGTTGTTGCCTTCACCACACAAATAAAATTAAAGGGGGTTGAAGTTAAGCACCTACTAGTAGGAATCACAAGCTTTAAGCCCTCATATGACCAAGGGCTAAGGATTTTAATGGGTGATCTCCGTGTAATGCGTAAAAACAACCCAATGTAGTTCTCATGAAAAACCCAAAATACCCAAAAAAGTTTCCTCGGTTTTTTAACCATGTGGCATGAATCCCGAGGCAAACCAGTGTATTTCACTGCAACCACAAAAAAAACACAAACAACCGACTACCTCTCTAGAAATGGCCGAGTTTACAGTTGATCTTAGGGTTTTCACGCCTTTCGGATCCAATGGAAGCCTCTATTTTACATAAAAATGCATGCAACAACAAAATACGACCAAATCCCAAATATATGAATATACAAAGATTTTATTTGCAAAATAAAACTTACAGACGGATGTCAACAACAATCTCCTACTCTGATACCATGAAAGGAATGATAACCAGATCGTACCAAGCCAAGAACACAGATGCTAATCAAACACCATGATCTATAAGATGAAAGCAATTCGCCAGAATAACTTTACATAAAACCTTTGTAAATAAATGAGAAGCAATATCATATATTATTATGGAACTCAATGCAATACATTGAGAATGGGCCTTGCTTAAATAGGCAAGGAATAACAATCTAAGAACCAGTCAAGGTCGTAGATCAAGCCATAAATCAAAGAAATAACTAGTCATCAAAGAACTAGTCAAGACCATAGATTTAGGAGAGAACTGACATCAAGGATCTAGTCAATACCATAGATCAAGGAAAGAACTACACCTAACAACTAGATAATATCTCCTAATATCTAAATAAGATAAAAGAAATATCCACACACATAAGTGGGTGAGGATAAATACAATAAAGGTAAATAAAGTACCTAGGTGAACATGAGCTAAGGTAAATATCTATCTAATAGTTCTGAGCTATCTACAAGAGTTCGGAAATAATTTTGATAATTCTGGAACTAAATACTAGAGTTTTGGAACTAAGTCCGAAAGTTCCAGAACTAGGTGATAAAGCTTGTGACTATGTAATGGAGTTTTGGAACTAGCTTGGAAGTTCCTAACTAAGTTGTATTGAAACAAATGCTTTCAAAAACATGTTGACCGCTTCATACTTCATTCTTCCGCCTGATTGTGACCTGCTTTATTACAAAAACAATTCCAAAACACTTTGTTAGGAATTACAAAGCTTTTAAACAGTTAGAATCATAATCAACAAAAGATGGAAAATTACATCCTAACTTATATTAGATCAAACAAAAGTCACAAAATGCAGTCAAACTTAATAAAAAGGAGAGTAAGATGAGATCATTTATTGTACATTTAACGGGCATATTCTTGGCCTCATCATTTCCCCCATACTTGTTTGTAAGTCCCTTTATAAAATTTACTCTTCAAATTTGGGGTTATATATTCTGCATTCCATTTGATTGCTTAGGTCAAATGGCTAGAACTGAATATCCCAATGCTTTAATTCAGAGGTACTATACACTTGCTCCGACTTCTACTTTCCTTTGTTATGCATCAAATTTAGTGGGATCTTGTGGTTCTCTATTCTGCCATGGTGACATGGTGGTGAGAAGGAGTGGAGGTCTTTTTCGTTCCTATCCATATGCCCGTGTGCTTTTCATTGATGATATGAGGAATTAGCGTACATAAGGCTTTTGCTCTATGTAAACTCCAGATTAAGTTTGTGGGAGATATTAATTCCCTTCTTCTCAATGCCATAGTGAGAAATTCCATCTTTTCACACATGCCTCATAGATATACTCAAAATTTTCCTCTTGATAAGAGGTGAAGGCATTAATACTTCTCTGCAAATTAGCAAGATAAGGTTCCTTGAACCTTTTATCAAATTCATGGGATCTAAAATGTGTAGCAAAGGCAAATGGTTTACCATAATGAATTCTCATATAGAGACCAGATGAACTAGCCTTTAACAAATGCTCTGAATCCCTTTCCTTCCATGCAATCTGATTTTGAAGAACAAAAAAATGCATTAAGCTGGCTCTCCCCTACATACAAATTGATCATAAAACCGAGTTCTTTTCCAACGATGAAATTACAAAGATAGAATTTGTAGAGAAGATTTTTCTGCTCTGCATTGGCTAAGGAATAGGCTATTGTGAAATCAGATTCATCTTTTATTTCATGTGGAAGGCCACATGCTATCCTTGACAACTGCCAACGAATGAACTGTTACTCCAAAAACACATTATATGCAGGAGAAGGTCTCCTGCATGTAAGAAATTTCTCATTCATCATGCAAACCATTTGTATTTTCACAAGATATTTAAATTTGTAATTTTCTTCTTTGTAAAACTTTTCTTCCCATTATTTTCTTGCTTTCTTCTCTTATTCTATCTTGATTTTCAAGTCCTCATTGGATGTCTTGGATTCACTGAGTTCTCTACAAGTATCATCCCATAGTTGTTTAAGTGGCCAATAAGTTAATTCAGTTTGTGCAGAGACTGTTGACAGAGCAATTTGTTTTCTAGAATTTTGACATTCTTCCTCTTTCTCCATTATCTACTGTTTAACTCTTGTCAATTCCTCAGTCTTGTCAGTGAGTTGAGTTGTTAATTCCCCAATGACCATTTCTCTCTGTTCTAATTTAAGTTTGAGAAAATTCAACTCCTCATCCTTTTCTCTAATAATGAGTTCTAGCTCTGGATAAAAACAGAGCTTGTTTAACTTGTTGTTTCTCTTCTTTCTCTGAAAGTTCCTTGGGGTTAAACATTCTTCTTCTACCATAGGGGCTTTCCCTTTCCATTTCCAAGATGCCAATTCATCTTCTTCATGTGATGGTGCTGCTGATTCACCCATCTCTTGGAAAACTTGTTCCTCAAATATCTCATCTTCTTTTTCTATCTTTGTTTGGCTTGGTCCAGAGGAGTCATGGCCATGCTGCCCAAAATATCAAGCCGACTTCCTTTTCCAGCCCTTCTTGATCTTCTATCTCCTCTGAATTTCTCTAGACCTTTTATGAATTCTCCTTCTTTGAGGGGCCTCAAAATGTACAAAAATGGGTTTCCTCCTAGAGCTTCTTCTGATTTTCACCTCTTGCTCTTGCCTAGGTGAAATGTCATTGTTATCTCTCTTGTAGCTACTGCAGAGGAAGGAATTTCTTTAGAAGGCACAATTGGTTCTGTAGTTTTAGTCCTTCTTCCAGATCTTCTTCTTTTTGGTATTTCCTCTCCACCTAGTTATTTATTTTCCTCTGTAGTGGCATCAATTTCCAAATTAATTACAGGAGCAAAAGGAGTTGTTATTACTCTCCTAAGAATATCAGGGCTCTGCTTAAACTTGCTAAGAAATTTCTCCCACATTTCTTCTCCATTTTTCTTCGAAAGAAAATGGTGTTGGCACACTAAATGCACTAACCCATGATGCTTGATTGTTCCCACACCCCAGGAATACCTCTGGGCCATTGTATGAATGGAATAAAAAAGAAACCCTAGAAGGTTTACTATATATTCTGGTTTTGTAGCTCCATATCTAAGGTATATGAGGATCTTTAGAACTTCCCTTCCTACTAACCCAAATTGACCATCACAAGTTAAATACTTGACTATCCAAAATGCCACTCTATCAAAGGGTTTGGGCAAGCTGGCCCTTCCGACCCCTTTTATGATTTTCTTCGTGTTGTAAATATATTGGGGTTCAGCTTCCCCTTTTTCAGCAGGGTTTCAACTAGGTATTTTAATGTCCCTCTGACAGGGTTTGGGACATGCACAATTGGCACTCCAGATATATTACTGATTGTATTCACAAAAAAGGAATGAAAAAATTTCTAACCTTTTTCCTGGATTGCTCTAAATTTATAATGAATTCTCTTACCAATTCGTCATTATACTTGGGGAACTTTCTCATAAATTCCAGCCATCCTTCCTGATGAAAGATAGTTGTCACTTCTTCATTTGCAATGAGCTAGGTATCATCCTCTGGTTCTGACTTATTTTTAATCCCCATGATACATAGGTGATTCAAATTCATTCTTCTTTAATCTTGTGTAGGTTGGCTGAAGAAATCTTCTCTTAGTCATGGAACTCGACTTTAATTTAGTCAGAAAATAACTCAGTACTTAGCTACGAAACTTCCGTGTTATAGCTGCGGAATGTAAACCTAATTCACTACTTCCTTGAAGTTTCTTTGTAAATATTTTTCACTTTTTTGATTTCACACTAATGATAACTCATTATAGCTATGCCTCCAATTTATTCCATCAATATCTTCCTCATGATTACTCACTTTTAATCATGATGTACAATAGACAACTCTTCATATCAACTTTTAAATCAAATCTAATCACACATGCGAACTTTTAATCTAACCTTTAATAAGTTAAAGACATAATTACCATCTTTGATGATGTAATCCCTCCGTCATGATGACTCATCATTCCTAAAAAGTGAAACAAAAGGAAAATGGTTAGAAAAACAGATGGAATTCCAAAGAATTTTGTTTATTTTGAATAAGCCATTTATTTGAGAAGATCAACCGCCATTGCTGGTTTTCAATTGATCTTTGAGAGAAACTCTTTTTTTGGGGAAGAGAATGCCATTTACTTGGTTTTCACTCTCTTCCCTTGTTTTTCTTTTTTTTTTTTTTTGGGAAGAGAATGCCATTTACTGGTTTTCATTCTCTTCCCTTTATTCTAGATCTATCCATCTAATTATTTGATCATTTTGGAAGAACTGGGTTCTTCCATATGATCAAATTCTTTATCTGCTTCAATCTACCTCAAGAATTCATCCTTAGTAGGAGGCTTCCTATAAAGTTTTAGCCTATGACCATTGACCAAAAGTGTTCTTTTGCTGCTATCAATGGGAAGTAACTGAATAGAACCATTGTCAAATATTTGCTCAATCTGATAGGGTCCCAACCATTTGGTTCTCAATTTGATCTTGGATTATTTCTCTTTGAATTTCATCTATGTGTAAAGTGCTTCCATCCTCGATTCATCCAAGTCATTGAGTTGAAGGATTCTCTCCTTTTGAGCTGCATCCAACTCAATACCCACCTTAATTGTTGTCCTTAATGTCTGTAGTTCAAACTCAATAGGCAATAAGGGATTTTTCCCATAGACTAACTCATATGGTGAAAACCTTGTTGTAGTTTTCCAAGTTGTATTGTAAGCCTAGATAGCTTCAGGTAGTCTCTTTACCCAATCTCTTCTTCTTGCTTCAACTTGTTTTGCTAAGGATGTTTTCTAATTCTCTGTTCGTTACCTCATCTTGTCCATTTGATTGTGGGTGATAGGGAGATGAATTCCTATGATTGATCTAATAATACATTGTGAAATCTTGATCATATTAGACATAAATTGTGGTCCCTGATATGAAACTATGCTCCTTAGTGCTCCAAACTTTACCATAATTTTGTGCCAAAGGAAATCAACAACTGCTTCTTTAGTGGCATTTGTTAAAGCTTGCACTTCGCCCACTTTGTCACATAATTAGTACACACAAGAATATGTTCCTTCCCTTGTGAAAAGGACTAAAGGGACCAACAAAATCCAACCCCATCTCTCAAATGGTTCAATCACTACTTGAGGTTGCAGAGGCATTTCATTGGTAAAGGTTGGTTGTCCCATCCTTTGACAAGGATCACACCGCCTGATATATTTCTTCACATCTTTGTATAGAGATGACCAATAATAACCAGTGCCAAGTATCTTGTGAGTTGTTCTTTTCACTAAATAGTGTCCTCCACTTGGTTCATCATGGCATGCCTGAGGATGTCAAAGATTTCATCTTCTCTTACACACCTACGTAAAACCAAATCAAGACCACACTTAAATAGCATTCCATTTAACCATTTGAATTGTGCAATGGTTTTGATTAACTTCTTTATTTGTTTCTTGGTGAAAGGAGGAAAATTCCCTGTTGCAAGATAATTTTCCATATCAGCAAACCATGGTGTATTAGCTGAAATAACAAACAATTGTTCATCTGGAAAGTTGTCCTTAATTGAATCTTTCTCCCCTGTAGTGGTTAGTCTTATCAAGAAATCAACTACCACATTATATTTACCTAGATTTTCCACAATGGTAATATCAAATTCTTGTAAAAGTAATAAACATCTAATTATTCTACCTCAAACCACTAGTTTGTTCATTGAATATTTAATTGTTGAGTGATCTCGTATGTACAAATATTTTGTACCCTGTAATGTAATGTCTAAACTTATTAATTGCATAGATCACAACAAGAAATTCTTTTCAAGTGTGGAAGTAAGATTTTTGCTAAGGTAATAGATAGCATACATTTTCCCTTCTTCATCTTTCTATCCCAAAACTGCACCAATGGAATTATTTGAGGCATCTATTTGGATATGAAAAGGTTTCTTCCAATTAGGTCTTCTCAACTTTAAGTAGGTTCGTAGGTTTTGGAACTATTCCCAACTACTCCAAGGACAATTGGTGTACATTCAATGGTGGGTTAATCATATCTTCTATTTCACGTACATGATCCTGTAATGTTATCATAGCCAACGAAGACAAATTTTGCTCATTAATATCAGGATTATCAACCCATAATTGCTCTTGATTATCACTAAAAGGTCATGCAGAGGGATATAATGAAATTTTCTTAGAATTCTTACCATTTGAAATAGTCATATCACTTGACCTGTAATCAATTAAGGAAACAACTATAGCTAACCATGGTCTACCCAAAATAATGGGATAACCCAATGTTTTACCTTTTGGCTGCAATATAAGGAAGTCAATTGGATATTCCCATGACTCCACCATAACCACCACATCTTCAATAACTCCTTCTGGTTTTGCTACAGATTGATCTTCCATCTGCAATATGGTGTTAGTAGGTTGTATACCTGTTAATGGAAATGTTTTCAGAGTGTCCACTGTCATTACATTTATAGTTGCTCCCAAATCAACCAAAACATTATGTATATATTTATTCCCTATAGAGACAGAAATAACAGGGCTTCTAGGATCTCCATATTTGGGAAGTAGGAGCTTTCTTGCTAATAAATCAGCAAGTTTCCCATCTACCTTAATAGTCTTGGGGTACTGCTTCTTTCTTCCAGGCCTTTTCAAACATAACATTTTGATTAATTTGTTCAATTATGGAATGTCCTTAATGGCTTGTAGTAGTGGTATTTCAATATCCAGTCTTCTTAATTCCCGCTACCAATTCGTATTCTTTGATTTCTATGGCTTCTTTAAACCTCTCTGGAAAATGGAGTTTCAATAGAGTTTCCTTTTAGTTCCTTATCTCTTTCTTTTTCATCTTTCTTGGGGCAACCAGACTAGGGGTTTCAGTTTCTTCTATCATTTTAGTGATGATAACAGGTGGACTGCTAACTATTTTTCCGGATCTAGTGTGAATATCCTTACAATCCATGGTGTTAAGATCAACTGATTTTTCTGGTTCTGTTTCGTATATAGGAGTCATTTATTTGTTTCTTGGGTTTGCTTTCTAATGGGGTCATTTGGTATTTTCATTTGGACTACATTCTCAGTTTGTGAATTTTGTGTTAGGGCACCCATTATGGCTTGTTGATTCTGATTAGGATATGTTTTCCCTTGAGCATAGTTATTAGGGCTCCATCTAGGTTGTGACCAAGCATACTGGTTATTTTGACTAGTCCATGGTTGTTGGTGTCCTTGAGCATACCAAGATTGTCCTGCCCAATCTTGGGGATTCCAAGTTGGCTGAGGGGCCCAAGGTGGTTGTCCCCAACTTTGTGGTACTATTTGAGCAGCCCATGGCATCATCCAAGGGTTAGGAGATGACCTTGGCATGAACTGTCCTTGGATAGGTTGTCTCTAGACAAAGTTTACTTCTTCTGATGTGCTTTGGTTTGTTTGAGCTGATTCTTTAGGAATGGAAGAAGAGAACAAGTGTGAATATCATGTTCTTTAGATTCACAGATAAGACATACTTCTGTTTTATCCAAAGGACATTCCCTTATTGCATGCTTCTTCCTACATCTAGGACAATACATGGCTAATGGTTCAGTTTTGGCATTTTCTTTAGCTTGTAATCCATCCATAGTAGAGGTTAATTGAACTAAAATGTCTATTTTAAAGTTTGCTAATTCATCCATTAGTTTTTCATATTTGGATTCAAAATTTTCACCGATTTTCCCTTCCTAGGTCCACCCCTTGTTCTGGAATAACTTCTACAAATGTATTTAATTTCATTCATCCTTAATTGATCAATGTTTCCACCTCATATCAAGTTAAGAGCTTCCCTAGATTCATCTTCCAAAACTTTAAGAAAAATGGTTTTACTTAACTCTTCTTGAAGTACAAATCCACACCTTTTACTTACAAAGAGGAATCTGTCCAAATAATCTTCTATATTCTCATCCTCCTCCTGCTTGATTTTAAAAAACTCTTCCTTCCTATTTCTCCCTCTACAATAATCTTGATATTTGTCTAGGAAGGCAGTTTCCATTTGTGCCCAAGTGGTAATAGAGTTGGATGCTAATCCCATGAACCACCTCATTGCTGCATCCTTCAAAGTGGATGGAAACAACTTGAGTTTCTGATTATCTGTTTTGTAGTCATAGGTCTGACATAATACCTTAAACTCAAACAGAAATTGGTCAGGGTCTTCAGATGACATCCCTCTAAATGTGGGTAAATGTGCAGGTGAAATATTTTTCATTGGTGTATCATCATCATCCAATTGAATTGGATAAGTAAAGGTCCTATCAGGTTCCCTTTCAGCTTCTTGTGCCATTTCTGAAGTATTTTCTAAACTTTTCTCCCAATCAATGTGGTATGTGATCTACTTTGGGAAGGTGAAAAATCAGGAGTAGGAGGTTGACTACTCAATTGAGAATCAAAACTTACCCTAAATGGATCTTGAGAAATAATCCTTCTCCTAAAAGTTCCACTTCCTTCTGGTGACTGATCCAAGAATTCCAAAGGTGGCAATTCTACTTCTTGTCTTATAGGGGATAATGGTGCCTCCAATTCTTGGTCAACTTCCTTATTTAAACTAGAGGATGATGTTAATTCTTGTTCAAATATTTTTGGGAGAAATCTACCCTTGGAGTCTCTTGGTCTACTCATAAATTTTGTGATAGCTTAGGGAAGATTTCTTCAATTACTAAATGTATGATTGTTGCTCTTGTTGACACCTAATTAGAAAATTATAACTAGTGGGTCCCCAAAAATGGTGCCAAAAATGATGGGTGTCGTTATTCCCTTCATTTAATCAACTTTATGTTGATGTCATATTCAAACCAAGGGTGTGTCTAAAGCTATATGCAACAAGAAGAATCTTAGCGATCTAGTAATTGATTGTAGGTATTTTGTATTTTATGGGGGATCTTTTCAATGTCTTAAGGACTTTCTTAGTTAAAAACCTTATTGGAATCAAACTATGAAAACATGTTGGAGGTAAACACACTTTGTAGAAATGAATTGCTGGAAATAAACACAATTTGCCTTGGAAGTAAACACACTTGCGAAATGAATTATTGAAATAAACACACTTTGCCTTGGAAGTAAACACACTTTGTAGAAAGGAATTGCTTGGAAATAAACACACATAAATAAACACACAATTGAGAATGCTTGAAAAATGATTGCAAAGAAATAAGAACTTAACCTAGAACACCCATGGACAAGTCTACAATAGATTTTAACTTAAGGAATTTGAAAGCGATACAAAATTAACAGATCTAAACTATTTTCTCTAAAAATATAAATACCAACAAAAACGAGGATCCTGGTTCTTGGAGGAGTGGGCCCTTGCTTCGCCTCAAAACAGGATTGACACCTTAATTTTCTCTCAAAACATAAATGGCTATTTTATTGATAAATCATTCTGCATTACAAAAAGCGTGTTGGATCTGTGTATATCAATATATATCTATCTTCTTGTTCTATATCTATATTCCTATATATAATCTATCTAGCAGTATATATGTATATACTTCTTCTAGGGGTGCATTTATGGCCGTAACTATTCCACTAATATGATGGAATTGAATCGTGCCTAGAATAGATGCTAAATTGGAACATGGTTGGACGTACAACTGTGTGATAATTATCTTGGATATGCAAGTATGGAGAGTCGGAAGTCTTCTAATCTGCTCCTGATTGATAGGATCATTGATTTGACAAATCACCGGCCATTTGGAATAGATTCTTATCAGTTCTAGAACTTTAGAAGAGTTCCGGAACTAAAGGAAATCATTCTAGGTCTAACCGAGAGAGTTCCAGAGCTATCTGCAGGAGTTTTGGAACTAATTCCAATAATTCCGGAACTAAATACTAGAGTTCTAGAACTAAGTCCGAAAGTTCTGGAACTAGGTGATAAAGCTTGTGACTGTGTAATGGAGTTCGGAACTAGCTTGGAAGTTCTCGGAACTAAGCTGTATTGAAACAAATGCTTTCAAAAACATGTGACCGCTTCATACTTCATTCTTCCGCCTAATTGCGACCTACTTTATTACAAAACTGAATTCCAAAACACTTTGTTAGGAATTATAGAGCTTTTAAACGTTAGAATCATAATCAACAAAAGATGGACAATTACATCCTAACTTATATTAGATCAAACAAAAGTCACAAAATGTAGTCAAACTTAATAAAAAGGAGAGTAAGATGAGATCATTTATTGTACATTTAATTGGCATATTATGGCCTCATCACACCTCCACCAATATGTTCTTTCTTGCATCTTGTTTTCTCTTGTGGGATTGTACCCACTATCATCGACCACATCCTCCTAAATCTCGTAGGCTTTGTTCAATCACTATTCAACCTATTGGATTTTGTAGCTCCTCTTTTCTCATGGATGCCAACTCTTTCTTCTCTCGTTATCCTCATTACTATGTCAAGAAACTCCTCTAGCTCCACTGCAACATCATCTTCTTCACTATTTATAGCCTTCAATGTGTCTTCAAAAAGACCAACTATCTCCTTGTGGAATGTTGTCCCAACTAGGATCTCATCATCCTCTTTATCTTCTTCACCATGTGCTTCTAAGGCTTGTAGAAGCATCTCCTCCATCCCATCATCTTCAAATTGCATCTCTGTTGCAACCTTATACTATTCACTACATGTTTTGGTTGGTAACAAACTCAATAGCTCTATCTCATCCCTATGCTCTTCTATGGTCACTTATTTACATCGATGTAGGTTGATTGCAATCTTCTTTCTTCACCTCATCCATGCCATGTGCAAAGAACCTTGCACTCTCCTTGTCCATATGAGAACAATGCATACCTTGACTCATAAGAGTTTCTTCACCAATACCTATGTGGGTTGCTCCCACATGTGCAACATTACTTGCATCCTTCAATCTTCTTGGTAGAAACATGTCCACCATCTCTATCTTCTTGTTTGCTTCTATACCACATGAGTGACTTTCTTTATTTTGCCAATCTCTTCCACTTGCCCTTGTGAGAGTCTTCTCTCCCACCTCTAGCTACTACAAATGAACTTCCTCTTGTATGTCCTCTTGAGAACATTCTTGTACCATCAATTTCCCACTCTCTCTTGTCTCCATGATGACTTGAAGACAATCTTCTTCTCTTGCCACATCCTTACCAATCAGCTCTTCAAATGTGGTTACAACCTTACCTTCTTGTTCTACCTCTTCACTTTTCTTTTCTTTGCATTATTTACCTTTGTTGTAGCTACACATTGAAAAAACACATTAAGGGAATTAAGATTTCCCACAAACACTTTTTTTATCTCTTCATCATGCCTCATAGACATGTCTAACTCTTCTCCATTGCTTACATTCTTCTCACAACTTGTGCTCACACGATGGACTCCAAAAGGCCCATTCTCAACAACCTCCATGGTTGTTCTTTCCTCATTCTTCTTTCTGTTTTCTTCCTCTTCATATGCATGGTCTTCAACCACACTCAACTCATGTGCACTAATATGCTCTTTAGCTACCTCCATTGTTTCCTTCATGGAGACATGGAACTTTTCTTTGTTATCATCAACTCTTCTTCCTATACAAGAAAAATATGAAATTCATCTTTATCTTTCAATGAAAACTCAACCTCTTCCTACTTATGGGATTTCAAAAATGCTTTCCCATAATCGAATAACGGGTATCCTTCTTCTACTTCACAATCCATCACCTCTACATTATCATTCATGAAGATATCTTCTTTTATGGGTTCTTTGCTCATAAACCTCTTTATCTTTGTTGTTCTGAAAATCAAATTTGGGCTCCTCATATAGAAACCTCATTCTCTTGTTGTCTTTCAAGACAACTTTCTTCTCCTCACTCATATCCTTCTCCTTGCTATTTCTTGGAATAGCTTTGAGCTGCTCACATGGAAACTTCTCTCTACTATTACCTTTCAAGGAAATCTTCTTCCTTCCTCTCTCAAGCCTCAAGACATGAAGCTTCTTCAACCACTCTCCTTGCATTCTTGGGTGCAAAACTAGCCCCATCAACTTGGAAACCATATGTTCCCAACTTTTCACCTTCTTCTTTCCCTTCCTTTGTCTCCTCTCTTATCTAATAAACAACTACAACTCCATATAGCCTCTTACATGCAACCACTACCCTTTTGGGGTCTTCAATATTCTCCTCCTCAAAAAGAACTTCTAACTCCACTATCCATCTCATGAGCTCATTTGGGCTCTCTTTACCACTAAACAAAACAACTTTGCAAGTGGGCTTACCTCTTTCCTTCACTTTAACCTTTGTTGGTCTCTTTGTTTTGCTAGCTTGTCCTCTCTCCAAGACATTCAACTTTGCTTGTTGCTACAACATCTTCACTTTGTGCATCTTCCATCATGTCTAATCTTGTTTGGACTTCCTTTAACATCTTAACCAAGTCTTCTACTTGTGGTGCTCCTTTCTTCTTGTGTGCAATATCTTCGATAATTAGGTTTCTCTTTCCTAACCTGCAATAAACTCAATCAAGAGCCTCTTTTATCTTCACACACTTGCAAGACTTCTCCTACACATGCAACAAAACTCACTTTGACTACCCCACACTTCTTGACACCCTCTACTCAACATCTCTTCTCTATTGGAAGATATCTTCTCTCATTTTCTACTCACAAAAAATGTGGCAAACTACTCTCGAAAGATTCAAACCTACTCTGATACCAATTGGTGCAAGCAAAAGGGGATGTCCAATTAAGGACAACCTCTAATTCTGTGATGCAAGGGTTATTGCTCTTCTATGGACATGGATGAGCACTACCACATCCTTGGAACAACTCAATAAACTATTCTCATTAATGAATTCATTACACAATTGATACACACACTCTTGAGCACACTCTACCACTCACACACATGCCTCTACAAGATTATTTCATTACAAATATGGAGGAAAAATAGATATAACACAATCCAACTTGACCAATGCATAAACATGTCTTGGTTTTTTTCTTCCTCCTTCATGAGATTCCTTTCCTCCTCCTAATGTGTCTCATCTACTAATGTGTCCATATTACCTAATATATATATATATATATGAACAGATCTATATCTATAAAAATTTCACTTTAGCTTTTGCCCACAAGGACCCAAGAAATGCTTCCCGTATGAATGGTTATCTCAAAATCCATTACTTTACTTTTGTAGGTGATTATAGGCATTCGATTAACGTTTGGTTAGCAACAAGTTAATGTTTCCTGGCATGGCAAAAGTTCCACCTTGCTTAGCAAAAATTCAAAACTAAAAGTTTGAAAAAATGCTTTCTTGAAAAGCTTCCTCCTCAAAAATGCCTTATAGAACCAATTTCATTGTCTCGTGCCAAAACCCAAAAAAAAAAAGTAAAACAAAAACAAGCATCACTCTATTTTTGGTGATGCAAGATTAATTGTTTGCATGGATGCTGCTGGCTGCTGCATCACTCTCTTAATATACACTATTAGTAACAAGTATGAAAATATGTGAAACAATAAAATAAATACGAAGATATATAACATATTAATTATGGCAATATATTTATGATCATGTAAAATAATCGAATAGACCAACAATATTTGAGATCGACAAGTTGGCACACTAATCTCCCCTTTTAAACTAGAGTAGTCATGACGCGAGATGAGTTGTTATAAACAACGTTGACAAGGATAGGGAAAACTTGTGTAAATGACAAGGGACTCATAAAGACTTATTGTACTCTTCCAATGTTTCTATTCTTGAATCTTAATTCCTATCTTGCAAGCAACAATTTTTTAGGAGTTGTTTTTAAGAGTCAAACTTATTATAATGGTGGGCTTCTAAATTTGTCAGCTATTGTATAGATTTTTTAATTAAGATATAGTATGGTCTGATGGCCTCCTTGGAATGCATTAGCTGACTCCTCCTTGGAAGTCAAGGGGAAGAAATATCAAAGCATAATGACACCCTGCCTGCTTTTTTGTAAAGCATACTATGACTTGGTACTTCACTTTTTAATTGTTCACACATGACTTTAAACCTTAAGAGTATGTTGTTTACTAAGAACATTGCTTTTAGGTGTCTCCACTGAATTGGCCTGACTCCACCGATTTGGTTATTCAGATACTTTCCACAGAACAATCTAGTTTTGCATTGCAATTAACATTAAAGTTTAAGACATTAATAAGACTTCTCCACCAACAAAAGTCAGACAAAGGAAAAGGCAGCAGCTGCATCAACTCCACAACTGATTTTACACTTATAAATATTCAGAGCTGTTTACAATCCTTATGTTTCATCAATCTGTTACATATATAAAAGTATGTTATATAAATACATAGTTGTTCAGACTCTTATTAGATTTCACTCCAAATGATTACATGTCAAGTTTCTCAAGAGGCCTATTAGCGACCTGACTGTTAATTCTGTTTCCTTGCAAGCAGTCATTATGTCAGACCTGATCCACACCCAAAACCCTTTGAAATCACAATGCAACTTCAAAGAAAAAAACAAATATGTCAAACCAGTCCCTCTACCCTAAAGCACAATACTAAAGAACCTCAATATTGTTACTCTAATGAGGAACCATAGTGTATATCAATCAATCCTATAATGTTAAATTCGTTGGACGTAATCAACAAGCACAAAGTGGTGGGACTGGACCGGATCGGATCCGACTGGACCGGACTGGACTGGACTGGACTGGGTATATAAACAAAGCACCTTTCAACACGACTGACGAATAGAGCAAGCGACTAATTGTGCCCAATGCCTCAACTTGGTCTTCACCTCCTGAGAATTATCACCTGTCAATCAATGAAATATAATAGCATCTCAGAATCTCTGCAAATTTTGGTCTAAAATGTACCCCCATAAACATAATTTAAAACTTAGATCTCCAATTTTATTTGTTTATTTAATCTAAATTATGGCATCAACTGACTAGTGTATTACATCCTTATATAAGAATTTCTCCAAACCTACCGGAACTAAAGCATCCAGCCCACCATGATGTTATATAACCGACCAGCATAAGATAACTATCTCAGGCAACCAAACTGAATCAACTCACACAAACTAGCCACTATGAAGTTAATGGCACAAACTACACAACTAATCTACAAGATGACACATCTGGAAAATATCTTATTATGCCTAGGGGCGTAACTATATTTATAGACATGAAATATAAGACAATAAAAATGACTGATTTTAAATTTGACATTTATTTAATTGTTATAAAACAATTTTATTCTTGAATTTGAGGTTCATTTGTCAATGGAAAGTTTTTCTTCTTGCTTAAAGAAAGAAATTGAAAACTAGTGATATCTTAGACATACAAATATCTCTACATAAACATCACATATATTCACTGCTTAGGCAGCCTGTTGACCCGGCATGTTGTAATACTTATTGACTTGAAGGACAAGAGCTGCCAGAGCTGACACCATTGGGACACTAAAGTTTGGAGCCCCTATTTTGGCAAGACCACACCTAGATTAGAGTCATTTGTTACCAATCAGCAGAAAAAAACCCTTGAACATAAGGAAAGACTTAAATCAATGTAATATATGATAAATGCAACATATATTTAAAATATTTGTACTTCATAGGCACAATTATATATATATATCTATATATATAAAACTATTTGTCACTGATCAGCAGAAAAATTCCCATGAAAATAAGGAAAGACTTAAATCAATGTGATATATGATAAATACAATATATATTTAAAATAATTGTACTAGTAATAAGTACAATTACACACACATATACATATACATACATACATATGTACACACATATTTATATATATTTGCTGGACCACTAAAACTGGGTTTGCTCCGGGTTTACAAGAGAATTGATACACATTCAAATCCAGCATTGAGTTGTTTTGTACATCGGAAGGCTTTTTCATAGTTATAAAAGAAAAAATTGCATATATGTGCAGGCAGAAAAACACATTTACCTATACATTTTATCTGATAAGATTTTATAGGATTTCTTATAACCGAAAAACACATTTACCTATATACTGATAAGATTTTACCTGGGCTAGAGATTCTCCATGCCTCGCAGTTTGGACTTGAAGGGCTTACAACAGAAGAATCTGATCCATGCACTGAAGTACTCTTTGGAGAAGATTTAGACTTAGAAACATTGAATTGCCTATTAATGGCATAGTACAAATCCAAAGCTGGAAAAGTATTGCAGAGATGGTTATGATCTTCATCAAAACTAAACCTAAAACCAAGGTCTATGCATCCCCTAAGCTCCTCCAGATCTTTGTCTTCGAGACACCTTGACCTCTCCCCAGTACAGTCTGAAACACACCTACTCACTGAACTGCTCTTTGTTTCACACACCAACTGATCCTTCTTCCTCAGCCATGCTTCTTCTCTAGATAGGTCTGTGCACGACCTTTGCTTATGAAGCACCTGCTTCTTTCTACTCACCTTCATTGCATTTTGTCTCCTCCATTGAAGGCCATCATTTTCTGCATTTTTATTGACACTAGCATTGGGATCTCCACTACCCAAGTGAGAAATATTCCTTTCCTCTCCTGCCATCTTTAAAAATTCTGTAATCTTATAAAAAAACTATATAAAACCAGACTTTAAGGAAAGCACAACCTCTTGCAATGGACCCAAAAATGAAATGAAAAACTAAAAAAGAAGGAAAAGGGCTAACAAAATATAACCCTAATTTTAGGAATGTAATGACCATAAATCCAATATAACACAACACAATCCCTGCTTTCTGTGGATCTAGTGGAATCCTTCCCTCGCAAATCGCAACTAACTTTATGCCTTTGACTTGTTTTTTCCCTTTTTTTCTTGTGAATTCAAATTCAAACAACATTAGTGGCTTCCAGCAAGGAATATTACCCGTTGGGTTTGGATTGAATTGCGTCTCTTCGAGGATCACGGATCCAATGTTTTCTTAGTGGGTAGTCCCATTAAATATTAAGCGCAGTTTTACGGTGTTTTCATATAGATACTATTTTCTTTTCCTTCTCCTAATCTTCCCATGTTGTGTTGAGAGCATTCACACACTCTGGGGTTCTCTCTATTAGACCCCTCGCGTAGTTTTTATGACCTTTTTTGTCTAGAGTGAATTTGTTCCTCATGCCAACTTTTTGTTTTTGTTTTTGAGTGTTGAAAGTCTGTTTGAGTGTATATAACTTCTTAATTTGAATTTTTTTTTTTTATAAATACGTAGACAATCTATGTTATTCATGAAAAAACAATCATAAATATAGTGCGTATTGTAGAGAGAAATTATTGAGCATTTACAAGAGGAAATCAAGCAATCATTATAGAATTAATTCATGTTAGAGATGTCATTGTAGGGAAGTACGAAGTTTGATTCAATTCTAAGGAATGGTTTTTACTTGAATTCTTATAAATGTTTAAGTCTTATTATCTTTTCTAAAATATGTATGTTATTGTTGAGATGCCTCTATTTGCTTCCCAACTTGCTAATAAACCCGTTGGAAGATTTGTCGCTCAACTTGCTAATAAACCCCAACCTTTTGCTAGACTATTAATAAAAGATGTCAAATTTGAATGGGATGGAAAATATCAAAAATAGTTCAATTCAATTAAAACTTATCTAGTTGGTCCTCATATAATGATGCCACCTACTCCAAAAAGAGTGATCTTGATCTACATTTATGTTAGACGGAACATGTTTTGGGAAATTTACTTGCACAAAATGATAATGATAATAGAGAAAGATAAATGTATTACATAAGTAATACATTAGCCGATTATGACAGAAAATTACAATTCACTTGAAAAATTTAGACATTATATGTTGAACAATAAAATTCAAGTGATTGTCGGCATTGATCCTTTGAAACATATGATGTCTAAGCATTATTTATCAACAACAATAACCACTAGTCATAGTGCTAATGGAATTTGATCTTAAGTTGATTTCATATAATTCAATTAAAGGAAAATTAAAAGTTGATCAATTAGGAGGCTCCAATATTACATCATGTTCCTTTGAATAATATGTTTTCTAATATTTTTTATAAACATTGATTATCTAAAAATATTTGGACTATGTACTTGATGGTTATAAGTGCTCCATGGGTGCATCAACAAGGATCTTACTTGTTATTCAAATTTTCATGTATGAAAAAATTGTAGAATACGAGGCATTTGAAAGTGAAATATATCTATCAAAGTGTTTAGCGATTCCTAACTAGTTGTTGATTTTAAGTGATATAAATTCACTAAAAAAAAAAAAAAAAACACATAGATTTTGTGCAAAATTTGATTTTTCAATTTGATGAGTGTTAAAAATTTGAAAATATTCTTAGAAAGAGTAATAGAAATGTTGATATCATGAGTAGTGTTCTTTGTTAATTTCTATTTAAATATAAATAACAATCATGCTAACTTTAACTATTTAAAATATATGACATCAACCAAGAAAGAAAGATCATTAGAAGTATTTACATTAAAATGTGCCATTGATAACTCACAATGGTATGTAACTAATATTTTTAAATATTTGTTTGAAGAAATAATTTGTACATTTTTAAAAGAAATGATAGGAAGATGATACATGTAAATATAATTAATATGTTATTATTGGAGATGTATTGTTTTTCATATATTTTAATAGATGATTGCTTAGATGTTTTAGATATGAAGAAGCTAGAAGTGCATTACAAGAAGTTCATAATAATGAATGTAGAAGAAATTTTAGTGGAAAACATGTCACGTAAGTTTCTTAGAATGAAGAAAATATCTAAAAATGTAGTAATATCATATGTAAGCTCCTTCACAATAGTTTCGATCCATAATTTTACCTTTGACATTTATCACTACATAAAATATTTTATAAAATGGGTAGAAGCAAAGCATATATTCTTGAAAGGAAAATTTATCAATGTATAATATGTTGAATTACATCATATAATATCACATGATTTTTTTGATAAATATTTTAAAAAATTAATCCATTTTTATATTTGTTATACTTATTTTCTAAAATGTTATCCATAATATCACACTTTGACCCTTGAACTTATTTCAAAAACTAAATAGTCAAAAAAGTTTTTGATAAGTTCAAATATTAAGCATGCTTTATTCACTCATTACTACCCACAAGGAAATGGATAGCTTGAAGCTTCCAACAAGACTATAGTCAATGTTTCACAATAAAAATGAATGATCATGATGATGATTTGCATAACTAGATATAATTTGTGTTACATGAATATAGATAGAGTGTTTGGACATCTACATGAGCAACTCATTCACTAGTATATGGGACAAAGGTAGTATTCCCCAGCTTGATATTTTATGTTTGATAACACCATTAAAAGACATTATTGATGAAGGGGTTTACAATGAAAATATATTACCCCAAATAGAAATGTTAGATGAAAGCAAGATGAATGTTATATAGTATTTGAGATTGCCCTCCCTACTCCCCCTCCCTCAATTTATTATTAGAATCACCTAAAAAATGTTAGATCAAGAAAATTCAATGAAGGTGATATAGTACTAAAATAAAATCAATAAGATATCAATGAAGATAAGGAACAAATATGGAAATTTAAGCCCGATCGGTTAGGCCAATTTGTTATCACAAAGAAGTTTGGATCCAAGGTATATCACCTTGCCACACTTGAAGGCAAACACTTGAATAAATCAAATAATGCTATCCGTATGATGTGGTTTTATATACTAGATCAATTTTTCTGTTGTCCCATGACTTGAGATTATGTAACAATAGGGAACATATTTGTTTACATTATTTCTTATGTCAATTTATTTATTCATTTGTTGATTGGTCATTTTTCTTGTGACTTTCTACAAAGTTTGTCACATTCACCTTTTCCATTTGGCTATGGGTATCACTCTTCCTTTCCATTTTTATTTATACTAATTTATGGTTATCTTTTGTTCCCAAGTTTTTTTTTTTCTAGCCTTAGAACATCTTTCACATTTTATTTTCTTTTATGTTGAGCCCTTGTGTTTTACGCTTTTCTATGTTGTTAATTTTTTCCCACAAAATCTCTATATTTTTCACGATCCATATCATGTTATTTCCTATGTTTCTATGATCTATATCATGCATGTATTGGAGCCAAGGGCTCTATTTTCAAATATTTTACATTGTTATATCTTATGCCCAAATGGGAAGAAATATCATTGATGCTAGATTGATTATATCACGGTCCCATTTGGGAAAATTCTAGAGTATATGTATGTTTTCATAGATACATATTTATATGTTATACATCAATTATTTCCCTATACTATAATGTTTATATTTTGTGCCCACCTAGGACATATTATTTTGATCTTACATTTCTTATATCGTAGGCCCATATGGTGCAATTTATTCATGATGCACATGTTACTAGGGATATTTATGTTTATGATATACACTAATGATTTCATATTTTATTTCACACATGGTGCATTTAATTCCTTTCTTTTTAGAAACGTACTTCACAAGTTCATCTTAAATCGAAAAGGAGGGTATATATCCTAGTCATTATATTCATCTAGACTTTAGTCATTCTTATAAGTGAGGCACTCAAAACAACATTTAATCCCAAAAGGAGACCTTCGTATTTTAATCAACATTTATAAGGGAAGACATTTAGATTTTTCGCACTCCTATAAGGGGATCTAACTATGACACATCTTATATTCTCGATATTCATGATATTATTTAGCATTATTTTTAGCACATTCATAATCATGTTTATTTTCATTTTATAGCTAAATATTGAACTCAAAAGCGTGTACAAGAATTAAGCGATTTGGAAACACTTTTATTTACACTAGGGTATTATACCCATCTCCCAATGAAGTCATCTATTTCATTTTCAGCCTTCATATTTCATTAGATTGTTATTATTAGCACTCACCCATTGGGTGTGTAGAAAAAGAAATAATGTGTTTGCATATTCTCAACTACATTGAACTATACTCTAAATCTTCATGCATAACATTTTATATCCACAACTTGTCTTCATTTAGTTCAATATGTAAATACACAAAAAAACATGGGGAAAATGTAGACACCTAAAAATAGCCTCTAACAATTCATTAGTTATTTAATTACACAATTTTAGAATATTCAAGTGTATTTTGTGTCCAACTATGTTTGGTCCATAGTATAATCTAATAACACATTCGACCCTTTAATATAAGACATGAACTAACAAAAATATAAATGGTTATTTCAAAATTTAATTCATAAACAAACCATGGTAAGGAAAAAAACATCTCTCTCTCTCTCTCTCTCTCTCTCTCTCTCTCTCACACACACACACACACACACACACACACACACACACACACACACACACACACACACACACACACACACACGCACGTATGCACACTCATTTATGTATGTGTATATGTATATATGTACATATATGTGTGGGTGTGTATATATGTGTAAATACATACATATACATATATATGCATACATGTGTGTATACGTATATACACATATACACATATACACACACATGTACACACACACACAACCATACATACACATATATACAACTATAAGTGGTGGTTCAAAATAACTAATACAAGTCTCCTATAATATTTGGGGAAATGAGACCCACATATGTGCTTAGTAATTATGTAAAAATGTGTTCCAAAATAGGTTAGAATATGTATTATATGGAAATTATATGTAGAAATATATGAAATTATATAAAATTTGGGCTAATTGACTGATCAAAATTTCACTCAATTTGCCATTTTCAAGTGGACTAAAAGTTACTTTTGGCGAAATGGTGAATATTAATCACTAAAATTATCCCTAAATTTGGCAATGTTGATCTCATATTGAATCAACCATTGCATTCCATTTATATACCAAGATACCTTCTCTTTATCCATCTCCATATGACCATCTCGGATTATGATCTTGTAAAATTCCTCCATGTACTCTTCCACACTTAGCTTAACTTTTCAAAAAAATTGTAACATCTTGAATAGATCTAATTGGTAATCACCAAGTAGAAAACTCCCCTTTAGCTTCACAACCACCTTCTCCCTTCTTATATTTACCCTTCATATTACACTTTAGTTGACTTCCTTCCACCATAGAGCTATGTGTTCCTCATACACACTATTTGAAACATCTATATGATCCCACCCTAGCTAGATTGGCGAATATTATGTGTACTCTCGCCACCCCCCTTAGTGACATATTTACTTCTCTCAATCCTAAACCTATTTTTTGCACCTCTCTTTCTAACCTACACAATTCACAATACTTGCTCCCTCTCAACTAAGATTTATTTCCTTATTGATACCAAATGATGTCCTCATAGTTAAGGGTATCAATGAAGAGATGTCGTATATTGTGCAACCTACATAAACCTAGTCCTTACACAATGGAATGGCATAATTTAACAATAACTTATTAATCATAAAATGTGGTCTCTCTCTCTCTCTCTCTCTCTCTCACACACACACACACACACACACACACACACACACACACACACACACACACACACACACACACACACACACACACACACACACACACACACACCTATAGGATTCCAAAACATGGTAGGGTCACAATGCTCCTAACTTCCTCATACGGATGTTGTTCAAAACTATATTCCCTTTCCCAGGACCTTAACACATATCTCTTGTTGTAACACTCACCAAAAGTCACATTGTAGGCTATTTCCTCTTATATTTTTGAATGTATTTTCCAATGTAGGGGTGTGTTTATATAGGCACACAAATCACCTAGTCACGATATTTTTCATTAATAACTCCTACTCATACAAATAATAAATTTGCAATGCAAACATTAAATGAATGACAAGGCCCAAATGCCCCATAACATATTATGAACATAACCCAACTTGATAAAGCACTTGTTTGTTCACCAACCTCAATAAAGAATTACATAGATCATCTTTAGCTCCCATGGGTGCTAATCTTAATATTATTGAATAAGTGGCCATGACATCCACACTCCTTAAGATCACGTGCATATGTCTCACATCCGAAAGAGAAGCTATGCACATACTTTCAAGTTGATTTCCTATGCAGAAGCTCTCGATATCTTATACAAATTTAGATCAGTCTAATGAATTCATGTATTCACGGGTAAGTGTGCACCATCAAGATGACCACATTGTCATAACACGAGCATTTGCCATGAGGTATGTGTTACTACATATGCCATAGAAGGATTTAGGGATTGTGGCAAGTTTCTATTTATTTGTGCAAGGTTTCAATATTGCGCCAAGCACAAGCGTTTTTCCAAACATTGTACCATTTCATAAAGTCCTGTTAAATCTTTATATAAGATGAAGGTCTCATGATGCATTTGACTATCTCTTAGCTACGCAAGGCCTTGTAACTTCCATATCACCTTTCTTGCTTATGATGTGCCATATGATACATGTTTGCACTAACATCTGAGAAATTATTTACAACTTAGAAAATACCGCGAGCCTTTATCAAGTAATTTACAAATTCATGCACAACACAAATGTAAAAGCTTCATGAATGCATATTTGTAAGTGGCCTTTATTAAGGACCTTCCTTTGAACTTGGCACTAAATATGGGACAAATAACACGCCTTTCAAATTGAAAAGACAAGTAGGTACTTTTGTATTTGGCCCACAACTCCATTAACTTGGGTAAGTGGGAGGGAGAAATGTTATGTTTCTCAAAAGCAATCATCATTTCATTTGCTTTTTCTCGACCTACGGCCTCTGATTTGACTTTGATTATTAAGCCGTATATTTTCTCTTTAAAATTACGTTGATTCCTATTTCCCCCTAAATTACTGAGGCGAGAATAATTTGAAAATCATTAATTCCTCTTTTAAGATTAATTTATAAAGTTCAAAGTTCGAAGTCATAAATGGAGTTAGTGGAGAGCCATGAAGAGTGTTTCTTACCCACCTATCGACATCAATCCACTATTAATTGTTTTCTTTAAAAGGTGCGCCTTCTACATAATTATTGTTTCTTTCATGGGAATAAGTGTTAGTGATTAAATTTGTTTAAGATGCTATTCTTCTTAATCGTATTTGCAACAACCATTAATAATAAGTTAGTCCCACCCATTTACAATCTTCAAGTTCTATTGTTTATTATTTTGTCGAAAGCAAGTATATTATCTTTACCAAAATAATTAATCACTTTTACAATAGACAATTAAAATATGTTATTTGTAATTTAATGATTTTTAATTAAAATTAGAATTGTTTTTTTTTATTTATTTTTTAATTCTATTGGTTAGAGTTGTATTTCTCATAAAACACACTTATTTTTCATTAATTAAATTTTTTAATTTATTTTATTTCAACCAATCAAAACATTCTAACTATTTGAAATATGAATCTTATAAATAAAATGTCAAAACAAATTTTACATTTTAAGAAATAAAAAAATCACAAACTTTTTATTTTTGCTTTTTGCTTTATTGTTCTATCTTTTGTGGAGTGCCTTTTCTAAATTTTCATAGTGCGATTTGTTATAATTGTGTAAATATTTTATACAAAACATTTTTATAGAAGTTGACTAAATAAGTGTAAAAAGGTAATTTATTTAATTTATGTCATTTTTATATGTAAAATTCGTGTGTGTGTGGGGTGTGGGTGTGTGTGTATAATATATATGTGTGTGTGTGTGTGTGTGTGTGTGTGTGTGTGTGTGTGTGTAATATATATATATATATATATATATATATATATATATATTGAAACACACTTTTATATTGAAACACACTTTTATATTGATATGATCAAGAAAAGTACATAGGGTTTCCAACCAAAAACCGGTGGAGAAGTCACAACCCAAAATACACCACACTAGGCACACACGCGCCATGGGATACAAAAAGCGATTTAACAAAGAACAAGTCACAAATGTGACGAGTCACAAAGAAACTAATTAAGCAACAACATCGAACATGATAGATGGAGGATGAGGCGGAGGCGCGACATGCGCGAAGCATCACCCCAACCCGTTGTAGGTGGGTCAGGAGAAGATGGCGTAGGATCCCACTCATCGCCTTGATCGCGGGCTAGATCATCCTGTCTGGTCAAAGAAATTGCAAGAGCCAAGTGAGGAAACTTATCAGGGGGGCACCTTGCCTGGAACCAGAGGCTAGAGAAGAGGAAGGCCACCCAAAAACACTCGCCATCAAGTTGCCTTTATTGCGAGGAGGGAGCCCCTAGCCGAGCCATCACCATCTTGGAATCGGGAGGAGCCGCCCAACCATCACCATTGAGCCACCGGAAAACACCACCGACTTGTTTCCAGGAGGGGAAGAGTTGTGTCGAGCCCGAGCACCTTGTCGTTGATGAGCACCTTGGCCACGAGATCGAGGCCGAGGGGGAGGCGGGGACTGTCACCGCGGTGGAGAATGACGATGCGGTAGAGATGGAACCCGGATGGCGAGCATGTGGCATTACCCATGTGGGTGAGAAGATCCTGAAGATGTTCCACCTCCAAGTGAACTTTCTCTCGCCTAGACTTGGATCTGAAGCAACACATGAGCAATAATTCCAGTTTTAGCATACACAAAAAACTCCAGGCTAAGTGAAGTTTGATTAAAAATAGAGTCATTTCTAATCTTCCAAATTTCAAAAAGAATTTTTGCATGAAAGATTTGCCAAAATTTGTTGAATTTTGTAGGAAGCAAGGCCGAGTCCCCCGAAAAACAATTTTCTAGGTGAAGGGTTCGGGCGAAAAGGTTGGAAGAGGGAGTGAATCCACTTCCAGGCGGATTGAGCAAGCGGGAAAAACTAGAACAAATGCATAAGGGACTCAGGATGATGACACACATGACACAAAGGATTAACAACCCCAAGATGTTGCAGATGTTTGCCAACCGGAAAACCCTAATAAAAAATGCACCAGAGAAAATGAGCCTTCTTTAGCTCAATAAGATCTTTCCAAATGTTATTGAATCTAGCGTTTCCAAACCCTGTGTGGGGAGTTAAGCTTCCAGTCTTTATATTTGATGCTATAATGTTTGATTTTTAAAAAATTAATGAAACATAATGAAAAATCACAAGTTCTTTTCTATAATATAAAGACTATTGTTTTAACCTGTATATCAAAAACACCATTTATTACATGTACTATTTTTTCTCATTTGTTCAAATGTATTAACTTCCGCAAGGTTTTCCATATCATGGCCTTGTTAGATTAGTGTGACCATCTTAATTTTTTTATTAGGAACATGTTGATAGATATCAATTGAAATTTATTTATTTTATGTAATTTTTCTAATGATTAGTGATCAATAGTTTCAATTTAGCTACATCATTATGTTGGAATCGGAAAATATTTTGAGAAAATTAACATGCTATAAATTCATAATTTTTGTTCGCTTTTTAAAAGATTTTTAATTTTTTATTTTTCCTTTATAATAGTTAAAAGTAGACATCAAATTTAAGGTCATCAATTAATTGTTTATCCACATACATTACATCCCCTATAACCCACACTTACAACCATTATAGAGGCCTATAGACATAATTAGTTGGATTTTATTCTCAAACAAGGCTTTGCACATATAAAATACAACATTTGTTATTAAATTTAACACCACACGCACCCATGATGACTTCCAATAGTTAGGTTGTAAAAGAGGGTAAAAGATAAATGCTAATACACTTGATTTAGAGTAGGGTCACACAAGGGGTCTAAAGCATATGGTGAGATAAGGATAAGAATGAACTTTTGATGATATGTGATGAGCTAGAGAATGCATAGGAGAGGGAGGAAAATGATTCATAGGAAGTCCAAAAATATGGCCAAACCTTTTTGTAATTTAACTAAATAATAAATAAACATATAACTAAACTAGCATCATAGTAATTTACTAGTTACATACAAAAATTTGGTTCCTAAATAATACTCCACTTTGATGTGTGTGCATACACATATATTAAAGTAAAAAAACCAAACATTGGCCAATAAAGTTTTGTTGCGGTCATTTCGGTACTGTCGAGATTTCTTACTATTAGTTCGAGAATAATAGAAGTCGAAAGACAAAAGGAAATAGAGATCACCTACTCTCTATAGTGGAGCTTTGGGAAGATTCTGGAACTAACATTCATGCTTGTGAATCTTCGATATAGATAGTTGTGTTCCTATAAGCATATGGAAACATAAGCAAGTGAATATATCTCTCTATTCATAATCAAATAGTTGTTGAAATGTAGTAAGACAAGATAATGTGATAGGACATTAAAAGATTGTTACATAATGGTAGGAGTCATCTTGGTTCCTTACACTACTCTCTTGGGGGCATCTCTCTATGTTATACAAGTTATTTTTTCATTAAATTTTAATTCGCACCTTCCTTGTGTCATTCTTGATTACATACATAGTGTTTATTACTACCTATTTGATCAACATGACTAACATGTGTCTTGTATAATGGTAACTTATCTTGTTATATTTTTGTTACTATTGGTGATTGTTACACTTGATTTCTAAGTTTTTCTCACTACTTGATTACTTACTATGTGGATCTACTTTATTTCCTTATTTGATTATAATGCTATGATTGCTCACATTATATGGTTTAAGGTCCTTGTTTGTATTGTGACATTTTAGGTGTCCCATGTTTGTGAATTCATGTTTATCTTGGATATATACATTTATGTTTTTAATCTATGGTACATGTTTCCTTCTACTCTAATTGTCTTGTGATATTGTGGGTGTCCCATGTTTGTGGCTCCATGCCTATATATGAATATGCTTGTAGATGGCATTATGTACTTAAATATATAATATTATTTCTATTACTCTACCATTACTAGATCATGACACACTTGGCTTATACTATTATATGTGACATCATCAAGACATGATGTAATAAAAACAATAGGCTTGGTGAAACATTATCGGCTACTCCAAAATGATCTCATGTTAGATATTTTAAGAGAATATTTAGATATCTTAAAGGTACGATGGACTATGGCTTATGGTATTCTAGAGATGAATATTTTACTCTAAAATCATACACAGATGCAGATTGGGAAGGATGTGTTGATGACAAAAAAAGTACAAGTGGAGGAGCATTATTTTTGGGACATAATCTGGTATCTTGGTTGAGAAATAAGAAAGCATTTATCTCCTTATCTACAATTGAGGAAGAGTACATTACATTCGAGTCATGATGCACACACAAGAAAAAATTGAAGGACATCAAGGTAGAATTTGAATTTCCAATTTCCATACTTTATGATAACACTAGTGCAATAAACATATCCAAGAATCTAGTTATGCATTCTAGAACTAAGCATATTCCCATCAAGTATCACTTTTTGAGAGAGAAAGTTGCAGAACAACAAGTTAAGATGGAATATATTTCCACAAAAGAACAAATTGTTGATATCTTTACTAAGCCTCTTCCAAAAGAAGTTTTTAATATCTCGAAAAAATTGGGTGTGGTATCTTTCTCATCCTGTCACTAAAAGGAAACATGAACTTAGGGAAGAAAATCCTTTTCCTCGTCATAATGAAGACAAGTCGAAAAGGATCATCATATGTATACTCAAAGAGGGATACTTTGAGAATTTGAGAGTTTTTAATCCTTTTCCATTGATGTCAAATTGTGAGAGTTAAAACAAGGGGGACAATACCTACAAATACAACAAAGGCAAAGCAAGAGGAATCCGTACAGTAAGATATTACATAAAAGGAGAGTTTTGTAGAAAGGGGGAGCAAACTATATTCTCATGTTATGCATATGCAAGAGGATAAAGTGTTTTTTATATATGGTGATTTGTTTCCATCAATGAAAAAGGGGGAGATTGTTGGAATAATTGCCATTGATGTCAAAGGAAGTTGAAAGACATAGAATATTGTTGGAGTCATTGATGTTAAATAATTATAAAGGATCTAACTGAAAGAGTAGTTTGATGTTTGGTATAGCTTTGAATTTTGATCGGAGTGCTTGAAGTCCGATGAATTGCTTGATTCTCATATTTGCTTTGAAGTATCTTTCAATTGCTTTAGAGTCGACTAGAGTGATTCATAGAATCTTTTTATTGCTTCGGAGTTTTCTAAAGTTTGTGGTTTGTCTTGGTCGGAGACTAGTAGTTTGGGATGACTATTGCAATGTATTTATGAGTTTGTTGAATCAATTTTTATGATCATGTTTGGACGACCTTCCAAGGATTTAAGAACCAGTTTATAATATTTTTGTTATTGGCTAACTATCTCTTTTTAGCACTAAAATGTCCCATATATTCAATTTTCTAGCCAAACTGAGTTTATTGGTTTAATATTGTATGTGTAGACAAAAATCACGCACTTGGGTACATTTCTAGGTCCTCAAAACATACTAGCATCTACATTATTCCTAAGAAAGAAAACTAGTAATTGATGACCGTTTTTGGCCCCTTTTCTGTGTTTCTTATTTTATATTTTGTCTTACACATCCTACAACCTAGTCCCAAACTTTACTTGTTTATCGTTCATGGCTATAGACACTAGCACTACCCCGAGAAAGAAGCACCCAGCGCTCTTGTCCCCTCCGGGTGCCCCCCCCCTTTCTCACCTTAATCACTCTTTTTGGGTCTCTTTTATCTTTTGGGCATATTTTTCACTTATGTGTTGGCCTTACAGGTTGTAAATTACAAAATTCCAACAAGGGAATCATATAAATACATAGTTATTCTTTCAAAATAAAGGACCAAGCACTAATCATTACTATCATCACCTAAACTTGCATTTAAAAGGCACCTAAAGCACTCTAAAGCATCCATCTAGCATCCATTCAAGGGAAAAGGGATTGCATATTATGCATACACAACATAAGAAGGGAAATTTCATTCTATTCCATACACACATTCTACTACATTGTTATATTCTAGCTATATCCCGTTGTTAAGTGTAACTTGCACAAGGGCATCATAGGGCACAATTTCTACACATACTCACAAAAATCACATGGAGTTTGAGATGCAAAGGTGCAATGCTCAAACATAAGTTCACTCTTAGGGTGATTTTTGGGGTTATTTCCAATCCCCACTTTACATTTTCCATTTTTGGTCTAATGTGGTTTGTGGGCTTGTGCAGGTGAACATCTCTTTTATAGGTTACAAGTACCTTCGACATTCAAAGAGTGACTATCAAGTGATCAACAGGAAATAACTGCGACACTCTTGAGACATAATGAAAACCAGATAAATGAAGATAAATATGTTAAGACACATCTTTTGATCTTAGAGGAATGTGTTGCTTGATCTGACCCTTGTTTGTTGTAACTTGATACTTGGGACAGAAGTTATTATTGCTTGTGTGATTGCTAATGAGACAACAAACTTGTCGTATGCTTGATGAACTCTATTCGCTGATTGACAACACACCTTGAATCAATTCCATTGATCCAAGGTATGTTGTGGCCTTCTTATGATCGCTTTGTCGATTTACTTTTAAACCAGACTGAAGGTTGATATAAATGTTGCAACACCTGATTTCAGGTATGAATATCTGGTACGTAGATGCCAATGAAAAAGGTTCGATTCTCGAACCACACACCGTTGTAATGCTAGACAACGTAAGACGATAAGGGCCTGATGCAAGTGGCACAGGTATGTGGAACTTAGGATGAAATGTCCTGCTTAATGTTGAATATGACTGTCAGGCGGAAAGACTTGATATGGAAACTAGTTAATTAAATATTAGGGGATTAAACCCTAACCTACCCCTAAGTTTTATCTTATACCCTAACTACTATCCTATATGGATTTTAGATTTCATAAGGGAGAAAATAGATATAAATTCCATTAACCTATGAACTAGGCGAATGACCTAGATATGGACTATTAAAATCCTAAACTAATCCTAACCTAAGGAAGGGGACGTATAGACCCATGTGGATGGAAAGGATAAGGAGGGAAGGTAGGAAATTTAATGGGACAATAAATGAAGTCCTTACATGTACAATGCCAAGTTTGGCGAACAAAGAAAAGTTGGAGGCGTCCAACTAGCTTAGAAACTAAATGGAATTTATATGCAAATTTGAAATTTGGAAACTCACCAACCCGAGTCGGCGGTGGCGTGAGGAATGAGGAAAGGCAGTGCATTCAATGCATTAATTATCTTGGTCTTAGCGACCAGCTCACCTTGGAAAGAGGATAGAGGAAAAAGGAAAATTGTTTGTTGTGTGCATTTGGATTTTAGTTGCTCTGCATTTTGTTTCTCCATGGTTCTGTCGAACCAGCTGTGTTTTGATTATTATCTCTGTTCTTTGGAAAAACAAAGGCTATTCTTGAGCCTGTGGAAGTTAGTGACTGGTTGGAAAGCCTGGCCGAGGACGTCGTGGAGAGAAACAACTCCAGTGGGCGCGGTTTTCTTCGAGCCACAAGAAAAAAATTAACAGGCATGTTAAGCCCTTCTCCTTAAACCGCTTGCTTTTGCTTAATAGTCTCATTAAAACAACCCTGCTCTTATGATGGGGGTTTTGGTTATTTGATTTGGTTATTACGTTGAGATGATTTCGAGTTGAGTCATTTTCTTTTGTTGTACGCGGCTTGAGCATTCTTTGCATAATGATTAAGTTGAATACACTGTCCTTGTTGTGTGGTTCGTTTCGGCAGTGTTGGGTATTCGCTTTATTACCATTTTGGGTTGTGCTAATAAATACATTAGCTAAATGAATATCACTTCTGAGTTCTGAGCATTCTTGTGAAAATGAAAAGATGAGATGATTTGTATGTCTGGTTGAACTGTCCTTAAAAGAATGAACACGACTTGGGTATTCTCGGGTGTTTGAAGAAAATGATTGTTCTTCTTATTGAAATCATTAATGAATTATGTTTTCTCTTTGCTGTTTTGAAATCTGAAGGTAATGGGAAAGAGGATTTTATTGTGCATTTTGGATGCGGTTTGATCTTCTAGTCTGAACTGTCATCATGAAAACGAACATGGCTTAGTGTTTCTGCAAATGAATGAAACAAATGAGATTTGGCTTGCTTGTTGAGATTGTTTTGACTGTACCTTGCTTGCGCATCTATTACCCTATGCGGGTTTGCATTGATAAAGGCATTGTTATGCGAATATTGTATTTCTGAGTTCAGTGTGTGGAAACGTTTGGGAAAAACAAAGTTGTGGTGATATTAATAGACTATTATGCGAGTTATAATTCCTTGATGTTTTTTTTTCATTGCATAAAACACGGTTCCCCGGGACAAGAAGGTTATCAGAGCATCTTACTTTCTTGTGACTAATTTGATATGGTATTCTACCCGCCATTTCTTGTATTCATATAGGACTATTTGAAGGAAGTTTTAATCGACGAGAAACAAAAATCAGTTTATATAATAGACTGAGAGCATGCAAATTATATTGTGTTTCTTAACTCAAGGATATATATATATATATATATATATATATATATATATATTGGACCTTTCATCGTTTTCATTAAGAACAAATATGAATGGAATTATTCTTTGTTGTTGGAAAGAATCTCATTATTAGGATGAAAGTGTGACTGGTTGTAGTCATTGTGTACACTCTTTTGTTATAAAGACGTGAATGTCTAGAGAGTGAAATATTTAAAAGGAAATGATTGTGTTTAGAGGTTCTTTTGGTACTAATGTTTATAGACCAGTTGCAATGAACTCTGGTCAACTTTTTGGAAAGGTAATAGTAGTTTTCAATTACTGAATATACTACTCTGAATGAATTATACTATTGGAGTATGTCTGCTCTAAATAAGAGGTATTTGGATAGACAGTAAGAAGAGGTGATATGATCTTGCTCCCTTATATTCGATTATTGATTTTCGTTTATTTCTCTTTGGACTGTTATCATTGATTGATATCACGTTTGGATTAAAACTTCTAGTACAACTATGAGGAAAAGAAAGAGAGTGTGAATGGATAATTTGAATTAATGATCATTTTTCTCTCATACAGTTGGAAATCTATAATTGTTATGGAACGAATTTCGTACTGCTTGGGTTAAGCATTTGTATTTAATTGTTGTTTGCTTGTTCTCTTCAGCATTTGATTGCTTGAAATCAGATGAGTTATATGAAAGAAGGGACAATAATTCGGTTTAGATTTTAGTTAAGATCTATCTTTTGAATTCACAACTATTGTAAGAGAATGGAATTGATAGCATTTATGTTAGAACAACAAGTTGCATAATTGTGTTTTTTTTTAGTTCTTACAAATGTTTGTAATCTGGAACTGATTGAAGGAAATTACTTCTTGTAATAATTATTTGGGAAAGAGGGCAGTAATCCTTTGTCTGATTAGGAGGGTTATTGGATGATTGAGTTGATATGTTGTTCATCCTTTTTGGTATTTAATTCTTGAATGATGTTCATATTAACGTTTCATAAAAGCAGGGTTCTTTTATTGAGACAGTTAATTAAAAGCACCTCATTTTAAAGACAAGTGCTTAATATGCTCACCAATGAACTCGACCCGCAAAGTAATTTTGCAGATGAAACTTGTATAAATGAAGACATGGTTGTTTTCCGATACTTCTTTGATTAACTGAAGATGGATTGTATTGATAGCTATTACTCCTCCACGAGGAAATGAGAAAGGAAGAAGTTACATTCTTCTATCTTTATGAGTTGTAATGTTGTTTGATATAAACAAAGTCCAGTTGTTTGGACTGGCAAATGTATAGATTGTAAATCTGATGGATGAATACAAGTAAAAGTGTGATATTTTCAATAACTATATCAGTTTGATATTGTTGAATAAGTTTGAGAATATAACATTATTCCTTGACTTGGAATTATTCAAATGTTAATGGATGAATTTAAAAGGAAATAACATCTATTCTTTACCTGAATGCAACTTTTACGTTGAAATGTGCAATTAGTTCATACTTGGGTTAAGATGAATTTTGAATTGACATTAAAAAGATTTAGATAAACACGAAATCCTAATTGGAAGGTATTCGGATTAGTTTGAAAGCTAAGGGATATCAAATAACTTAGCAGCCAAACCTTGTATTCGGACTCAATAATAGCCTCGAATGTTTAAATTTAGAAAATAAAGATATGGGAAATCATATCTATTGTTAATAGACCTTAACTAAGTAAGGTTAAGGAGGATAAATGAATAAATTCATTTAGAATTAGACCTCGTTTAAATGACGTCTAATAAGATGGAATTCTGAATTTGTTTACAGTTGTGGAAAACTTGGTTAAGTTTAATAGGTTAAACTTATTAAGTTTATCGATAATGGACTGATTAGTCCAAAGATTAAGAAAGGAACCAAGAAGTGAATATGCAACCCTTCGGTATGAAGGAGGAGATGCGTATTAAGCTAGAAGATGGATTAAGTCTCTCTTAGCTACATACAACTGTAACAAGAACAAGGATAAAGGATCAAAGATGGCTCACTGAAAGTTGATCTTAAATACTAAGATTATAACCAAATCACAATTGAGCTAGATGTGTACCCTCGATGAGAGGATTCCGTAGGACATTGACATACGCCAGCTACAATATGGTGTCTTCGTGAAGGCGGGGCCTTCATGACGACACAATGTTATAGCTGACATATTACAATGCCCTCCCGAATTAAATCATCAAGTTTACATAAGTTGGATAATAAGTTCTTGGTGAGGATAGAAATGTGATCACGTATACGGAGTGACTCCGAGGACTAAAGGTAACTAGACACACGGAGTCATCTAGGAACGACACCGTATGTCTGCGTATCTTTAGTTACCATGAGTAACTTCCTATACTCGTTCATATTGCTAGTTGGGGTTAGAGTTTGACCTTAAATGGAAGGACTGGTAGAGACCAGGAAAGACCATTCTAGATAATGATTTAAGTGAGGTGAAGGACGTATTCCATTGGTGTGTATCACATCTAGGAATATGATCATGCAAAGCATGTGAAAATCTTTGGCCAAAGTATCGCAAGTGCTGGTTGCGTTGTCCTAATCACCTAGTTTAAGATGCAGGATGTCAGATGAATATCAGTAACATATATTCATATAGGCTTCTTAAATGGATCACTTCGATAACCGAAATGGTAAAAGAACCCTGTATATTCATTATACTATGCATGAATTAACATGAAGGATCGGTAAGTCACCGAGTCATGAAATGAGAGATCGCTGAAACTCCGAGCCATAAAGTGGGAGGTCGGTAGTTCTTCGAGTTTTTACAAAGAACATATGGTATCTGTTATATGATTGAATGGCACTGAATGTGTGTTCCATATTGCAAATATGTGAACAGAGAACATTAGTTTTAAAAGGAAATTGTGTGATCCAAACTGCATTAATTGGACAGAGAACAATTATTAAAACTTGAACGTGTGTTTGAATTATATAATTCATAACAGGGAACGTTGTATATAAAAAAAAAAAAATTTTTTTCCCTTGTTCTAGTATCTTAAAATGGGGATGTTACATCTTGGTATCAGAGCTGAAGGTTGCAGCTCTTGGACCTAATGAGTCCACAATTTAATAAGGTTTACATTTTCTTATTGAATGTAAAAATGGTCGTAAAGAAGAAGAAATGTTGCGAACAACCCGTTACCGGGTGGAGAAGCAACTACTGCTCAAAAGTTGGATGAAATCCTTGCTGCCCTACTAGACACGAGAGATCGTTTGACTGTTTTGGAACAACAGTCAATGGGCAATGAAGAGGAGGAAGAAGAAGCTGATATAAATGATCAGCCACCTCCTGTGGACAACACCAATGGAGGGAATCCGGGTGTTGATAATAGTAATGTGAATGCTCCTAATCATCCTGAAAATAAAAGGGCAAGATTAGTAGCTGAACTTACAAATGACATAAAGAGAATAAGTCCTCCAAAGTTTGATGGAACAACCCTTGGGGACGGAGCTGAGAATTGGCTCAGTGAAATGGAGAAGTACTTTGCAATAAGAAACTTCTCCGAGGAGACCAAAGCGATATGGGGAGCATATCAGCTTTCTCATGAAGCATCATCATGGTGGGACAACCGTAAGGTTGAGTTGAATATTGTCGAATCAGACATAACTTGGGATCAATTTAAGGGTTACTTTAGGCAACGGTGGCTGCCTCAACTCTATTTTGATAGGAAAATGACTGAATTTCAGAACTGGTCGCAAGGAAGGCTGACGGTGACAGAATACTGGGAAGGGTTTACTAAACTCCTTAAGTATGTGCCACAGTACCAAGCTGACGAGAAGTTCAGAATACGAAAGTTCATAATGGGACTAAATCCCATCATTGGTGGCGAAGTGGATGTCCACGGTCCAACCACCATGGAAGGAGTTGTCGAAAAGGCAATAAGACAGGAACAAAAATTGAGAGCAATTTCTGCTCATAGGGAAGAGATAAGGAAGAAGATTCCCAATTCTTCTTCATCTCTCACACCCAAAAGGGGGCCTTGGAAAAGGTTTGGTGTGAAAAACAAAATTGTTGTAGATAACAACAAGAAATCTGTAATGAACAAACCTGTAAATAGTGTGCGGAACAGCTTCACAAAAGTTAGTGGCAATGGACAAAAGTCCTATGGGAGCCAGAATGATAACTTCAAAGCTGGTAACAAATTTGAGCCTAGGAAAGGGCCAGTTGGAGGATGCTTCAACTATGGAAAGGACCATTACGCGAGTCACTGTCCTCTGAAAAGGATGATCGCGATCAGCAACATAGGATACACGCGCGGGCTAATGCATAAGCTGAAAAGCAAGTTACGCCTATAGAAGTTCCGGTAAGTTATTCGGTACACCTGTAGTCATACTTTTTGATACTGGAGCCACTGAATGCTTTATTTCTACTAAACTTGCAATGAAATTAAAAAGAAAGGCTGAACGAATGGATAAGACATGGACAATGCATTATGGGAATAATGTTGTCCATACAGTCGAAATGTGCCTTTTTGGGGCAATTCTTGACTTGCCCAGTTTCTCCACCGAAGTTGACTCGTATGTCACTCCTTTAGGATCATATGATATCATTATTGAGTTAACTCGTCAGGTAAACATAAGGCAAAGGTCGACTGTTATGAAAAACAAATTTGTTGTTTTGACGACCTGCAGAAAGCAAGTCATTCAAGGTGTAAAGCGTGAAGTTGCAGTTAGGAAACTAACAACTATGCAACTAAAAAGGGCTAAAAATAGAGGCTGCACCTTGTATGCAGTAAAAATGACAGAAAATGCTGAGGAGGATAATGATTTCATGGAAAGATATCCATTATTAAGGGATTTCAAAGGATGTATTTCCGAGGAATTACCAGGTCTTCCACCCAAACGAGAGTTTGACTTTGCAATAGAAATCAAGCCAGGAACTGAACCCATATCTAAGGCACCTTATAGAATGACCACCCTCGAGTTGGTAGAGCTAAAGGCTCAATTACAGGAACTTTTGACTAAGGGGCTGATAAGACCGAGCGTCTCACCATGGGGAGCGCCGGTAATTTTTGTAAAGAAAAAGGATGGCACATTGAGACTGTGCATTGATTATAGAATGTTGAACAAGGCAACTATTAAGAATCGATACCCACTTCCTAGGATTGATGATCTGTTCGACCAGATGCGTGGAGCATCAGTCTATTCAAAAATAGATCTTCGATCTGGGTATCATCAGCTGAGAATAAAGGAAGAAGATATTCATAAAACAACTTTTAGAACAAGGTACGGGCATTATGAATTCACTGTTACCTTTTGGGTTGACAAATGCACCTCGCCCTTCATGAATCGATGAACAATATTTTTCAAGAATACCTAGACAAGTTTGTGCTTGTATTCTTAGACGACATTCTTATATACTCTAAAAATGTCAAGAGCACCAAGAACATTTAAGGGTAGTGCTGGAAGTTTTAAGAAAGAGGAAGTTGTATGGTAAACTGTCTAAATGTTCCTTTTATGATGCAGAGGTGCATTATTTGGGACACGTTATAAGCAAGAACGGAATAGTCAGACCCTTCAAAGATCGCAGCTATAACCGAGTGGCCTGCGCCTAAGAACGTGCATGAAGTAAGAAGCTTCATGGGCTTGGCAGGATATTATAGAAAGTTCATTAAGGATTTTTCAAAAATTGCTGCCCCAATCACTTCACTGCAAAAGAAGGATAAGAAATTTGTCTGGACTGACAAATGTGAATCTACCTTTAAAAATTTAAAGGAACAGTTAACTACAACACCTATTTTAACTATACCAGATCCAAATGGAAATTTTATGGTTGTAACGGATGCATCGGAGAAGGCCTTGAGGTATTCTGTTACAGAATGACCATGTTATAGCTTATGAAAGCAGAAAGCTTAAGTTACATGAACAAAATTATGCTCCACATGACCTAGAGCTCACTGCCATTGTACATGCACTTCAAATGTGGAGGCATTACCTTTTAGGCAAACCTTTTGAGTTAAAAACTGACCATCTGGGGTTGAAGTATATTTTTACTCAGCCAAATTTGAATGCAAGACAGCGAAGATGGTTAGAATTTCTGTCTCAGTATGATTTTGATATAAGCTACATCAAAGGCAAGGAAAATAGAGTGGCAGATGCTCTGAGTCGAAGGAAGCACATCTCTGCTCTTATAACGTTAAGAACTCAGTTTAAGGATGAGGTGAAAGATGCCTTGAATCGATCCTTATTTCCAACAAGTTAAAACAACACTTGCTGCAGATCCAAAGGATGTGAGGTATAAAGGATTTCACTTTGATAGCGAAGGAATTCTGAGGTTCGAAAACAGGGTCTATATACCCTTGGCAAATGATTTAAGAAGGAAATTGTTAACTGAATTTCATAATTCACCTTTTTCTGGACACCCTGGCATTACGAAAATGCTTGCTGATCTTAAGAAGCAATACTTCTGGAAGGGAATGAAAAAGGATGTGGTGGAATTTGTAACACACTGCTTGGAATGTCAACATGTTAAGGTGGAACATATGCATCCCGCTGGATTATTGTATCCCCACAGCATTCCACAATACAAATGGCAAGTGATAACGATGGATTTCGTTCAAGGATTGCCTATGTCAAGGAATAAGCATGATATCATCCTGGTTGTCGTCGAAAAATTAACCAAAGTGGCACACTTCATTGCTGGTAATTTGAAAGACGATGCACCAGTGTTAGCAAGAAGATTTGTACATGAAATTTTCAGATTGCATGGAATACCCGAATTGATCATATCGACAGATCCGAGGATGACATCAAGGTTTTGGCAAACGCTTAATGCGGCCTTGGGAACTAAATTAAACTTCAGCTCTGCATATCATCCGAGACGGATGGACAGACCGAGAGAGTCAATCAAGTTTTAGAGGACATGTTAAGAATGTATTGCATGGACCAGCAGTATAAATGGGAGGAATACCTTCCGCTGGTTGAATTTTCCTACAATAATACATACCACGCCTCTTTAAAAATGGCGCCCTTTGAAGCATTGTATGGAAGAAAATGCAGAACCCCTGTTAGCTGGGACAACGTAGAGGACAGAGAGGTAATTGGGCCAGAAATCCTCAAGGAAATGGAACAACAAATCAAAATGATTCGGGAACATCTAAAGGAGGCTGCCAATAGGCAAAAGAGTTATGCAGACTTAAAGCGGGTTGATAGGAATTATAAACTTGGTGAGAAGGTCTTTCTTCGGGTTAAGCCGAAAAAGAGCTCAATAACTTTTGGCAAGGCTGCCAAGTTGTCGCCACGTTACGTGGGACCTTTTGAAATTGTTGAAATAATCAACCCTGTAGCTTATCGTCTAGCATTACCTCCTGCTTTATCACAAATGCATGATGTTTTTCATATTTCTTTGCTTAAGAAATACGTAACAGATTTATCACATGTGCTGAATTGGAATTCCTTGCAGGTCCAAGACCCAGGAATAATCGTGATTAAGCCCATTCGAGTGCTGGGAACTCACCAGTTGTGCTTAAGAAATCGCGAAGTGAATCAATGTAAGGTCCAGTGGGACCAGTTTAGCGAAGAAAGTGCAACTTGGGAAAATCTCGAAGAAATGAGATCTGCTTTTCCATACTTGTTTGATCGAAATTGAAATTCGAAAAACTGATAATTCTACCAAATTTAGACAATTATTGGTCTATTTTACAGTTATCTTAAAACACTGTTTTAAAGAGTGAATCTGTTTTTGGTATGAACTTATGAATGGAAGGACAATAACTGAATTTTGTCCTAGAAACTCCTTGAATTGGTTAATTTGATCATCGGACGATGATTCTTTAAGAAGGGAGGAATGTAACGCCTTGATTTTTGTAAGTTATCATGGTAATTACCTTTCATGATGTTATAACTGCACAGAAATGAAGATAAATATGTTAAGACACATCTTTTGATCTTAGAGGAATGTGTTGCTGATCTGGACCCTTGTTTGTTGTAACTTGATACTTGGGACAAAAGTTATTATTGCTTGTGTGATTGCTAATGAGACAACAGACTTGTCGTATGCTTGATGAACTCTATTCACTGATTGACAGCACACCTTGAATCAATTCCATTGATCCAAGGTATGCTGTGGCCTTCTTATGATCGCTTTGTCGATTTACTTTTAAACCAGACTGAAGGTTGATATAAATGTTGCAGCACCTGATTTCAGGTATGAATATCTGGTACGTAGATGCCAATGAAAAAGGTTCGATTCTCGAACCACACACCATTGTAACGCTAGACAACGTAAGACGATAAGGGCCTGGATGCAAGTGGCACAGGTATGTGGAACTTAGGACGAAATGTCCTGCTTAATGTTGAATATGACTGTCAGGCGGAAAGACTTGATATGGAAACTAGTTAATTAAATATTAGGGGATTAAACCCTAACCTACCCCTAAGTTTTATCTTATACCCTAACTACTATCCTATATGGATTTTAGATTTCATAAGGGAGAAAATAGATATAAATTCCATTAACCTATGAACTAGGCGAATGACCTAGATATGGACTATTAAAATCCTAAACTAATCCTAACCTAAGGAAGGGGACGCATAGACCCATGTGGATGGAAAGGATAAGGGGGAAGGTAGGAAATTTAATGGGACAGTAAATGAAGTCCTTACATGTACAGCGCCAAGTTTGGCGGGAACAAAGAAAAGTTGGAGGCGTCCAACTAGCTTAGAAACTAAATGGAATTTATATGCAAATTTGAAATTTGGAAACTCACCAACCCGAGTCGGCGGTGGCGTGAGGAATGAGGAAAGGCAGTGCATTCAATGCATTAATTATCTTGGTCTTAGCGACCAGCTCACCTTGGAAAGAGGATAGAGGAAAAAGGAAAATTGTTTGTTGTTGTGTGCATTTGGATTTTAGTTGCTCTACATTTTGTTTCTCCATGGTTCTGTCGAACCAGCTGTGTTTTGATTATTATCTCTGTTCTTTGGAAAAACAAAGGCTATTCTTGAGCCTGTGGAAGTTAGTGACTGGTTGGAAAGCCTGGCCGAGGACGTCGTGGAGAGAAACAACTCCAGTGGGCATGGTTTTCTTCGAGCCACAAGAAAAATTAACAGGCATGTTAAGCCCTTCTCCTTAAACCGCTTGCTTTTGCTTAATAGTCTCATTAAAACAACCCTGCTCTTATGATGGGGGTTTTGGTTATTTGATTTGGCTGTTACGTTGAGATGATTTCGAGTTGAGTCATTTTCTTTTGTATACGCGGCTTGAGCATTCTTTGCATAATGATTAAGTTGAATACACTTGTCCTTGCTGTGTGGTTCATTTCGGCAATGTTGGGTATTCACTTTATTACCATTTTGGGTTGTGCTAATAAATACATTAGCTAAATGAATATCACTTCTGAGTTCTGAGCATTCTTGTGAAAATGAAAAGATGAGATGATTTGTATGTCTGGTTGAACTGTCTTTATAAGAATGAACACGACTTGGGTATTCTCGGGTGTTTGAAGAAAATGATTGTTCTTCTTATTGAAATCATTAATGAATTATGTTTTCTCTTTCTGCTTCAAAATCTGAAGGTAATGGGAAAGAGGATTTTATTGTGCATTTTGGATGCGGTTTGATCTTCTAGTCTAAACTATCATCATGAAAACGAACATGGCTTAGTGTTTCTGTGCAAATGAATGAAACAAATGAGATTTGGCTTGTTGGTTGAGATTGTTTTGACTGTACTTGCTTGCTTTACATCTATTACCCTATGCGGGTTTGCATTGATAAAGGCATTGTTATGCGAATATTGTATTTCGAGTTCATTCAAAGTGGAAACGTTTGGGAAAAACAAAGCTGTGGTGATATTAATAGACTATTATGCGAGTTATAATTCCTTGATGTTTTTTTCATTGCATAAAACACGGGTTCCCTGGGACAGTAAGGTTATTGTAGCATCTTACTTTGCTGTACTAATTTGATATGGTATTCTGCCTGCTGGTTCTTGGTATTCATATAGGACTATTTGGAAGGAAGTTTTAATCTGACGAGGAACAAAAAATCAGTTTATATAATAAACTGAGTAGATGCAAATTATATTGTGTCTTGCTGAACTCAAGGATATATATATATATATATATATATATATATTTTAAGGATTGTGACCTTTCATCATTTTCATTAAGAACAGAATATGAATGGAATTATTCTTTGTTGTTGGAAAGTGAAAACTCTCATTATTAGGATGAAAGTGTGACTGGTTGTAGTCGTTGTACACTCTTGCATGTTATAAAGACGTGAATGTCTGTAGAGTGAAATGTTTAAAAGGAAATGATTGCGTTATAGGTTCTTTTGGTACTAATGTTTATAGACCAGTTGCAATGAACTCTGGTCAACTTTTTGGAAAGGTAATAGTAGTTTTCAATTACTGAATATACTACTCTGAATGAATTATACTATTGGAGTATGTCTGCTCTAAATAAGAGGTATTTGGATAGACAGTAAGAAGAGGTGATATGATCTTGCTCCCTTATATTCGATTATTGATTTTCGTTTATTTCTCTTTGGACTATTATCATTGATTGATATCACGTTTGGATTAAAACTTCTAGTACAACTATGAGGAAAAGAAAGAGAGTGTGAATGGATAATTTGAATTAATGATCATTTTTCTCTCATACAGTTGGAAATCTATAATTGTTATGGAACGAATTTCATACTGCTTGGGTTAAGCATTTGTATTTAATTGTTGTTTGCTTGTTCTCTTCAGCGTTTGATTGCTTGAAATCGATGAGTCAGTATGAAGAAGGGACAATAATTCGGTTTAGATTTTAGTTAAGATCTATCTTTTGAATTCACAACTATTGTAAGAGAATGGAATTGATAGCATTTATGTTAGAACAATAGTTGCATAGTTGTGTTTTTAGTTCTTACAGATGTTTGTAATCTGGAACTGTTGAAGGAAATTACTTCTTGTAATAATTATTTGGGAAAGAGGGCAGTAATCCTTTGTCTGATTAGGAGGGTTATTGGATGATTGAGTTGATATGTTGTTCATCCTTTTTGGTATTTAATTCTTGAATGATGTTCATATTAACGTTTCATAAAAGCAGGGTTCTTTTATTGAGACAGTTAATTAAAAGCACCTCATTTTAAAGACAAGTGCTTAATATGCTCAGTTCAATGAACTGACCCATGCAAGTAATTTTGCAGATGAAACTTGAGTATAAATGAAGACATGGTTGTTTTCCGATACTTCTTTGATTAACTGAAGATGGATTGTATTGATAGCTATTACTCCTCCACGAGGAAATGAGAAAGGAAGAAGTTACATTCTTCTATCTTTATGAGTTGTAATGTTGTTTGATATAAACAAAGTCCAATCGTTTGACTGGCAAATGTATAGATTGTAAATCTGATGGATGAATACAAGTAAAAGTGTGATATTTTCAATAACTGTATCAGTTTGATATTGTTGAATAAGTTTGAGAATATAACATTATTCCTTGACTTGGAATTATTCAAATGTTAATGGATGAATTTAAAAGGAAATAACATCTATTCTTTACCTGAATGCAACTTTTACGTTGAAATGTGCAATTAGTTCATACTTGGGTTAAGATGAATTTTGAATTGACATTAAAAAGATTTAGATAAACACGAAATCCTAATTGGAAGGTATTCGGATTAGTTTGAAAGCTAAGGGATATCAAATAACTTAGGGGCAGCCGAACCTTGTATTCGACTCCGTTAATAGCCTCGAATGTTTAAATTCAGAAAATAAAGATATGGGAAATCATATCTATTGTTAACAGACCTTAACTAAGTAAGGTTAAGGAGGATAAATGAATAAATTCATTTAGAATTAGACCTCGTTTAAATGACGTCTAATAAGATGGAATTCTGAATTTGTTTACAGTTGTGGAAAACTTGGTTAAGTTTAATAGGTTAAACTTATTAAGTTTATCGATAATGGACTGATTAGTCCAAAGATTAAGAAAGGAACCAAGAAGTGAATATGCAACCCTTCGGTATGAAGGAGGAGATGCGTATTAAGCTAGAAGATGGATTAAGTCTCTCTTAGCTACATACAACTGTAACAAGAACAAGGATAAAGGATCAACATGGCTACTGAAAGTTGATCTTAAATACTAAGATTATAACCAAATCACAATTGAGCTGGATGTGTACCCTCGATGAGAGGATTCCATAGGACATTGACATACGCCAGCTACAATATGGTGTCTTCGTGAAGGCGGGGCCTTCATGACGACACAATGTTATAGCTGACATATTACAATGCCCTCCCGAATTAAATCATCAAGTTTACATAAGCTGGATAATAAGTTCTTGGTTGGGGATAGGAATGTGATCACGTATACGGAGTGACTCCGAGGACTAAAGGTAACTAGACACACGGAGTCGTCTAGGAATGACACCGTATGTCTGCGTATCTTTAGTTACCATGAGTAACTTCCTATACTCGTTCATATTGCTAGTTGGGGTTAGAGTTTGACCTTAAATGGAAGGACTGGTAGAGACCAGAAAGACCATTCTAGATAATAGATGAAGTGAGGTGAAGGACGTATTCCATTGGTGTGTATCACATCTAGGAATATGATCATGCAAAGCATGTGAAAATCTTTGGCCAAAGTATCGCAAGTGCTGGTTGCATTGTCCTAATCACCTAGTTTAAGATGCAGGATGTCAGATGAATATCGATCGGTAAATATTCATTCGTATAGGCTTCTTAAATGGATCACTTCGATAACCGAAATGGTAAAAGAACCATTAGTATATTCATTATACTATGCATGAATTGTAGATGAAAGTGTGAACAAGTTTGAATAACATGGTATAAAGTGATCTGATTTCATTATTTGGACCAACATCTATGTTAGAAGAAGGATCTGATATATATGTATGAAGATAATGATTGAATTTACATCATAAGTTTGAAGAAGAGACTACAAAAGGTGGATCTGTGTATTGTCGAGTCGGTGCCTCAAAATTTGGGGAGTATTATCTCTAGTGGATTGGTTCCCACAAATTAGCTAATTTGGTGCTTAGCATTGGCGATTGGTATCCCCAGTAGGTTAGTTCTTACGAATGTATATTGAGATATCGTGGGATAGATTTGGATAGTATATATCCAAGAAATATTTTCTCTATGGTTTTCTTCCAAAAGGGTTTTCACATAAATCTTGTGTTCTATGGTTGTGTAATTATTATATGTTATGTGATTGTTGTATCTTTTGTGATTGTTGCTATTATGGATGTTAATTTTTAAATAAGTAAAGGCTTGTATAATAGTGATTTACCCCCTCTCAATATTAGTTTATGTTTAACAATTTCATATATGGATATTTGATAATGGAGAAAGTTGTGAATTTGAGAAGAGGTGGATCTATAGTCTAAGTGGAAGGAAAAGTGTAAGAAGAGCAAGTAGATGAAAGTGTGAACAGGTTTGAAGAACATGGTATAAAGTGATTTGATTTCATTATTTGGACCAACATCTATGTTAGAAGAAGGATCTGATCTATGTGTATGAAGATAATGATTGAATTTACATCATAAGGTTGAAGAAGAAACTACAAAAGGTGGATCTGTGTATTGTTGAGGTTGGTGCCTCAAAATTTGGGGAGTATTATCTCCAAAGTGGGTTGGCTCCCACAAATTAGCCAAGTTGGTGCTTAGCATTGATGATTGGTGTCCCCAGTAGGTTGGTGCTTACGAATGTATATTGAGATATCTTGGGATAGATTTGGATAGTATATATCCAAGAAATATTTTCTCTATGGTTTTCTCAAAAGGGTTTCCACATAAATCTTGTGTTCTATGGTTGTGTAATTGTTATATCTTATGTGATTGTTGTATCTTATGTGATTGTTGCTATTATGGATGTTAATTTTTAAATAAGTAAAGGTTTGTATAATAGTGATTTACCCCTTCTCGATCACGTTTATGTTTAACAATTTCCCTAAACCATTACAAGACACAGATATAACTTCGATATCTTTCCAATTTCTATTGGAATGCATGAATCATACACCGTATGCTCCCGATGTCCTTGGTCAAAGTTAATGGTTAAACTTGGTCAACATGGAAAGTGTAGGTTTGTAGTACCCTAGTTCATGCACATAGTCTATTTACGTATTTTAGAATTACTTGAGACAAAAATGATTGCGGACGTGATTTTTATTCTCCAGGTCTTTGAAATGCATAAAAAAATGGGGTTCAATAGTGGTGTCCACTCTTGTTTTGGAAGGGGTCCCGACCACTGTGGTATATATTAGTGTAATTTTAATTTTCCCAATTACACTATAGTTTTATGCCATATTATGTCATGTATTATAGTGCTAACACATTACAATATAGGATATCATCATTTTAAAGAATTTGAGAGGTCCACATGGGGGTCCTCATGCCACTACATGACCTACCACCACAATGCAACCAAAACCTAAGTCAATGAGATGTTCCACATAATATGTAGAGCCGTTTCAACCAACATGGTTGAGCCAAACCATATGCAGAGATCTTGGTCAACCACTCACCGATTTGTCAACACCTAACTTATCGCCATATATTGGTAGCATAGGCGAGCCACAACAAACCCAACTTAACAACCTTTCACGTCAAGCTCACGGAGGGCGTTGTGCCCACATTTGGCAAAACATAGTTTTACATGGCCACAACCACATTTCAACCTAAACAGACTATTTTAAGCCTTGATACTGCAACTCCTCGATGCATGTGGGATTTTACACCCACCTACATGCCAAAACAAATATTTGAGGTGGTTTTGAGGGGATTTGAACCCCTACCATTTTGTTTACCAAAAATAATGGCTTGCCACTACACCGTGACCCTTGCATAATATACACAATGTGAAAATTTCTATTTAAGGAGATAATCCTTACGAATGTGAAATTTTTTAAAAGGAAGAATTGAATTTTCAAGCTTTCAAGCCAATGTAATGGCATTTTGGGCATTGTAATAGTCCATTAAGCTTGTGAGATTGTAGGAAGACTTATTGGAAGTCATTGTAGTCTTAAATAGAGAAAAATTCCAATATGTAAAGGATTTTTTTGGATATTTTGAGAAGTATACTTGCATTTGTGGATTTGATTTTGGAGGTAATTATTGTGAAGAGTTTGCAGAATTCTTCCACATTTGTTCAATTATGGTTATGTAAGTGGTTAATATTATTCTGCAAACGATTTATAATGTATTGGTTTAGTGATTAAACGAACACGAAGACGTAGCCAAAATAGTGAACTCAATTATCAAGCTCTTTGTCATTATTATTTTCTAATTTTCTATTTTTATTAGTCTTTTAATTCAGTTTTGGATGGATTAACGATAAGCTAAGGTAAATTACGAAAAATCATTAAATGACAATTTTGGAAGAGTTTAACTGCAGAATTGATGTTTTGAGTTTCTAATCACTCTAAATAAGTTCTAGATCCATTTTAAATTAATTTCTCAATCAGTTGAATTGGGAATTTGAAAAATTTAATTAGTATTCATTTTAAATACTATTTGATAGTATGGGGTATACTATTGTTTATGGATCATTAATTGTTTATGCAAAGCCAATCAAGGTAGAACTATTTTATAGAACCTCATTTTCAATCATGGTTTTCTCATAAAAACCTTCATCCATGTAGTATTTGAATAGTGAATTTTTGATTCTTCCTCTAAGAAGTACCTATATAACAACATTTAAAAAGAAACCAAACTATAGTATGAAAACCTTGTCTAGTGCTCATAATATTGTCTTTGATCTAGAAGAGAAAGGTGAACAAGAGTATATTCTTGATTTTGATTATGCTCCCACTCTCCCAAAATTTCTTCAAGAATTCCTTGAGTTTGTAGGTGAAGCACTTGATATGTTTGCGAAAATGCTTATTTCACTAAATTGGGACTTATTCCAGTCCCAACAACTAAAAAATATAGCCAATATCGAATCCAATATTGCTATTTTTGGATTCCAAAATGTCAAATATTGGAATTATCTACACTCCAAAATCACACATATTGGATTCCAATATCGCATATATTGGAATCCAGAATCACATATATTGGAATCTAAAATCACCTATATTGGAATTATATGTACTCAAAAGTCCCATATATTGGAATCCAAAAATCAAATATTGGAATCTATTATATGGGCTAATGTCCGCTATGCATTACTACGTCCGCTATTGGAATCACTACGGCTAGATTCTCAGTGGTGGTAAATGGAGAGCTGATGGGATTTTTTACTAGCAGTAGAGGGCTAAGGCAAGGGGATCCCATATCCCCTCTTCTATTCATTCTTATGGTAGACAGTCTTAGTAGAACAATTGATAAAGCAGTCATAGATGGTCTTCTGAAAGGATCTAAGCCCACTTCCACTAACCAAGCAGCTTCTCATCAGCAATTCATGGATGATACAATCCTTCTTTTAATGGCTTCAATCCTTGAAGCTAAGGCAACAAAGTCTATTATGAAATTATATGAATCTGCTTCTGGGAAAGAGATTAATTTTGATAAAATCTCAATTTTCTTTTTTAACACCCCTAGGGAAAGACAACTTAAAATTGCTAAAATTTTGGGATGTAAAATCAATTCACTCCCCACTACTTATTTGGGGCTCCCCCTTGGTATGAAAAAAAGTATCAACCAAATTCTAGAATGACCTGTTGGAAAGATTTCAAAAGAAAATGGCTGGTTGGAAAGGAGCCATTCTATCAAGTGTTGGTAAGTGTCTGCTCATAAAAAGCACTCTTCAGAATCTCCCTATATATATCATGTCACTATATAATATCCCTTCGCTTTTAGAGAAAAAATTGAGAGGATTCAGAAGCACTTTCTATGGTAGGGAATGGAGGATAAATTCAAATATCACTTGGTAGCTTGGGACCAAGTATGCACTCCCAAAAAAATTGGGGGCCTGGGTATAAAAGACATCAAAAAAATGAATGAGGCTCTAATTGCAAAAATGGGCTGGAGAATGCTCTCAGAGAAACAACCCTGGATTGAACTAATTAAGGCCAAATACCTTAATCAACAAGAAACCATTTATTTTCTTCAGGAAGAGAACCTTCCTTATGGATCCATTTTTGGAATAATTTAGTTTAGATCAGGAATTTCATCAAACATGGAAGCAAATGGAAAGTGGGGAATGGCAGAGATATAAACTTTTGGGGGATTACTTGTCTTTTTGTAGTCTTATTGATAGATTTAGAGCAGTCAGAGAAAGACTTGAACATGAGTATTGTACTAGAATCATGGATTACATTGACAAGGATGAAAACAAGAAGAAATGGAAAAAAATCTCTATGGATAGGGATGATCTGAACCACATGATGTCCTCTTTGCATGAGAATTTGGACCTTATCACCTTAAGTCAACTAGATGTTTAGGATGAATTTTCCTCGGAGCAAATCTATTAATGGAGAATACTCTGTTAAATCTGGATATAATTCTTTCTTAGAAACTGCTCGTGAGCGAGTTCAATCGAGTAGGATTTGGATGGCTAAGCTCACACCAAAATCAATTTTTTCTTTTGGCTTGCTCTCAAGGGAAGAATTCTCACCAATGACAACCTGATAAGAAAAAGTTTCATAATGCCAAATAGATTCCATCTCTGTAAAAAGAATTTGAGGATATCCGACACCTGTTAGTCCATTGTGAGTATGCCACTAAAATCTGGAGTGTTTCTCCCCGGCCGTGTCGAAGTAATTCATCCAGTTTTGGACCCAATGGAATCCTCCTTTTAAACACTGTGTTGTGAGAAGACTCTGGAAACTGGTAATGCCCCATATTATTTGGAGGATATGGAAAGATAGAAATGATGTCATTTTTAGAAACATTAAACAACAAAGGTAAGCTCAGCTTTGTTAAGATTACTAATGTTGTCAAAGAGAACATTGAAAGATTCAAACCTCCCAAGAACAAGAATTATCCTAAAAATGAAGAGCATATTTTGTCCAACTGGAAGATTGGAGTTGATAATATTCGAATAGCATCCGTTCCAACATTGACAGGTCTTTGATACATTGGAACCCTCCTGATCTCAACTGGCACAAGTTGAACTTTGATGGGGCTTCCAAGGGTAATCCTAGGATTGCTGCAGGGGGAGGAGTGATTTGAGATCATAGAGGCAAGTCTAATTACTACCTATGCTAGTAAAATGGGGATACAAACTAACCATTATGCTGAAGCCTTGGCTGCTCTATGGGGGCTTAGAATTTCTCAGACACATAACATTCAAAATATTATTTTGGAAGGAGACTCACTAAATATCATTAATCATCTAAATCAGTCTTTGCCTCCAAGCTGGAATATCAAGGATTTCATCATGGAATCTATAAGAATTTTTCAAACCTTCAAAAATATCCAAATCAAGCACACATACCGAGAAGGAAATAAGGTTGTTGATGAATTGGCCAATTATGGCATAAATAATAATCTAATTATTTGGGATAATGTTAATCACATCCCTGAGAAGGTACAAAGCAACATTCAAGCGAAATTTATGGGCACTCAAGTATGGAGTAAGGATAATGATTATTTGGAGTGGGCTTTAGAGGAGATAAAAGATCACCCATGCAGGAAATATCAAGTAAGCTACGGCCGCATTAACTTTCATTACTCCCAACATGTGTGCGGGACTCTTAATATCTCGGGACAGCAAAAAGACAACTACATTTCATACAACAGTTTAAACAAGGGTTTTGAGGACAAGAGTTGCAAGAATTTCAGAGAGGAAAAAATGGGAGGAGCCCCATGCCAGGTTGAACCCAACAGTGATCTAGAATGGAAGAGCAACAAGGAGTTGTGGAACCTCCTCAAGCAGGGTGGAATCACAAACTTCATTGATCGAATTCAGGGGCACGATCAGAGCATTTTGATCCAATTCGCTATGGATTGGAAGGATTGAAAAGTGGAGTATGGAGGACATAAAATACCTATTAATGAAGAACTAATTGCTGAAGCTACAGGCCTGGAGATGGAAGGCTTCCATTTCTTCAGTAAGAGGATCGACAAAAAGGCTGAGGAGAAGAAGTTTGCTACTGATAATGAGGAGCTAGTTTTTGTTACTGCGGGTTTGAGGGTAAGTTCTATCCCATCACCCTTTGATGAAATCACCCGTATGATGGTCTCGGTACATATCTTTGGAAGGGAGATATGTTACAGTTCCTATTAAACACCTGTGTTCCTTAACCATTTCCACAGAAAATCACTATCTACTTCCCGCATTATCTTTTGAACTCCCTAAACGCTCCATCTTGGAGTTTCAAAAGCATACCCGTGCTACCCCCGCATCAAGGTCTTATATTCTTGCTGCACAAGCTCTGTGTTACTAAATACCCTAGTCTCCCATCCTCCCCTAGCACTGTTCCACTCTTTCCCACCACCACTACCCCCACCCCCATCCCTTCCACCATGTCCAAGCCTAAAACAAGGAACCATAAGAAGCCCAAATTGGACACCCCTGTTTTGGGCAGAGTCCTTCATAGCAATAAGGAATTGGAAGTTGTCCAAAACCTATTGCACATCAGTAGTGCAGGCCATGAAGAGGCCTTACAAAAAGAAGGAAATAGTACTTCCCAAAGGCTGGAAGCCTTGGAGAATGAAATGATGAAACTGAAAGAAGAAGTGTAGCATTTGGCCAAGCAAAAAGGCAAAAGGAAGATGGAAGATGATACTGATCTTGGAAATAAGCAAGTTGAGGACATCTACAAAAATCTTAACTCCTTAGAAAATCATCTGGGAGAGAAAAGGATCGCCATGATCACAACATGGCAATTTTTAATGTAATCAGTGATTTCCTTGAACAACATGTTCATAGCATTTTTGTGCTTAGTGGGATCTCGACACTCTGTGGGGAACAGACAAGGAGAGCAGTCAAACCATAGCAAAGTGGATGCTAAGGACCCCACACACATGACAACGGTGGCTCTCTTTACCTCGCTACAAACTATTAAATCTAGAATTACCAGAGCTGCCAAGAAGTAAAGGAGGTCTTCGTTGTAGATGTTGATCTTCATCATTCTTTTTGCTGTTTTTTTTTGCATTGCATTATTGCAGCGCACGCTCTGTTTTGCTTTTATGTAGTAAATTTTTGGTTATGGTTGGCTTTAACGCCTATTCTGGATGTTGATCCATTTTTTGTGGAACCTATTAATGTTTTATCTGGCTTTTAGGCCCTCTATGTAAACAGGGTATAGTCCCTTCAAAACTATTTACCATTAATAAAAAAATGTCTCTATGCATTATTTATGATTTGTTATGTACAGAACATGTTTCTGTTTTATAAGGGCTAGTGGTTACTAGCCATTATTTATGCTATGTTATAAGGGCTAGCAACCGCCAACCATTATTTATGTTATGTTATAAGGGCTAACGGCCTCCAACCATTATTTATGCTATGTTATATGGTCTAGCTAATGCTAGACATTATTTATGACATGTTATGTACAAAACATGTTTCGATTTATACGGGATAGCAAACATATTCTCTTGTCCTTCAATGGTTGCAACAAAGGCCATAACATGGTGTTAAATTTGATGCCCGTTTAGACATTTTTAAAATCATTTTTATACAAAGCTAGTGACCGCTAGGTTAATGAATTTCAAGAGATGTGAGACACTTCCAAAGTTAATTTACCATGATTTAATTAAACCTCACCGCAACAAGAGAATAATCAAAGATATTATGAAGAAACTAGCAGAGGGCATCGATCCAGACTATGAGAATATAATTAAATGTATGTATCTGCTGCATATTTTGGTATGACTTAATTTTATAGTGCATCTATGTATCTGCTACATATTTCGGTACAACTTAATTTTAAAAGCCAATTCTTTTATTATGGCATCATTATTATTGGGGAACCATATTATAACTCATATAATAGGTAAATATCCTTCCACGTCACAGTCCTTCAAGAATCATATATCTAAAACCTGCACTGCTCACCATAGAGAGAAAATCAAATAATAATTGACTTTATAGTACTTGTTGCTTTCACATGATTTGATAAGAAGCATGTTAGAGCCAAAGCAAGTTTGGTCTACATTGAAGCAATATTGAACTAAATGTGAGATAAACTCTTTATGTTAAGTGGAAATAAGTAAAAGACTCCATAAAAAGAAGGAAATATGCCTGCTTTTAAGTTTGCCTTGCTTCAATTTAAATTTTTCCCCTTGAGTGGACCATTCCACTTAGAGAGTAAGATTTTTTTGACATTAGGTAAAATAGGGTTGAGGGGAACCTACCCCATACATAATGAATCTCTCAAATAGAGCATATATTCAATACTGAACCATACAAAAATATATTCTGATCCAAAAAGAATCAAAACTAATAGCCAGTACAGTAAACTAATAACAATAAAACATAGTTTTAACAACACTAAACAACAACCTAACATCAACCACTACTTTTTCATTTTCTCCAAGTTGGCCACCAGAGTGGCCCATTCCTTAGCCAATGATTCAATGTTAGTGCCTAGAGTGGTTACATCAGCTTCAGATAGTTCCATTTTCCTCTTCTTCGATGTCCCCTACTCTTCACATTTTTGTAGGCATTAGCTAACTATCTGAGAGTTTGAAGGTGCTTTGTAAAGTGCACTTGACAAAGTGAGAATACTCCACTCAGTGAAGTTCTAAAGCATAGCCTTAAGCTGATCCACATCACTATTTAAATTCTTACACTTTTCTTGTAGAACCTTCATACTGCCACCCTTTATGAATTGAGCCACATCCTCAACTTTCATCTTCATTACATGCTAGTCATTGAGGATAAAATGGATAGTGCTTTTAGTAAGTTGAGTGTCACATTTCACATTTTCAAGGTCTGCAAATAATTTAACAAGATCAACTCCCTCTTCCACACTACCTTTTCCAAGCACTTCCATTTAGGTCTTTCCACGGGTGTCAACTAAACCTTCCTCTTCTATTGACTCGGTTCCCCTTTTTCAGCCTTTTTAACAGCCACCACCTTCATGTCATTTTTTTTAGGTCTTATAGGCCATGTATTACTTCAACTTCAACTACATTTTGATCATTCCCTTCACTCAATTGAGGGTATTCACTAGACTCCTCATTCTCAAAATTATTTTCATCTTCCACAACATAATCTTCAAGGGATTTTAACAGACACTATCCCAATTAACCATTTTATCCATATCCAAGATTGATCTCTTCACAATGGCCATAATAAAACCTTGATGTATGGGAATATTGATTTTTCCTTTTTTGTAGTGGTCAAGGTAACACATAGAGAATGAAGTATATACTATGGAAAACTAAAACTATGCCCATGTCCGAGGAAAATGAGCATGAGAAGATGGTAAACATATATACATTTATGGCATCCCTCAAGAGTGAAAAACTACATTAAGTTAAGGGCCACTTCATTGTATGGGGGAGGTAAGGAATTCCTAAGAAAGCCCTCAAAATGAGGGGTGAGTTTTTCCTTACCTCGCAGAAATAGCTTCATTTCATCCACTATTTTTTTTTGGGTTTTAGACTTTACATCCTTCCGTGGGCATACCCATAATATAAGCCATCATGTTGATTGATACTTTAATCTCTACTCCACATAGCACCACATTTCCCCCAATCCATTTCTTGGTCAGTTGCCATGCCGATCCGAAATCCTTACTGAGCTTCTCATTGTACCCCTATAAAAATTTTAAGAAAGGGGAAAATACCATTCGGTCAAACACCTCTATATCCTCATATTTAACATCATTGACATCCCAAGGCTCAGTGTAAACCAAATCTTCCCCCATATTCGTATTAAAAATTAGACTATCACGAAGAAAAATTCACTGCTCAATGAACCAAATCTTCCCCATATTCCTATTAACAACTAGACTATCACGAAGAAAAACTCACTGTTCAATGCTACATAGACCCGACCACACAACTACAATACCAATACACCAAGTAGCAACATAAATCCTAGATTCCTAGAGAGGATTAAATGTGCATTAACATCCCCTTAATAGAGGAATAAACCCAAATTCCAAGAGAGGAATAAACCTCAGTATTACAAGAACATTAACATCCCCTTAATAAACTATGCGCACCGCATTGCACTTGTAAGGAATTCCAAGAGAAGAATAAACCCCATGATGCTCGCATTACAAGAACATTAACCTCCCCTTAATAGTATAAACCCTGGTGGTGCTCGCATTACAAGAACATTAACATCCCTTAATAGTTATAAACCCGGATTCCAATAGAGGAATAAACTTAGATTACAAGAACATTAACATCCCCTTAATAGTTATAAATGTGCGACGTCATTCATCATTAACCCCCTATGTCACCTTCTTCCATCCTTACATACCTTGAAAGAAGGGACATGAAATCACTACGAACATTTACCTCCCATACTTGACACTTTAAATGACAATTAAAATTCTCCTACTCCCCTTATTAAGAGGATATCTTTTCGTAATTAAATATAGATATGAAATAAATTAAAACTCATTTTCTAAAGGTAGAATTATGGTAAATCATTTTAAGAAGAATTTGAATTTCATTGTAATACTATTTGTCACGCTGGAATCCCAAATTCACAGAATAATTCATTGCAAATTTTTCACGATATCTATGAACACACTGATTGTTGAAGTGCCTGAAAATTTTCAATTCTTTATATACCTTAAACTAATGTGAACAATTTTTTCAGTAGATAGTTTGAAGTCGAGAGGATAATATGACCTTAAAAATCAAAGAGAGTTAATACTTAATGCTCACTAGGTAATGCCAATGTAGCTTATTGAGGTAAATTAACATTAATCAAATAAGAATTCACCAGAAATAAAAATGTTATGTACACTTTTTTTAATATATTAAGATATCTATTATCATTTAAATCCTTTACTGTATTAAAAATTTCCTAAAGATAATCACACATATTATACATATAAAAATTATTAAGATAGTTAGGCACATTATACAAAAATTTGTTGTCAAATAAATTTAGGGACAAATTACATAATTTTCTTTTTATATAGTTAAATGCTTTTGATTGGAGCTATGAACCAGAGGGTTGATGGGTCCCCACCCTACAAGTATCCCACATTTTGATCGATGAAAGGATACATAAAAAAACTAAAAATGAGTACGAAAGATAACGAGGCCAACATGTAACATGAATAATTAGGCCTGTAAAAACATAGAGCCGTGAATACAAAAAAATAGAGTGAGAATGATAGAGAAACCCTAGGGTTCCACCCAGCCAAGCGTTGCAATCATATTAAGAAAGGAAAAGGACGTGCCAACAATAGACTTCAAGTACACCATGTTATCAAGAAGGGGAAGGGTTGGTTTTGTAAGCATGAGTAGGTCCAGGGATGCAACACTCGGAGATAAACGCCCATCCGATTGATAAATGCTTTGAATAGTGTCGGTAAATTGAAGTTTGACCGAATTTTCAATTCTAGGGCATCAAAAATCCTATTGTCAACCCAAAAAGGTGATAGACAAGGATTTAGCTTTGCAAAGAGACAAGGAAGGCATACTTCTACTAGAGCTTCGAAAAAACCCACATGATGATCTGGGTAAATGAAATGGGATGCGCGACCATGACCACTACTTTATCTACACACAACACCAGATAATTGAACACGAAGACATCTCGTGATCTCGGAGTTTACACGAGCTCTCCTAGTCTTCTGGAGATAATCCACACCCAAGAAATTCATAATCATAGTCATAACATCTATGGAGTTTATGTGGAAGACATTACGAAGACGAATGTCAGACATAGTAGAGATGAAAGCCATTTCCCGCTTTTTGCTGTGCAAGAGGATAAATGGAACATAGGTAGATGCCATGAGAAGGAAGGGAAAAAATTAGACATAACCACGAGAAAATGATTGAGGATAGGAGAAATCACAATCCAATAATTAAATAGTCCCACAACTCGTGTGAGGAAGGTTGACGCAATAAAAAATAGATGACATCATCAACTTTTTCCCATGCATTGGCTAGATTATTTAATCAAAAGGATCTTATATTATATTAAATGCAACATGATACAATATTATCTCAACAAAATAAGTGGGTGGTATGAGAGAAAGCCCCAAAGCCACAAGCACACTAGGCCAAGCCTAGCAAAACAACAAAGCAACAACTATAAGGGAGTCCAAGGAACACCAAAAACAAAGGCTAGATTATGAATAAAGGATACCCCTGATTGATAAACACACATTATAAAAAATTTCATTACTAGAGACAATCACACACATTATATAGAAAGGTGTTATCAATTAAATCTACCACACCACCCTTGGAGCCAGCTAGGACAAACAACGCATCTCCACCAGATTTTGAATCATCGGCGGTGGATCCTAGTGGGTGGGGTGCTACAAAAATATTTCTTCTAAGGAGATGCCTATAAAGTTCATTGAGGGTTCTTGGTTGACATCAGCGCTTACTTTACGCCACTCATAATGCTAGATATCATGCTTGATAACGCATGCTTTGGCCACTTTGATGATGGGTGGGGTAGTGGTGTAAACCACCTTTTGGCCATGCTTGTTGAACTTGTATTCCATGATATTCTTCATGCCATTTTCATCTGGCCCAATGATATTCGGTGGTGGATGATGAAAATCCAGGTCTTTGTTATCCTCCTCTTTAATCTCCCCCATCACACTCTATCAGACATCATCAATGTTTCTGTTTTATACTAGCTAGCGGCTGCTAGGCTCTATTTGTTGCCTTGGAATAATGTTTTTAATAGTTTTAAAATTTCATTAACATTATGTTTTAAAATGTATAACTCGTTCCTGTAAAGAGTGCAATATGTAATGCTTGTCTCATTCTCCTTAATCATAATCCAACATGTGTCTGGGGCATGTGTGTGTATCATTATCCTCCTATTCAAGCTCCCGCATCTCACTCTATCAGACACAATCACTGTCATCCCTAGCTCAAGAAAAGGGAAAAATAGTGAAATCCTCATCCATGCTGGAGCAAAGTTATCGCTGGTTTGCAGACACTCAAATAATTGGTTATCATAGTAAAACCTTGTTAAATAAAAATAAGAATACTTATGCTCACATAATCTTCTTGTCAAGGACAGACAATGCTTCTCCACTAGATTTAAGCTTCAGGTTTTTTTTTCAATAAAAATAAATGTTTTTTTAATTTGGTTCAATCCCCACAGATCTGCCAAATCATCAAGTACCAAACAAAATATAATAACACTAGATAACACAAGACACTCTTTTACGAGAACATGTATCTTAGAAGAACAAAGAAACCAACTCAAATCCTTTATATCATCATTTACAGTAAAATTGGTGGAATGCATCAAATAGTACAAAACTTCAACATCTTGCACTTTGTCTTATGGAGTAAAAAATGCAAAATAAAAATCACATAGAAAAATACCATAGGAGTGGCCCATTCGAATATGAAAATAAGATTATTATAACCATAACCATTAAGCTTATTGATAACTCTCTGTGTGTCCTCCTGTTGATGAAATTAACAAAACCAAACCCCGCCGACCCCCATCATCTTATCCATGGCCATGTAGACACATGTGATGTGTCCAAACAACTTGAAAAGCTTGTGTAGATCAACATCCATCGTGTCCTCAAACAAATTAGTAACCCGATCAGAATTTTCTTCATTTTTGTGGCGCATGGTGTCACCGGAGTGGTCCATGACACCCCTGAGACTAGGAGGGATGTAGGTTGATCACCTAGAAGTGAAAGAAGTGGCAATACCGCTAGCATTGCTTCCACCTGCGGTGAGGCCCTTAGCGGCCTTATCCATTATTAAGGTGTCTATGCACCAATGGGGATGTGATCCCTGTAATTCCATTTTGATGTACCATAATCACCCTTCTTACCTCGGATACAAAAACATGAACAATGCACCACCCTTAGAGCTAGCCAGGATGGACAACACATCTCCACTAGATTTTGAATCATCAGCCTTGGATCCTAGCTTCCAGACTTTGGTGCTCTAGTAGTATTTATCCTAAGGAGATGCCTGTAAAGTTCACTAAGGGTTCTTCGTTGGTAGAAACGGAAAACTTGCGCCCCTCATGGCGCTAGAGAGTGCACTTTGGCCACTTTGCAGATGCACGTGGTAGTGGTGTGAACCACTTTCTAGCCATGCTCATTGAACTTGTATTCCATGATCTTCTTCACGTTGTTTTCATCTGGCCCAATGATATTCAACGGTGTCTGATTGAAATCTAGGTTTTCATTATCCTCCTATTTAAGCTCCCCCATCACACTCTGCCGGATGCCATCACTTGTTTTTGTTTTATATTGGTTAACATCCGCTAGGATTTATTTGTTGCTTTGGAATAACGTTTTTAACAGTTTTAAAATGTCATTCCAAACCTTGCTAAGATTTTTGAGAAATCTATTTTCATTCTGTATCATCGATAAATGGTTCGTTTGGTCACGATGCAATCTTCTTGTATGATCACGATGCAATCTTCCACACAAAAATAAACAAAAAATATTTAAAATAATGATATGCAAAACAATAAATATAAAATGTTTCAGTTTTATACGTGCTAGCGGCTGTTAGGATATATTTTTCTTTGGAACAAGATTTTATCATTTTCAAAATGTCATTAAGATTAACATATGAATATTTGGTAAAAATTCATTTTATTATTTCAGGTAAGCCTCTATGGATGAACAAATCAATAAGCATAACATGTTTCTATTTTATATAGTCTAGCGATCGCTAGGATTATTTATTGCTTGTGAATAAGGTTCCTATCAATTTTAAAATGTCTTTAATATTAAACCATGCATAACTGGGGAAAAAATTGTTTTTTATTTCATAGAAGCCAACATCGATGTGTAAAATACAATTTTAAACTATGTAGGCATGGGAAAACTCATTTTTTATTGGTCCATGATCCATCTTTCTCTTCACCCAAGTTAGGAAAAATGTTTTTCTTGCCCAAAAAAGAATTGGAAAAAATGATTGTGCACTGTGAATCTTTAAGAACCTTAAGGTAGTTACTTTATTCCATAAAAATACACAATACATTGTTGGATTTGGAAGAAAAGTATATAATTCAAATGCCAATTGTGCGTTTGAATGTTTTCAATGATCTACACATGTTTTTGTGCTCTCCTGCATGTTTCAACCATGTACATAATTCAATATAGATTTTTGAATCAGTCTTATAGTTTCCATCAAATCTCCAGTATGTTGGGGTTTTGAGAGTAATTTCTTCTTTGACCTCGTGCGACAAGAATCTCACGTCATCGATCAAAAGTATATTGTTTTCACCATAGACATTACCATAAATGTCTACTATCTCGTTGGCTTGTTTTTTATTTGAACTTACATTCTTGGCATCCCCAAATGAACCTAAAGTGGGTTTCTAACCAACTAATTTTTTGATGAACATGTATTTCACCATTGTTGAATCCATAAATGAAGACCATAAGGTAGTGTCAAAATATTTTGATGCAGTTCTTATCAATTCAACACTAAACTCTCATTCAAAGTATTTAATATTCCTAGATCTAAAATATGGAACCATATTACGAGGTATTTTTTTGTCAATATCGAAATTCTAAACAAAAACCTTTAACTACCTAAACTAATAATTATTGAGGCTTCCCAATAAGATATATAAAAACAACTCGAATCAACGTAAGCTTCCAAAAGTGATTAAAAACAAGCCATCAAAGTATTTAATCACAACTCAAAAACAACTTATAAAACTATAATATCATCTCAATCATAGTGAAGATATAAATACTTCTTACTTTTAAACTTGTAATCTCAACATATAAAATAAAGAGTGACCATATGATTGTACAAATGAATATCATTGTAAAAACATTTTGAAATAATTAATAGTTATATATTTTTTGTTTGCTGCAATTTTTGGATGCCCTCCGCAACACTCAAACCATGACACGGTATCTGTGTTATGTTTATGTACAAATTGGTCATCAACCACTTATCTTTGAAAAAAATTTCTTCATTGGATTTCTTCCCCACCATAAAATTTTCTGGAGGGTTTCCCTTTGGGCCCATTGTAATACACAATCTGTTTTTAAGGCCGAAAACAATACCATCTCTACTCCAAATCTGTTGAAGATCTTTTTCTATAATTTCACCTTCTTCACAACAACGTTATTTACCCAAAATAATAAATGGTTTGAATTCAAACACAATTTTCTTTTTGAAAGCCTTAATCAACTTTTCAACTTAAGTGTAAGTGAGATAGCTAGACCAAAATCCCACTTCACAGTTTGCTTCTAGTATCTTTAAAAATTCCTTGATCCCATCTCGCAAGTTGAGAGTCTCTTTACCAAACTTGATTGTCAAATTTTTGTTGGATTGGTTTTTATCATAGAGAAAAACCTCCAAATCTAAAATAATCAAATAATCCTTTTGGTCAACTGTACATGTAAGTATTTTTTCTCAATTGTACACAATTTGGTATTAACCAATTCAAATAATCAAAATTTCAAAATGTTAACACTTACTGATCGAGACTCCATCTTTGATTCCCTTGCACTCCCCCTCTGTAGGTTCTTGTGATGCTTTTTCTATTTTAAAAATAGTAATGAATTCAAAATAAAATTTAAGTCAATGCAAAAAATATGTGAAACAACTCACTTTTATACAATATTGCATAGATGTAGTTGTATATTAACGACCAATAGGCGTAAGCCATTAATGCCTGAACTATGTTTGGGTTGACAGTATATGATGGGCTTAGTGACCACTAATAGCCAATTGTATAGAAGCAATTTTTTTCGATTGTCCGAAATAAATATTAACCAATAAACAAAAAATTTACTCAGTTCAAAATAAATCTAATTAAAAGATGCATGTTAGTGACCACTAGGGTAATACATATTACAAATAAACTACTTTGCTATAGGTTCCTTCAATTATGAGGGTCTTATAAATGGTTTTATTTATAATTGTATATGACTATCATACCATTTTCCATCCGCGAGTTTGTGTGTGACGTGCAAAAACCTCCCCATTTGGCATCAAATATGAAAAAATTGAAGTTATTATTAAAAATATGTAAACAATTACAATCGAAAACATCTTGTAGCGATAAATTTATAAAACAAGTATTTCCAACTCACCTTTTATAGATTCATTTAATGGCTAGTCAGCAACATTTGGGACAACAAGTTGAATTGGTTCTGACATACTAAGATCAACATCGTTGCCTCTGTTTGTATGTAAAGAGGAAGAGACGACGTCTTCCTCTATTGTTTGGTTATCTGCATAAATATTGTATGTATCAGTTCAAATGCATTAAAATAATAGAATTGTTTTAAGTGATCTTAATAAATGTACCTTTTTCCAAATGACAATAGTAATGTTGTAAAAACATTTCTTAATCATGTGATTCAACAATAAAAACTACATATAGACTGAGTCAACCAAAGCATGCATTGCAACACTATCGCTACACAACACTATAACCAGAGAAATTATTAGGCGGTGATTCGAGTGAACATATGAGACCAAAACAAATAAGATATCTCATAAAGAAAAGGATGTGTCTTTCCTCGTAGGCCAATTTCACTTGTAGTCACCATTTGCTGCGAAGTTGATCCATCAAATCCATGAAGATTTCAGCTATATCCCCATTGTGAATGTCACAAATGTGCACATCAATTATTGTGTACATAAGACACAAGGTCTTAAATTTTACACTACTATCATAACAACCTTCCAAAACTGATTCCCCCTTGTTTTTGACTTTTTGCATGTATTTTTTTAATGTCTCTCTTAACATTTTTGAAGAAGCAATAGGTAAGAGCATAATAATTACACAATTTAGCAGACTAGATCTGACAATTGTAAGCATGTCCATTATTGCATCGGAAGTGAGTACACTAGACAAATTGTAGAAATTTGTGATCACACATTCTGCATTGAATGGATTAGTTGACAAAATAGAAGATATTGTTGATAGGAGTTGGAAGGGATATGCACATTAACAGGTAAAGTCTTCGGTGTCTTCCATCCTTGCTAGAATATTTTCTTCCATTACAATAGTTGTCTATAATTTCTTGAGCTACCATTGGGAGAACCTCTGCCACTTTAGCATCAAATTTTCTTTTTCCAATTTTCACTTCCTCTAGAATCAACTTTTCTTTTTCCTTTAGTTTCTTCTCCCAAGAGTACACACAACTGGCAGTAGTGAGATTCATGCACACCATATTTTTCAACAATATTTTTTTCAGTGCATTCTGCCAATACATGATTACATGGATATTTAATTTTCATATATTTTAGAATTTTTTCTCTCATCCTTCTATCATCTTTTACTCTTTGGTAGTAAGTATCTAAAGTATCCGCTATGACGCCTACTTGATAAAGTGAGTTATCCATACTTTCCTTGCTTGCACTTTATCTAGTATAACTCGATATCTCCTCATCGATCATTCCTCTTACAAGCTGAAGTAATTGATCGTGAAACTTGCCAATGAATTTAGTTGAAAGTTATGATGGTTATCCTTAAAAGGATGTAACATCCCCATTTTAAGATACCAGAACAAGGGATTTTTTTATACAACGTTCTGTTATGAATTATATAATTCAAACACACGTTCAAGTTTTAATAATTGTTCTCTGCCCAAACAATGCAGTTTGGAACACACAATTTCCTTTTAAAACTAATGTTCTCTGTTCACATATTTGCAATATGGAACACACATTCAGTGCCATTCAATCATATAACAGATTCCATATGCTGCTGTAAATGACTCGAAGAACTACCGATCTCCCATTTTCATGGCTCGGAGTTTCAACGATCTCTCATTTCATGACTCGGCAACTTACCGATCCTTCATGTTCATTCATGCATAGTATAATATATATACAAGGTTCTCTTACCGTTTCCGGTTATCGAAGTGATCCATTTAAGAAGCCTATCTGAATATCTGTTACTGATATTCATCTGACATCCTGCATCTTAAATTAGGTGATTAGGACAACGCAACCAGCACTTGCGATACTTTGGCCAAAGATTTTCACATGCTTTGCATGATCATATTCCTGGATGTGATACACACCTACGGAATACATCCTTCACCTCACTTCGTCTGTTATCTAGAATGGTCTTTCCTGGTTCCTACCAGTCCTTCCAATTTAGGGTCAAACTCAAACTCCAACTAGCAATATGAACGAGTATAGGAAGTCACTCATGGTAACTAAAGATACGCAGACATACGGTGTCGTCCCTAGATGACTCCGTGTGTCTAGTTATCTTTAGTCCTCCGGAGTCACTCCGTATACGTGATCATACTCCTATCCCCAGCCAAGAACTTAATATTCAGCTTATGTAATCTTGATGATTTAATTCGGGAGGGCATTGTAATATGTCAGCTATAACATTGTGTTGTCATGAAGACCCCGCCTTCATGAAGACACCGTGCTATAGCTGGCGTATGTCAAGGTCCTACGGAATCCTCCCATCGAGAGTACACATCCAGCTCAAGTGATTTGGATATGATCTTAATATTTAAGATCAACTTTCAGCAGCCATGCTGATCCTTTATCCTCGTTCTTGTTACAGTTGTATGTAGCTAAGAGAGACTAAATTCGTCTTCTAGCTTACTATGCATCTTCTCCTTCGCACTCAAGGGTTGCATTTTCTCTACTTGGTTCTTTTCTTAATCCTTGGATTAAGTAGCCCATTACTTGATAGACTTAATAAGTTTAACCTATTAAACTTAACCAAGTTTTTCCACAACCGAAAACAAATTGAAATTCCACTTATTAGGCGTCATTAAAACGAGGTCTAATTCTCAATGAATATATTCATTTTTTCTTCTTAACCTTACATAGTTAAGGTTTCATTAGCCCTGGATATATTTATCCTATATCCTTCCTTCTAAATTTAACATTCGAGGCTATTAACGAGTCCGAATATGAAGTTCGAGATGCTCCTAAGTTATTTGATATTCCTTAGCTTTCAAGCTAATCCCGAATATCTATCAGTTATGAGATCATGTTCTTCCTAATCCTTTTTAATATCAATTAAAAATTCATCTTAACCAAAGTATGAACTAATTGCACATTTCAACGTAAAAGTTGCATTTAGGTAAGAATAGATATCAGTTCCTTATACATTCATCCAAAACATTTGAATAATTCCAAATCAAGAATTAATGTTATATTCCCAACTTAATCAACAATATCAAACTGATATAGTCATTAAAATATCACACTTGTATTTGTATTGATCAATCCATTTCATAATCCATACATTTTCCAGTCCAAATGACTGGACTTTGTTTATATTAAACAACATTACAACTCATAAGATAGAAGAATGTAATTTCTTCTTTTCTCAATTCCTCGTAGAGGAATAATAAACTATCAAATACAATTCATCCTCAGACAATCAAAAGAAGTATCAGAAAACAGCCATGTCTTCATTTTACTCAAGTTCCATCTAAAAATTACTTGCACGGTCGGTTCATTGAACCGAGCATATTAAGCAATTGTCATTAAAATGAGGTTCTTCAAATTAACTATCTCAATAAAATAACCACGCTTTTATGAAACGTTAATATGAACATCAATCCAGAATTAAGTATAAAAAAGAATGAACAACATGACAACTGAATCATCTAAATACCATCCCAATCAGTCAAAGAACTACTGTCCTTTTTCCTAAATGATCATTACAAAAGTAATTTCCTTCAAACAGTTCCAGATTACAACATCTGTAAAAACTAGGTATACAAGTATGCATACTGCTGTTATAACATTAAATGCTGTCAAATTCCTTCCCTTTCATTAGTTATAATATCAAAGGATAAATCTAACTGAAATGTAAACCAATTACTTTCCTTTCAGTTCATGCAACTCATTTGATTTCAAGCAATCAAGTGCAGATGAGAAAAGCAAACAACAATAAAATGTAGATGCTTAATCCAAAGCAATACAAAATTCGTTCCTTAACGATTACAGATTTCTAACTGTATGAGAGAAGAAATGATCATTATTCCAAGTTATCCATCCACACTCCTATTTCTTTCCTCATGACTGTACTAAAAATTAAATCCAAACGAGACATCAATCAAGATAACAGTTCAGAGTGAAACTTACAAAATCCATTCAGAATTCACTTTCCAACAGCAAAGAATAATTCCATTCATATTCAGCTTTAAATGAAAACAAGGAAGAATTTATCATCCTTATCAATACTTCTTTTAAATCAGGCTCATACGAATACCAAAAACAGGTTGGTAAAACATCGTATCCATCATAGAGCAAGCAATATAAAGAATGCATACTATGTACTTACTGTACTAGAAGAATTCATACTTCTTTCACTGTATTTTAACCAAATAAATAGTTATACAGTCACTTAATCAATTATTCACATGACTTTCTATATCCATGAACGCACACAGTTCATAAATAACCATTTGCACATTGTTGTTACCTACAGCAAGTCCAATCCAGGTGTACAGTGAAGCTCAATTATTGCTATTTCCAGAACTCAAACAACAAGAAGAGAAATATTCATTCCTTTAACTATTTCAATAAGAAAACATCCATTTTCTTCAAACACAACAAGAATCACTCAAGTCGAGTTCATTTCTTTTTTGAATGACAGTGTAAAATCAGAGATCACACGAAACATTTAAATCTTCCGTTTGTACAGAAAAACACAACACTCAGAAAACAATCTAAATGCCACTGTCACTTCCATCAAGCCGAACCTATAATGTTCAATAAATCCCCAATTACCATTTCTTCAAAATCTTAAAACAACAGAAGAAGAAGAACTCGTTTCCTTTTTAAATCCAGAAAAGAAACGATGTCAAAACCAAATCGCACAGCATGCACAATTTCATTCAATATACCATATGAAAAGAATGCCCAGTTCGAGTTCCTTCTCGATCAAACATTTAAATCCAAAAACCTCATTCTCCTGTTTCACAATGATGCGCAGAACCCAAAAGATACAATATTTATATAACAATACCTTTATCAAGGCAAACCCGCATAGGGTATTAAATGCACAAGCATGGTACAGTTAAAAACAGTCTCAAACAGCAAGCCAATTCCCATATATTTCATTTATTTGCACAGCAATTCAAAGCCAAGTTCATTTTCACGATGACAGTTTGAGTTAGAAGATCAAACCGCATCCACAAAACACTATAAAATCGATTTTCCATCACAGCAAGGAGAAAATATAATCATTTATGATTTCAAGAAAAAAACAGTTACCTTCTCCAACTCTCACGAATACCCAAGTCGTATTCGTCCATTTTTACAAAAGAAAAGCACAACAATAAGAATATTACTATCACTTCCTTCAAACCGAGCTCATAATGCTCAATAAAACCCAATTACTTATTTCCTTCAAAATCTAAAACAACAGAAGGAAGAGGAACTCATTTCCTTTAAAAATTCAGTAAAGAAACAATGTCAATCAACTCGCATAGTTAATACGTTCCATCATTCAAGTTCATATTGGCAAAAGAACAATTGCTCAACAATGAAAAACAAACTCATACAGCCTGTACAGTTTCATAACATACAGAACGAATCCCCCATTATGGTCGAATAAATCACACAGCATGGACTGTATTTCCAACATAATAAATACGCAAAGACAGTTCAAATCGCAACAGCAAGACAAAACGACTCTACCCAGAATCATCTCAATCATGACAGCAAATCAAATAAACCCAAAACCCCCTTCATCAGAAGAGCAGGGTTGTTTTAATGAGACGTTTAAGCAAAGCAAGTAGTTTTAAAGAGAAGGGCTTAACATGCCTGATAATCTTCCTCGAAGCTCGAAGAAAACCGCGTCTACAGGAGGTATTTCCTTCCACGGCAAAGAACAAAAGCTTTCAAACAATCACCTTCCTCTACAGGCTCAGAAAATAGCCTTCAATTTCCAAAGAAACAGAGATAGCAACCAAACACAACTGGTTCGACTGAACCAAGAAAAACCAAATGCAGAGCAACTTCCCAAAAATCCGAACAAACACAATGAACAATCAAAAATTCCTCCATACTCTTTCCAAGGCGGGCTGGTCACGAAGACCAAGAAAATTGAATGCATTAAAGGCTCTGCCTTTTTCCTATTTCCTCACGCCACCGCCGACTCGGGTTGGCGAACTACCAATTTCAAATTTTGCATGAAAACAGAGTTTAGTCTCATGACTAACTAGATGCCCCTAAATTTTTCCTATTCCCGCCAAACTTGGCGCTGTCCACGCAAGGACTACATTCATTGCCTATTAAATTTCCTTCCATCCTTATCCTTTCCATCCCCCATGGGTCTGTGCGTCCCCTTCCTTAGGTTAGGATTAGTTTAGGATTAACAATAGTGTTCATACCTAGGTCATAGGTTAATAGAACTTAGGTCTATGTTCACCCTTATAATTTAAAAATCCACTTAGGATAGTAGTTAGGATATAAGGTAGAACTTAGGGTTAGATTAGGGTCTAATCCCCTTAGCACTTAATTAATTAATTTCCAGTCAAGTCTTTCCGACTGACATCCATTCATCTATGCAGACATTTCATCCCACGATTCACATGCCTGAGTCACCCGCATCCGGCATTTATCACCTTATGGGTCTCAGCGTTACAACGTTGTATGGTTCGGGAGTCGAACCTTTTCGTTGGCATCTACGTGCACTATTCATACCGAAATCAGGTCTTTGCACATTTATATCAACCTTCAGTCTGGTTTAAAAGTAAATTGACAAAGCGATTACAAGAAGACCACAGCATACCTTGGATCAATGGAATTGATTCAAGGTGTGCTGTCAATCAGCGAATAGAGTTCAGCAAGCATACGACAGATCTGTCGTCACATCAGCAAACATACAAGCAATAATAACTTTGTCCCATGTAAATAAATTACAGTATGCAAGAATCTAGATTAGCAACACATTCCTTTAAGATCTAAAATATATCTTAACATGTTTGCCTTCATTTCAGCAGTTAAAACATTATGAAAAATAATCACCATGATAACTTACAAAAATCAGGGTGTTACAAAGGAGAACAAGCCATCCCACCAAATTTAAATAACTCAATGGTTGTTGTCAATTTTGTCCATATGTCCTCAGGTAAATATAGAAATGTCATTTTTTCATGAAGGGTCTCTGTCTTAGACACTTTTAAAATAGCAAGACATTACATCTCGAAACACTACATTGAAAGATGAAATAGTATATTTATTTTCTGCATATTACAAAATTAAATTTTAAGAACAAATGTGCTAAAATTAAGTTTCGTTACCTTCAAATTATTTGACTTTGAGTTACTTGCTTCGGGCCTCTGAGAACATCCTGTTATCACCAAATCACAACACCCTCCCGATTTACACAAGTGTGTGTGTTTGAGGTCACGATGTGATCCGGTTAACATGGGTGCTATCTCCAAGTTTTGGGACTTGCTACTTTGAGATAGACCTCCAGAGAAGGTTGGTTCCTCTTCCTACTCCTAGTGCAAACTAATTCCAATGAAGGAAAAATACGACTACCCTCTATCCTATAATTTTCAAGGGACAAGGGAGAGAGAAATAACATGAAAATAAAGGAAAAATACACTACAAAGGTGATGCACCAAAAGAAGGGTATGAGAATAACTCTCCAATGTGTGAAAATGGAAGCAAAATGCATATTAGAAAAGGTGATAATAGTTCTCCACAATCTAACAACAACATTCACAACAAAATTTCCATGCATACACAATAATAATTAATCCTACAGAATCATAGAATAGACACAATACACCTGCAATAATATTGAAGAGGAAAGAAGAATGCAAATAAACACAGCAAGGGAAGATACATCCAAAAACTTGCATTTATTGCTTCATTGATATGCACAATTCAAACTATTACAAGGAAAGACCTAGATCACCATGCAAGGAGTCCATTACAAAGGCCTACAACACATTATCTTCACAAAACCAAAATGACAGAGTTTTGCTACTAAAATTATCCTCCCTTTTACAATGAGACAACTCCTCAATTTATAGAGAATGAAGAGGAGAGAGAGTAAAATCAGATTTTCCCTTTGCATCAATTACAAGGTACCCAAAGTGGGTGGAAATCATGATAGAAAATCTTTAAAATCCATCCTTGATTGATATGCAACCTGTAGTGAGAGAAAATTGCTGCCCATGCCCATTAATTGCTCTCTCAACCACCATCAAACAACCAAATTGAACTGAGTTCATTTTCTACAAAATTCTCTATTGAATCTCCATAAATTTCTATATTTCTTTATTTTTGTGTGAAGGACTCAAAATAATGATTCCAACGAGACTAATTTTGTGTAATTATGTTAAGGGATGCAAAATTTATGACTTCTTGAATAAAAGTAGTTATTTTGTGCATTGCCAGGTTTACTTGCATACCACGAGAATGTGTATTAAATTCTTGGTGGAAAGATCATTTTTAAATATTTCCCCTTTTTCCTAATGCTCCTAAATATATTTTAAAATGATCTTGCATTTAAATTTGTGGGGCCTCTATTGATTTGATCATTGTTTATATGGGAAAGGGAGTCAATGTTTTAATATTTTGCAACTCTCCCAGCTCAATTGGCTTGGCCAAGTTGGCTCTCCTCTTTGCATTGATTCATGGGCTACGAACTCCACATTGTATGACATGATTTTCTATTTACTACTCACTTCCTTATACCACCGACTTGGCTTCCCTTTGCTCCAGCTCGCCATTGACTAACACCTCGCCCGCCGACTCAATTGTCACCTCACTGCTGTGCCTTGATTTTCTTTTTAGCGATTACGGGACTTGTCCAGTGCTTCATGGGCTCAAAACCCGTGTTTACCACATCATTGAAATATCCACACCTTGAACCTATGCATTTTGGCTTCATCCACCCCGACATGTACCGAGGCTCGTGTCGGCCTGAGCTTGAGTTCTTGCAACTCGGCCCTTCCCCGCACAACTCCATGGTGAAGTCCTCCTTGATCAACCATATGGGCCATTGATCGCCACTCCACCCGCATCCCTTTGTCCTTTGGTGATCTCGAGTCTCCATGTTCTGCACGTCCCACGGGCCACTCGAACCCTTTTCCTCCACATTCTCTGTAAAGGCTTGTGCGAAGTTTTGGGTGTTTGCATCCCACGTGTCCCGAGCCAATTTTTGGGCCGGCCAGGCTGTATTTTCCTGCATTTTACACAATACATTGTATACGGAGCTTCAAGATTTTGATGCATGATTTTCTCAACTCGTTTTGGGCCAGTAAAGCCATATTTTCCCACTTTCCCCGCACTTGTCTCATTCAACTCAGAATGAATTCACGCCCGGTTTATAGCTCACCAAGCCATCCTTGAACCCTATCATCTTACTAAGTCATCCACTTGACTTCGAGCTCATCCGTTCTAACATAGATCTCGACCTTTAATGAATAGCTTGGTCCATTCCAACGCAGAGCACTTGATGCCTTCAAGAGCTTCTTGAATTTCTATAACTCGATGTCGATGATGGACTTCTCATGGGGTATCTCGGTCACTCATTCCTATGTACAAAAACTTGGCTTCCAATTCATTTGTTACATTATCTTCAATATACGGGCTCTATCTTGCTACTCAAATGTCTTGGATTTTCATAATGCCAATGTAGGTTGGCCTAGCTCAATGCTACCCATTTTCCTACCATGATATCTAGTTTGATGCAATCCCAACTTGACTCAAAATGACCTTGAGCTCCTTCCTTAATGCCTCAGTGGATATTTCAAAGAGCTCGACCTACACGAGTCGACTCGGCCTGGTATCTATTTTGACCAACACTTAGGTGGCTCGGGGTAGAGCTCGATTATGATCTCCCTAGCTCTCATGCATTGCATTGCCTCTCGAAGAAATCATCAATTCAGTTAATGAGCATCTCGACATGTGACACATAGTTTAGTGCATTCCTTTAGGAGCTCAGGGTATAAAGCATCTCGTTCATCATAATCAGATCAGTGGTTTTTGTACCAACTTGGCCCTTCTCAAATTAGCTCGATCCTCCATTAGATGAGCTCGGTACTTCAAGGCACAACTCAGCGATCGAGCTAGGTGAGCTCGGTCTACTTTATAAGGGTCACAATGTACTTCTCTTAAATACTCTAATTCATTCTATATCTTATGGACACGATGGATCTTCGTAGCACCATGGAATGTATGAACACTAGAATTTTGCTTTTAATACCTCAAGTGGGCCCCACTATCGGTCTCCTCTAAACCGAGTGAAACCTTAAAGTCAAGCAAGACCAAGAAGAGGAAAAATTCCTCTTGTGAAATTCCAACCTTCACAAAGATCTTAGTGCTGCCTCTCGATACTTGAAATTCATCTAAATGGTTATGAGAATTTCCCGGTGAAAGCCTTTGCTGTTGTTTAATTTCACCTGAGGTGAAATTGGATAACACATCTTAGAGATCTCCAAATCATTCGAGCCTTGCAGAGTACATCAATAAAATTGGTATCAATCCAATTTTTATTTACATCATTTTGTTCTTGGAAAATTCTAACAATAACTTCGTAAGGAGAATGTGAAGATATAATGCGAGCCTTTATAAACGCATCTTAGTATGCAATGACTTGTATTTACTTTCAGCCAATTTTTTTTTGGGAACAAATGGTATGTTGGTCGTCAAGAATGTAGAAGCGCACTTCATCCCTTTTCAAGTCATCTAGATACTTGAGTTACAAAATATCCTTTGTAGAAGGTAAAAAGGGAAGAAGAAGTGCATCCCTCGAAAGTAGGAATAACATTAATCAACATTGAATAGACAAGAAGGTCAATATTCTCATCATGCACAACACGTAATTGATATTTTGGAGGTATTAAACGACACCTAGAAACTTCAATTGGAAAAGAATCACCATTGAACAAAAACAATTTTAATTGTTCAACATTTATAGTTTCTGTTTGCTCAAATATACTTGGTTACTTTCTTCAACAATAAAGCCAATTTTTTACTCTTTTTAGGCCCTTACAACTTTGACTTAAATGGATCTATCTCTAATTTAGACAAATAGGATCTCCTCAACATTGTAAATAGTGTGCATGTTTTGGTGGGGAAAGCAAATTTTTTCTATTCATATAATGAAAAATAGAAGAGGTATCCTCGCCTCTATACAATTTTTGAATACCAATTCATGTTATTATGAAATTCAAGGGCATTTCCACAACTTGTTTTGTGCATGCTCGCATTAAATTTCCCAAATTCCAACCATATTTAAGACAAGAACACACCTTATTTTCTCTAGAAGCCTTCATTTCCAGTTTCTTGAACAATGAAACTTCCAACTCCATGTCAATAATAAGGAACTTATTCAAGATTTACTTCAATGTGTTCAACTTGAATACGCAATGTTTTCTCATCAATAAATTTTGAATTTAGTACCATACCAACTTCTTTGACAACGTCCTCATTAACAAAAATAACCATAGATCACCGTGGTAATTTTTTAGGGAATGCATTTCTACAAACTAGTCATCGTCTCTCTTTTTCCAATTCTCTGCTCCTTCAATCAAAGGAATTTGCATGAACGGAGTGTGGTGAATAGAAGACATATTACTTGACAAAAGGAATAAAAAAATTAATATTTTGTAAGTAATTGGAAAGGACAAATACTATTTCTCAACAAAGTCTGCAATAAAGAACGAGGTGCCATATCTTAATGTCATTATTTTCATAGAGTAAAAGTCAATATGAAAAAATATTTATAGCATAGCAGTCGCCAGAAATACTTCAACCCTCTTTTAGTTATAAAAACAAAAAGCGTTAATAATTTTTTTATGCGTTACACTAAGCAATTTAAATAATTATTCTCTATTAAATTTGGTTTGTTTCAAGTAGTGATTTTTTTTAGAAGTGAAGACTAGTGGCCGCTAGCATCTATATATTCCCATCACTATATATCACATACATCAGCCATTAGCATCATAAGATATATCGTGTATATCACATAATTGAAATCAACCATAAAGGAAAATGTTTAGCAAAACCGCTAATTAAATCGAATAGTTCAATTAGTAATCAAAAGTTATGGTTTCCCAATATCAAGCCTTAATAGTTTCTTATTTTAAAATTAGTGATCGAATAACAAACAAATCATGGAAAACCCTGACATCTACTAGGATCCTTACGATGGCTAAATCTACCTAATGGGCGCTAGGATTAAGATTACATGTTTGAATATGTGTATTGTATTCTCTTGAATCTATATTTTGAATCACGTATATTCAGAAAAATTCATAATTTTTTTCTTGTCTTAGAGTATTTTTTGTCTTCTCTTGTCTTGGAACATCAAAGAAATGTAGTAAGCATCCTCCCTGGCGGTCGCTAGTCTTGTAAAATTTAAATATAATAATGGAGCATAGTTAGTTTTCAATGAATTCGTTACTACTTGTCCTGTATAAAAGACAACAAATATCCTAGCAGCCACCAACATCAAGATAGTATGTTAGGCTAGGAATAACATGTAATAGACTTTGAATATTCTTGTGTTAATTACGTGTATTCAAAAAAGTGGTAAATATTTTTAATTACATGTATTCGGAAAGTGGTAAATATATTTCTTATCTTTGAATATTAGTTGTCTTCTCTTGTCTTGGAACATCAAGGAAATGAAAATTCTTGATGACTGCCAAAGTATAAATGAAAAATGACCGCTAAGTATTTAATCAATGAAAAATTCACTTGTCTACATTATCGAAAAATATAAGTGTTGGAGCATAATAATAAAAGTACATATTTTAAACCTGAAGACGTATCCTGTTCATCTTGGCCCTACATATTTTCAGAAATTACACATTAAACAAAATAGTCCATAACAATTTACTAAACATCAAGGGCAAATATGTACACAAACCTTGCTCAGGAATAAAGGATCAGAGGTCATGAAGAGCAATGCTTGTTTTATGTTTACCAATTATTCGTTGATGAGAAGGCTAGCAGCCGCTAGCCTCTACAATATCGGGGAATCCATTTTAATGATGCAAAAAACAATCTCAACAACTTTGTTTTCATTGTTTGTAATTATTTTATATTAGTTGGACTATCCTTGGCAGAGCCAAGTCCTTGAATACATACCTTCGAGAAGGCTGACACCTTATGTAGTTCTCATTTGATATTTTGTGTATAAAACGTAATCCATATATTTTCATATAAATAAAAATGCTTTACAACCGGTAATAAAGCGCCTTAGTTAATGAAAGTTAAGAATCCTAATTAAGAGGTTAGTTAAAATCATTATAAAAAAATTTGGTAATAAAGATAGACACATAGTTAGGCAAGTTTAGATCATAGTAGCACTTTTGAATACAAAAGAATTTAAGGCAACCCATTACTTGAGAATAAAATCACCTTTTATGGGTTGTCTATGTGTCACCATTTCATTGGATAATTTATTGATGAGACTTGATGTGACTTACTTTATTGGCTAGTTTTTATTTAATTTTTAACTTGAATTCAAACAACTAATGGTACTTTATTTCACATACCCACTAACGGTCATTGGATCCTTTCCCCTAGCACAAGTAGATCATAGTAGAATAAGTATCCTCGAAGCTTGTATGGCATGGTAGCCACAAAAAAATAATGGGTGACTAATGAATAGAAATTTAGTAAAGTATTAAATGTATAAATCAGTAAGTTTAAGCACTGGAACATTATTTGTCCCTGGATAATGACTCGAATAGTAATGAATTAATTATTGGAGGTGAATCCCATATTATTTCTAACGCCGTCATTAAAAAGTAGACCTTGTTAGGGAAAATCAATCTTGTGTGATTAAAATTCCCTTTGTATGCTCTCATTAACTCCAGATTGGACCTTAAATCTTATCTATTAAGATAACTACTAAATAGGTAGATTTTGTGATAAGATTTGTAATAAATATCTTGATTGGCTGGACTCATCACCTTTTCCAATAAAGGTTGATATTAAAGATGCTGCCAAGCTCGTATTAATTTCAAAAATGTGATGTCATATTCAATCCATACATTTATCTTATCGCTCCCACTTATTTTCAAATTATTTCATTTATTCATGGCTATGACCAATGTTGTATTTCATGCAATTTTCCGTGGCATGAGTGAAATGGGATTTTATACCAAAATTTTACATGCGGCATTGTTTGAAATCCATTTTTTGAATTGAAACAAAGAAAGACCTGGTTTCTATTGAGGGAGTTCTTGGAGATGATTATCTTTCTCTAGAGGGATGTTCGAGGGTAAATTCGAAGTTTCTTTGACATTCATTTTTCATCTTCTTATCATACACCCGATGAAATATTGGGCTTTGGAGATGGGTTGTCATTGGATCAAGACAATGGAAATGGAAAAAACCTTAAGGGCATCGTGGTCCTTACTTTCTTCTGTTCTCTATAAATAGGAAGGTTTTGTGCATGTAGACATTTTTAGAGAGTTGTTCAAATGTTTAATGTCCTACATAATTTCTTGTTTGAAGTGGAAAAATGGGGCGAGACACCAGCGATGGGTGGTAGGTCAATCCAATTGTCTAACCTAGATGATATGTCTTCTCCACTGTAACATGAACTGACACACTGGGATCTTCTTCACCGAAAAGGTCGCGAGGTGTATGATTGGTTAAAGAGTCAGGCTACTGCTTGAAAAGAGCATATTTTTCTGGAACCACCAATGAAAACTATTTTTAGGTCCGTTCAGGCAGAGGTTAGGAATGGCTATGTGTTTCAAATAAATTATTGCTTCTAAAATCATGTCAGGTTGTATCTTTTTTTTGGTTGTTGTATAGCGTTTCCATTTCCATTGTTATCGAATCATACTATCTGGCTTACTAGTCTGGGGTTTTTGTATTCCCAACCACTTCTTTTCTTGGCATTAGCCCTTGTGTTTTTTCACCAAAGTATTGCTATATCATTTGGGTTTTTAGACTGATCCTCTTGTTATATCTATAATGTAAAGGGAAAGGGACCCTTCAACCCTCCTTTAATCATAGAATAGAAGAAATCGTTAGTATAAGTTTATGTTATGCATTGCATAAATTTTTTAAACAATTACTCGCTATTAAATTTGGTTTGTTTCAAGTTGTCAATTTTTGGTAGAAGTGAAGACTAGAAGGCACTTTAGATCTATATATTCTAGGATATCTTTCCATCAATGTAAAAAAACAATCTTTATAGCTTTAGGTTAGAGGGGCCTTAGTGCAAGACAAGAATTATCCTAGCAATCGCTAATCTCAAGACTATGTTATGTTACACCAACGCCACAAAATAATCTACAACCTTAGTGCCCACTATCCTTCAAATATCATGTGTTCGACTTCAAATAACATATTGAAATCAGAACAAGAAACATGAATGTTAAAAGAAAACCACATCAAAACCATGTTCCTAAAAGAGAGCTTGACTATCACCCTCCTCACTTCCTCCATGGCTAGCCCCTTACGAACAATGTCAGGAAACGGTTGAACCCTCCCAAAATCCTACAACGATTCAACAAAGTTAACCTGGTGTTGGGGCTTAATGAAGTGGAGGGAAATATCTCTCACCTCATCAATATTTTACCTAACCAGAAGAAGTCGAGACATAAACCAAGAGGTGAATTCCAAATTAACTTGAGCTCTGGATGAATCACCCAAATATTCCTCCCCGCACTTCTCACAATTTCCTCACCGAAAGAACCTAATGCTACCTTGAAGATAATCCTAATACGATCCTGAGAAACACTCCCAAAAATTCCTAGATATGATATCTTGGAATGTGATGGCTCACCCTGATTTCATTGGGCCATCTCTCTTAATGATGCCTTGGTTAGCCAAGAAATCAGCAACACAATTTTCTTCTCTATAATTATGGTTTAAAACCCACTTAGGTATTTTTCTCAACCAATGAAAAATGTTGGTGATATAATAATCCAACTTCTAGGACAAAGCTTTTCCTTTTCAAACATAATTTATTACCACCTGGGAATCACCTTCAATTTCCAAAGCTTCACAACCAATGTTGACCACTAGTTTGAGACCTTCCAGCAAAGCTTGAGCCTCTACCTCATTACATTTTCCATCCTTTGGAAAGAACCCATCTACTAATTAAACACCCCTCTAATAAACTTGGATTGATGATTACAAACTACTTGTAACTCACCAATAGCCAAAGAACTTGAGTTCATCATGTCTTCAAATATTTGTTGTTTAGTCATGTATTTGAATATCTATTAAGTCATTACTAATTGTCCTATATGCAAGACAAAAAATATCCTAACATTCGTTAACCTTAAGCCTTTGTGATGTTGCAACAACACTAATTCGAATAACATATTGAACCTAGTGGCGCTAGGCTTAAAATTGAACACAATGGTCATTAGGTTTAAATTTTCGTTTGGAATTCATGCGATAAAATTTGAATATACTATTGAGCTCGGTATCCAATTTGGCTTAAATTTTTGTTTGAAATCATGAGTATCTAGGAAAGAAATGTAGGGAGCAACCACCTTAGCGAAAAATCGAGTCATTAAAAATAGTCTTTTAAAATTGAAATATAATTACAGGGAGCATTCGAAGTGCCCCGATATGTTCCACTTGGTCCAGATGGAGAAGGTTGACCCCTACGTCAAGGTTTTCCTTGGCCACTTATTGAAAACATCTAAGGAACTCAATGGGAATATAACTTGGGTTGATGATTACAAACTACTTGTAATTTTGGATGGTAAATTATTTTATTATACCAGAGATATGAACGGGAGTGGTAGAGGAGCACTTTCTCTAAGCGAGACATGGAGGTGGGCTTAGGTCCTTAATTTCTCACTGAGTGATCCACATTCAAAGTGCCCCGCTATGTTCCACTTGGTCCATATGGAGAAGTTCAACCCCTACCTCAAGGTGTCCCCATGGCCACTTATTGAAAGCATCCAATGAACTCAATGGGAATGGAAATTGGGTTGATGATTACAAACTACTTGTAAATTTTGGATGGTAAACACTTTTATTATACCAGAGCTATGAACTGGAGTGGTGGAGGAGCACTTTCTCTAAGAGGGACATGGAGGTGGGCTTAGGTCCTTAATTTCCACCGAGTGATCTACATTCAAAGCGCCCCACTATGTTTCGCTTGGTCCATATGGAGAAGTTTGACCCCTACCTCAAGGTGTCCCCATGGCCACTTATTGAAATCATCCAATGAAATCAATGGGAATGGAACTTGGGTTGATGAGTACAAAATACTTGTAACTCACCAATAGCAAAAGAACTTGAGTTCATCCTGTCTTTGAATATTTATTGTCTAGTTGTGTATTTGAATATCTATCGGTTCATTACTAATCATCCTCCGTATGCAAGACAACAATTGTCCTATGCGGCTCTAACCTCAAGCATTTGTGATGTTGCAATAATGCTAATTCGAATAACATATTGAACCCAACAACCGCTAGGCTTAAAATTGAACACAACGACCGCTAGGCTTAAATTTTTGTTTGGAATTCATGCGATAGAATTTGAATATACTATTGAGATCAGTGAGCCACTAGGATTAAATTTTCATTTGGAATCATGAGTATTCAGGAAAGAAATGTAGTGAGAAACCACCCTAGCGGTCACTAGTCATTAAAAATAGTCTTTTAAAATTTAAATATAATTGGGGAGCATTCAAAGCACCCCACTATGTTCTCGCTTGGTCCATATGGAGAAGTTTGACCCCTACCTCAAGGTGTCCCCATGGCCACTTATTGAAAGCATCCAATGAACTCAATGGGAATGGAACTTGGGTTGATGATTACAAACTACTTGTAAATTTTAGATGGTAAATGCTTTTATTATACCAAATCTATGAACTGGAGTGGTGGAGGAGCACTTTATTTAAGCGGGACATGGAGGTGGGCTTGGGTCCTTAATATCCATTGAGATGTCCACATTTAAAGCACCCCACTATTTTCCGCTTGTTCCATATGGAGAAGTTCAAACCCTACCTCAAGGTGTCCTCATGGCCACTTATTGAAAGCATCCAATGAAATCAATGGGAATGAAACTTGGATTGATGATTACAAAATACTTGTAAATTTTGGATGTTAAAAACTTTTATTATACCAGAGATATGAACTGGAGTGGTGGAGGAGCACTTTCTCTAAGCGGGACATGGAGGTGGGCTTGCGTCTTTAATGTCCTCTCGAAATCTGCATTCAAAGTTCCTCGATATGTTCCACTTGGTCCATATGGAGAAGTTCGACCCCTACCTCAAGGTGTCCCCATGGCCACTTATTGAAAGAATCTAATGAACTCAATGGGAATGGAACTTGGGTTGATGATTACAAACTACTTGTAAATTTTGGATGGTAAATGCTTTTATTATACCAGATCTATGAACTGGAGTGGTGGAGGAGCACTTTATCTAAGTGGGACATGGAGGTGGGCTTAGGTCCTTAATGTCCACCAAGTGATCCATATTTGAAGTTCCCGCTATGTTCCGTTTGGTCCATATGGAGAAGTTCGACCCCTACCTCAAGGTTTCCCCATGACCACTTATTGAAAGCATCCAATGAACTCAATGGGAATGGAACTTGGGTTGATGATTACAAACTACTTGTAACTCACCAATAGCCCAAGAACTTGAGTTCATCCTGTCTTCAAATATTTGTTGTCTAGTCATGTATTTGAATATCCATCAAGTCATTACTAATTGTCTTGTATGTAAGACAACAACTATCCTAGTGGCCGCTAACCTCAAGCCTCTATGATGTTGCAAAACAATGCTAATTCGAATAACATATTTAACCCAATGACATCTACGCTTAAATTTTTGTTTGGAATTCATGCGATAGACTTCAAATATACTATTGAGATTAGCTTCCGCTAGGATTAAATTTTCATTTGGAATCATGAGTATTCAGGAAATAAATGTAGTGAGCAACCACCCTAGCAATCGCCAGTCGTTAAAAATAGTATTTTAAAATTTAAATATAATTATGGGGAGCATAGTTAGATTTTCAATCGAGTCATTATAAATTGTCTTGATACAAAAATAAATATCCTAGTGGCCACTAGGAATATCATGTAATAAAATTTGAATAGCATGTTGTACTCAGAGGCCGCCTGGCTAAATAATTGGTGTTGGAGTTTAGTTCAGTTTTGATTTTTTAGTTGGGTCATTAATCATTATCTTGAATACAAATAAAATAATTATCCTAGTGGCCGCTAATCTTAAGTCTTTATTATGTTACAAAAATTTAGTGGAATAATCTACGACATTAACGACCACTAGGCTTCAAATAACATGTGATAGAATTTGAATAACATATTGAACTCAATGGTAGTAATGCAAAAAAAATCATTTTGGAATATGTGTATTCTAGAAATTTTTAAATTAATCTTGTCTTTGAATATTTTTGTCTTGGAACATCAAAGAAAGAAAGTAAACATCCACCCTAGCGGTTGCTAGTATTAGAAGGTAGTAATGTAACGTCCAAATATAATTGTCCTAGTCGTTATTAATTATCCTGTATGCAAGGCAAAAATATCCTAGTGGTCGCTAATCTCACGTCTTTGTTATGTTACACCAATGCTATTTACTAATCTTCGACATTAGCGACCACTAAATCTAAATATAATAATGGTGCTTAGCTCAGTTTTAGGCGAGCCATCCTAGTTATATCATATGCGAGTCAACCAGAATCTTAGTGGCTCGCTAGTCTCCGTTCTTGTTTGAAAAATGTATTCAAAAAACTCTTTAATATTTGTCTTGTCTTGGAATATTTGTTGTCTTGTGTTTTCTTGTAATAGCTAGGCAATGTCGTAAACATCTAGCTTAGTGACCTCTATTCTTGGAATATGTTATTTTAGAATTTAAAAATTATTACTTTATATTGGCTCATTTATCAAGTAAGTCGTTACTAACTGTAAATGAAATATATGTTTGTAAATTGAATGATTTACATTTTTATTTAATAATATTTATGAGAACATATAATCTTCTTACCTTTTTGTAAACATAAAAAAATTGTAAAGACAATGCATTTAATTATTTTTACGTGGAAAAAACATTAAAAAATATGTATATTAATGCGGAAATCAAATGATAATTGAATATTGAAGAATTAGTCATGACTATTTCTTTCATATTATAAAAATAATTAAAGGAAGTCAAAATGATTACCTAAACTATAAAAAAGAAAACCATCATGATTTATAAAAAGAATACGAGACTAGGTTTTCTTGTTTGAGATAAATGCCAACGTGTTGTCATGCAAATGTGGAACAAGGAAATTGATAATTTCCAAGCACGAAAACTATACCCCTGTGTCAAAAATTACAAGTTCTACCATTTTAAGACACCCTGGGTCTACCCAGTCAGTCTAGTGACCTCCCAATTGATTTTAAATCAGTCCCCTAGGTGATTTAGGAAATTTAAATCAAACCCTAGGTCATTTTAGGAGTTCATTGAAAAATGCAAACTTGAGGAAGTTGTGAGAAGGGCTATCACTGGCCTTCCTAAGACTGGAGAAACCCCATGGAATGGAACAAAGAAGACAAACCAGACAAGGAGGTGAATAAAATTCATAAAAAAATCATGGAAGTGATTTGGGTAGAGTCGGGAAGGATTCAAAGAAGTTAGGGTAGTTTCACCAAATTCACGAGGCTGGCGGTGCATGATCCAAAGAGCTGTTAAGATTCAGGAAGTGATTCTAGGAACTCTAGATGGAGTTAGAAGCCAAAAAAACATCCTCAAAAAGGGAATTCTAAGCCCTAAAATATGGTGAAATCATATTTTCTAAACACCTTGGCGTAATAGGTTTATAACTGATTTTTTCCATGCACGGTTAGCAAGTCGATCAAAATATGTTTTTTTAGGGATCAAATGGAGGAATCAAGACTTTATACCACCACCATTAGATTCATAAGGACATTTTCAGTCAATATAATATACAATTTCATCAAAAAGGTCATCGGGAGCTCAAGTTATCACCATTTCAAGTTTCCCTCTAGAGCGAGTTCGAGAGTTAGCCAAATTTTAAACAGGACATGTGTCACTTCGGGATCTTGGTGCATTTTCATGTCCCTTATGTCCCTTAAGAAAAGAGAAATGAGGGACATAAAAATTCACCCAGACCCTAAAATCCCTCTGGATCCTCATATGACCTCTCAGACTGCTAGTTCATCTCCTAAGTGCTTGCCAAATTCATTCCCTCGCTCACTCAGATCGTGACAAGTGGCGGCTTCTGGAAAGCCGTACAATTTGATGTTCCTAATGTCCCTTTGTGCTTGGGGAAATTAGGGAAAATAAAATGTGACCATCCCCAGAAGCCTCAAGGTTCCTCATATGACCATCTTCTAGCCCCTCAGTGCTTTAAAACTATTTTTTACTCAAATTCCCAGCCGTTGGATCTCTGCCACTTGTCATTATGAGGAATCACATGAAATTTGATGTCCCTCACATCCCTTAATTATTAATGGAAATGAGGGACATGAAAATGTGCCTCATCCCTTCTTAGCTTTATTTTGAATTTTTAAAATCCTTCCTGCTTCCCGCTTCTAACTTCTAACTTTTCTTCTCCCGTGCACAACTTTCTCTGCAACTTCCTCTCCAAATTCTCATCACCAATCCACCATTACTGAACCTCAAACTGGCTCCCTCATAGAATTTTTTTCCTCCACTCCATGACAACATATAAGTCTCAAAAGTAGGTTTGATCAAATGAGGGAGAAGAAGCGAAGAATGAAGAGAAGAAATAGAGAAATCCTTCATGGCCATGAAATAGAAATTCGAAGAGATCTTGAAAACCAAAGCACGGATTGAAATTTTTTTTTTCTGTTTGTTAATATCTCAAAAAACATAAAAAAACACCTTGAAACCCTCCTTCCATGGCACGAAACTCCGGTGAAGAAGAAATCCTCTTTTCATTGCCCAACGAAGAAAAAAAACTCATTTTCTTGTCAAACCGACAAGCCGAATCGAGAGAAATTTCACTAGTGAGGTAAGAAGAGAAAACCTATATCAAAAAAGTAATTTTCATCATGAATGGAGGAGAAAACTAGACCTGCAATTTTTGAGGTCCATCAATGGATATCATGTTTAGAAGCGTCGCTAGGTCAAAAATTTAAAAGTTGAAAATCTCCTAAACTATTGATCGGGTAAACACAAAATTTGAGAGGGGTGATATTGGAAAAAACATATCGAGAGAACTTTGTTCCATGGAATTCTGATCACCAAAAGGCCAATTTCTAAAAATAGCAGGTCTTCTACATAAAGGACTCTATTTTTGGGAAAGTCATCAATAGAAGAACCTACAAAGGAGATGATGAACACATAGGATGTACCGCAGTTGAAAATTCATCAAAACAAACATCTTGGTCCAAATTTGACACTTACTAAAAATAGTAAGTGGTCCCACAAGTACCTGCCAAAAAATAGGAAGTTGATCCAGAAGGTGAGAGAAACATAGGGAGAAAAGGAAATCTGAGTCACAACATTCAATTGAGGTGCTAGGAAGCTGATTTTTCATACTTAATAAAAATAGTTGATTTTTTTGAGGAAATCAGGAAGCATAAGTGGACGAGATAGAATTCAAAAAAACCTTTCACATACGAATATGAGATAGAAGAAAGTGATGTCTCATACATGGACCTAAATGACCTAAGGGCTCGTATGACAACCAAGGAACGAGGGAAGATTAAAGATAAGGTATTCACGAGTGGCTTGTTCGTAGTTGTAGGACACCCCGTGTTTGTACAAAGCCTTGAGTTGGTCCTATCTTTCTCTCACCACTATGAGCCTAAAACATGAACAATCTGAGCCGATAATGGTACAATGATGGCAGTCATTAGTCCTAGAACCATCTCACTCTCTCTACAAATCCCGACATCACCTAGTATGGTCATCATCTCAAAGGACATGGCCTTGCATGACTGGGAAATGATGGATGCATATGTGCAAGGGGTTACACTTGGTTCATGGTTGAAGATAGGGAGAAATCCCTCAAGGATGCCCAAGAACCTTCCAAGGTGTGAGTTTCATGAAGGATATTTAGATGCCATCACTCTCCTCAATAGAGTTATGGGTGAGGAAAACACAAGATACTTCTAAGACTGGATGGGCCTTTTCATCTTGATGGTGATAGAAGGAAAGTAGAGAATTGACTGGGGGCAGATCATCAGTGACAATATCCATCTGTAACTTCTCTAGGTACCCATGACGAAGAAGTTTCACATGAATTCTTACTTGGTCTATCTTCTTGCTAGCTCAAGATATTTCAAAGGATTGGATCTCATGCAAAACATTACGCTAACTTTCCCAAACACGAAACTTTCACAATTTGTAATGGATGAAAGCCATAGGAATTTTCTCGTGTGAATGATGCATTCACAATGTATGTGGTCTGAAGCTTGGAAGGTGATTTGGAGGCTAGGATGTCACCACAAGTGGCATCCCTAATCAAGAAGTATGGCTCTTATTTCATCCAATTCTCAACTTTCTCCTACCTATGAATTTTCGGCTTCAACCAAGCTCCGCTAAGGTTACCCAAGTACCTTAGTGACCAAATCATACTATTCGAGCTCTGCAGTAGATCATTTAGGTGAACAATAGGCTTAGGAGCAGGAAGAAGAAGTTGATCTCATTTCCTATCTCTCTCGAGAGTATTCATGTGTAAGATCTCAAATGATGCATCTCATCTGAGGCCACCTTCACTCATTTGACTTTGCATTCCTACATTGCCAGACCTAATTTTGACATCCGAGATGATCCCGACTCTTTCTACGTCCTAGACTTGCAACATGAGCCACAAATCAAGGATTACTAGGCCAATTGTGTTGATGAATTTGAAGTGCGTGAAAAGGACCATATGAGGATGACATTCAATGAGATGAAAAAAATTTAATTTATCTTGGTATGAAGATATTTTACAAATGATTGGACAAAGATATATGATCCTGAGTACGCAGAAGTCAAAATGTCTCCATTGCCTCAAGTCAACTGGTACGTTTGAGAATCACGTGATATAAAGGAGCGGACTGAGAAGGTGGTGAGGAGAAAAATGAATTGGTTTCAAAAGAAGATAACCATGATCATTTAGTCACAAGGTATTCTCGTAGGTAAGAAACAAGCTTCTTATTAGTCATCACCAAGGGTCATAGAAGTTTCCTCGAGTTCAAGGCATTCTAGAGCAAGTTCCAAACAAAGATCCCTAGAATTAGAGACTTCTTCTCACAAGAGGTCACCATAGAGAGCTAGGATGGAAGAAAGCTCATTTGTAACAATAATAGAAGAAGATCTGGTGACATAAGTATAATTAGAGGAAGAAAATGTAGTTCAAGACCAGGTATGCAAACCACCATAAGAGGCCTCACCTATTGTTAACACCAATGTCTCCCCCATTCAATATGTGCCTTATCTTCTAGAACATGGAATGATTGATGCACCTGTCGTGTAGCCTGAGTCTGATGAGACGTTGCCATTGATGTAGGAAACAATATCCCCGAATCTCACACTATTCAACAAGTGGTATCCCCTGACCTATCAGCAATTGATTCACCAAGGCTAAAGGAAAGAAAAATAAGTTCACACACACACCTCACGTTTCTACAATGGGGAAACAACAAATCAATATATTGAAGTAGAATGACCGAATGTAATCAAGCCAAAGGATGAGATGAGCATGATCCAACTAGGGCCTGCTACCCATGAATGGGACTTATGCATGTATCAACAATTTTCTACTTGCATGGTGGAAATGAATAAGGAATATAAGAAGAATATTGATGAACTAAAGGAATAGGTGTGAAATCTATCATCCTACATGCAACATCTAGTTGAAACAAATGCCACAAACATCCCCATTGAAGAAGTTGCACCCATCAAAAACTTCAATCTAGAGTCTATCAAGAGGATGCACAAGTTCACAATGTAGGGGTGAGAAAATAATGAATGGATCAACTCAATTTATGAAAAAGGGAAGTCAGTGCTCCAAGAAGCGGTCAAACTATTCACTTACATGTGTGTAACAACAAATAGGACATGGGCACTTAAGGAAGATCTGGAGAAAGAAAGGGACTACTAGGATCCTCTGGGTCTAGTAATGAATGAAATGAGCAACACTCATCGTTAGGAGTTGATCAACATGAATATTTTTGAAAATCCTTCAAAAGACTTGTCAAGTGTATGTGTGAGGATTTTTTAAATCAGATTTGATGCATTCAATCAGGCCATCACTGAATCGGAGGAAAATGTACAAGTGTACAAGTTGTAGGATAGTATAAATTATCAAATATTTCTTTGGAGTACCTTTAATGGGAGAAGAAACAACTGATAATGTGGATCATTCATGGAATATGTTAAGAAAGAGGCAATAAATCCATTTTCTTTCACCAAGAACACCCTAGATTTCCTCTCAAAGATTTGGGATGCTATTGCACTCATCGCAGAGAAACATCCATCATGGTTTGGAAAATGCAAAGATATCAACAATGTGTTTGATAAATGGATATAAATGTTGAGTTATGTTTGCATCCATCATGTTGACAAAATGGAACCTGCAACAACTTGTTTTAGTAAGAAATTTGGAGGGATGGAGATCTTCTTAGGAGTGTGAGATGGAAATTAGTAAGGAGCAAGATCAAATTAATTGCGGTGGCTCATTATTCTTCCTTCTTCATTCTCTTTCTCTCTCTTCTCTTCCCTCCCAACGCTCTTGTTTCACTTGATTCTAGATCATTTCTTGAAAATGATGAAACAGATAGGGTAACGGGTGTAGGAGGAATACTTGTTGAAATGTTGGTTGATAGGTTGTTGCGCGCGTATGACTTCTAAATCCATAGATGATTGTGAGAGCTTCCTTTTGGATATGAGGAACTACCTAAATAGAAAGCAAGACCACTAGAAAGAGTTAAACAATATACGTAGTGGACTAGCCTAACGTGTGCTAGATCCGAGAAGTGTGATACTTCCTGAATTATCAATCCACTGTTTAAAACAATTTAATGCTAGTAATAAATTAAATCCTATTGTAGTTAAAATGATTTAGGTATCTCATTTAAAACACAATAAGAAAGATATAATCTAACATGCTAGGTTAAAATAAGATCCGAAGGTCAAGGAACTAGTTCTAGGTCTCTGCAAGTCTGACAGAGGGCTTAGGCAAGTCGCAGGTGAGTAAGAGTGATGTGGGAACAGGTAGGTAGGTTACTGTTCTGGGATGTATTGGTAGATATAGAGACTGATTCCGGTTAAGGGTGACCGACCTTGGTTTGGGAGAACTAGTGCCGATTCTTGTGGGGTACTGGGAATGTCATAGAATGAGATTTAGATCTCCCATATGATTACACAAAGGGCTAGGCTGGTCAAAAAGGTATTAAGTTGTTTGGATGGGATTTGGTGAAGTTTTTAATATGGATATGGAGGGGTGAGTATTAATGGAGGTTAGTGGGTGGCTAGGAGTTTAAAGGATGAAAATATAATGATGAAATAAGTGAACCAGAGGAGTAAAATGTTCTACTTACTTTGGGAATCTAGTTATGGACGTCTCATGAGTGAGGAATGAAGGTGTTTGTTAAGAGGTTGAAAGTTGTAGAGGATCACCAAACATTGGGGAGCTCTTGCATGGGGCTGCATGCACTCTCCTTCTTGCCTGATTGGATCAAATGTGCTAGGGTGAGTGCTGGATGGTTGCTGGGTGAATCCTAGATGTCTGTGTAAGAGAAAATACTTGATCTTCTTCTTTGCATGCATGTTATCCCTGAAACTTGTTCTCAAAAGATGTGATCTCTCAGGAATCTGGAAACCTCCAAAAACAATGTGCCAACCCCAAAATAAGGTTGTTTTGGGAGTTAAATGGTAATCAATGGTAGTTCCTTAACCGGTGGTAGTTAAGGGTAACCGGTGTCGGTTAGGGTGGGATTTCCTAGGTTTACTAAATTGGGTAGATCCCCTTGATTTTCTGGGATCTCATTTCATTTTACCTACGGATTAGACTAGAAGCTTCCTTCTAACATGTGGGAATGTGGTTAGAGGGAATGTAGGCATTGATTTTTAGGGTTTGGGTAGGTCTTAGTTAGTTATGGCAACTTACTAAGAATAGGTCTTAGGATGAGGTGGCTAGATGAGGTGGATATGTGGGCATTATCTCAATTAGGATATTTAAATAATAAATATGGTAAGGATAATGAATTAATTTAATTAAATTAATTAAATTAATATTATAAATGGGTGGGGGGGCCATGGTTAGGTGAATGTGTTTAATGGTGTTTATTTGTCGAGGGACCAAAGGGGAGTGTGACCTAATTTTGGTGTCTACATTTTGCCCCTTTTTGTTGCATAGCTTGTATTAGTAAGCGACGTTGACAAAAATAAGATGTGGTTGCCCCATGTGTGGGTGGAGGTGATCCCCCTCAAACTAGGAACAATAAAGGTCAAGGAAAAATCGGTGAGTGAGTGGTTTGATAAAAGGTAAATGTGATGAAAATGAAGGTGGGTAACAGGGAAAAAGGGAGCAAGGTCTACTCGGGTAATCTAGGTAATGGGTCAGGGTCAAAGGTAGCAACAGTCAAATGCACGCACACATGTATAAACTACAACACAATACCATAGTTGAAGAGTAGAAAACTCTACATTGTCTAAGGTCGATAGGTTTATCCAAACAAGGTTGAGGTGATTCTGGTATCCAAGGTATAGGATATGGTTAGGAAACATGACATAGGTCAGGTGCAGGAATGTTTAGGTGTGTTCCAATACACCAAAGGTAGGGTTAGGATAAACGGTCACGAAAAGAGGCAAGGTAAGGTCATCAGGTCAATCAACACCGTAATAGTACCGTAAGGTATAGTGAACACATGAGGTCAAAGGTCACTAGTGATGGTCCAAGTCTAAGAATCTAGGTCACGGCATGGGTAGGGCTGAGGTATGGGTAAAATAATGATTCCCAAATAGGGATGCGGGGTGGTAATAAATGATGAGGGAAAGAGGGTGGGGGGAATGGTTAGGGTAAAGGTTGGGTGTGAAAAAAAGAGTGATGGGTAGAGTAATAGGTTAAAATTTAGGGAAATGTGCAAGAGAGGGTGACCGATGCTAGTCAAGGGTAACCGATGTCGGCATAGGGTAACCGACCATGGTAAGGTAGGGCACAAGACCGATGTTGGTCAAGGGGAAACCGTCACCAGTCAGGTTGGGTAGGTTATAAAAAGAAAAAGTCTGCATGGTTTTAAAATTCATTTGTGATTTGTAAATTAGAGAAAATGACAAGAGAGAAGAAGAGAAGAAGAAAACAACCAAGGGTGTCGAAGGTTGAGTTGGCGAGCCACATAGGCGACAAGTGTTGATTGATTGGTGGGGTCATGAGAGTGGGGCATTGGATTTGATTGGTTGGAGATTCGGAGGACTTTTGGCGATGGCGGAGGTAGGAGAGGGCTTGGGAGGACCCGTGCAGTGGCCTGAGGTGCCACCACGATGACGGTAACATGATGAGGTAAGATCTAAAGCCTATGTGTGTGTTGTTTAGTTAAATGAGAAAGAAATTTGGGGGAGGAAATGGGGTTGGGGGAAAAATTTAAATGTAAAATTGGAAAGAAAATGGGTGAAATGGGAAGGGGGAGAGTAGAAGATAGGTAAAGGAGGGGTAGGAAGGGATGTGGAGGGTTTGGGGAGGAAATGGGTGGGTAGGGAATAGAGTGTGGAGAGAAAAAAGGGGTTCATGGGGATGTGGGTGGTCATGATGATAGTGACCAACGCGGTTCCACTATGGCTGACGTTAGTAGGTGTGGACCGGTATCGGTCCCAAGAGAGGTGACCAATGCTGGTCGTAGTGAGACCGTGGTCAGGTCAAGGGTAGATCGGGGTCGGTCAATGCTGACCGGTGCTAGTGTAGATGAGGATAAAAAAGGGAAGCGTAGTGGGTAGGGAGGGGTAGGCAAGGGTTAAATTAGATAAGGAAGGGTAGGGATAGATAGGTAAAGTGGTGAGGCCAGGGTTTGGGTGTTGGTAAGTAGGTTAGGTCAAGATGTGGGGTTAGAGGAAAAGGTAAATAGATGAAGGCTTGGGGTATGGGTAGATAGGTTCGGTAGAATTTGGGGTCAAAGGTAACGGTAAAAAAGTTGTAGGTATAGGTAAGTTTTTAATAATGTGATCATTCTATTGGATGCAGGTGAGAGATCAACTACGCATGCGGGACAGGGTGCCACCCCTACTCTTGAGAGTACGAGGCGCGACCACCGAGGAGTGGCAGCACGTGGAGGAGGTGGGCCTGAGTGGGGTCCAGCGCTATCGGCATGTATTCTGGAAGCTGAGTTTGATGGTTGCTCTCATCGATAGATGGGATTCAGTGACCAACACGTTCCACCTACCGATGGGTGAGATGACAATCACCCTAGAGGATGTGTTCAAGATCCCGCGACTACTACCGATACTGGTATGCAGTGTACTCAATATCCTCCGAGGCCTTAAAGGAGTTGATGCTGACAATATTTGGAGAGGGACTGGCAGACATGACATTCCATAGTGCTAGTCTGAGCTATGGAGGGATGTACACAACCCATCCAGAGGAGACGAGGCTCGTGGTTTTATTGATGGAGGCAGTGTGTTGTTTCACACTACCAGATGCAGAGGGAGGTATATTTCCCCACTCATTGATGGGGGTATTACATGACATGGTTATAGATCAGACCCACTTTTCCTGGCACCAACATTCTTGGTGCAGGCTATAAAGAGAGTCAGGGGTGTATGGGCATCTACGCAAGTTCAGCCTATGCCATACCTTTTTACTACATTGCTGGGCTTATGAGCACATAGTTTGTGTGCGGCTAGTAGGGATGCCCCAAGAAGATGCATTTCCACCGAGATTTGTGGGGGGTAAGGGTATAGTGATGGGTGGGTCCTGTGATCGAGAGCGGCGATCGGACAGGCCCACACATGATGTAGCCTATTACAAGCATTTATTGGAGGGGTTTCCGAGTGGACATCATATGGAGACCATATGTGGGTTATCCCTCATTCAGTGGATAGATGAGGCTAGATGGGCTTTAGTTGGTGAGATGATGATAGTGGGGCACGTGTCAATGTCGGGAGCACGAGATGATCCCAATGGACAGAGTTAGATGATAGTTTGGACTACCATAGGACATACCTCCACCTTTCCCACAGTACATAGAGAGATGTGGAGAGGCCATTGCCTCTACCATAGCCGACAATGTGTGCCAAAGGGTAGGAGGAGTAGGTGGTAGATCGGCAGATTGATGACATTGGGGTTATAGATAGATACAGACAGTGGTGGGTAGCTCATTTATGAGCAGTACCACCTAGGCTAGGGTAGCTGGATCTAGCCACCATCACGGTGTAGAGGGACACCCTACAGGGTAGGTGGTGACCCTGATTACCCAGTTGGGTATGGTGTAGGCACAACTTGCTAGTTCAGAGGTGGAGGTGGCCGAGTTACATGTACATGTGGCTAGTCTTCAGGCCCAAATGGCCCAGGGTGGGGATGGAGATGGAGATGGAGATGATGGTCGGGTGGCTGCCCTACAGGCATAAGTGACAGGGTTGTAGGGCCACTGGCCACAACATAGGCACATATTGGGGCTTTACAGGCCTAGATATAGGCACAGGGGCAGGGGCCGATGGCACCACCACAGGCACCGGGACAGGGTCCCAACTCACGGTAGGGGGCGAGACATGGTCCCACAGACAGTACAGGGGGGCCGAGGCCTATGGGGCCACCACATACCATTCCCATATCTAGGTTACGAGATGCCCTAGGTGAGGCCAGATCTCACCAGGATTAGCTGATGGCAGTTGGGATAAATTTTCTATCTTATGGAGAGTACAAGGCACATCAGGCCTCGAGTGAGAGGACTAGATCCCAAAATCACAGTGTAGAGAACATAGGGGCCATCGAGCTCCGAGACAGACTCAGGGAGAGGCCACCAACTCATGGAGACCATCTCAAGGTGATGTGCTAGTAGGGGGTGTGATGATACTAGGCCGGACAGAGCAAAGGAGGAGAGACTAGAGAGACTTACATGGAGGATGTCTGGCAGGGTGAGGCCTGATGCCTAGCCCTATATTTTTGATGTATTAGTCATTTTTTATATATATTTTAGATAGTGAGGATGTATAGAGTTTTTGTATATTTTGAGCATATACCTACTGCATGCCAATGAAATTTTGTATTGTTTTATTATTTTATTTCATACGAGACCAACTGCATGTGCGATGAATTTTGATTGAGTATCAATTTACGTGCCAAAGATTTTGAGATATGGACATGATTGGATATCCATGTATATTGTATTGAGACACACATATTTGTTTATATGATGAGATGGATGAGATTCTTGATTTGTTGGTGTTTTATGAGAATTTTAATTTTTTTGTTGTGATATGGATGGAAACTAGGTGAATGAGGCATGATGGAGTCAGGTTGGTTTAGGCATGGATCGAGTCAGGTTTAGGCATGGATCGAGTTAGGTCATAGGCATGGATCGAGTCAGGTCTTAGGCATGGATCGAGTCAGGTCTTAGGCATGGATCGAGTCAGGTCTTAGGCATGGATCAAGTCAGGTTGGTCTTGGCATGGATTGAGGTTAAATTGGTTGAAGTTGTAATTCATTAATTTGTGCAATGAATGATGATATGGGTCATGTGTTAAGATGCTTTATAACACATGCATGATGATGTTAGAGAAATGGTAGTCATAATAAATGTATGTTGTGATGATGATGATAAAAATGTTAAGCAACTTGTTGTCTGTTTGGTTTGATGTCCAATTGTTGATATAAAAAGGAAACTAAGTGGGGTGGAATGTGATTTAGGAAGATGAAGGAGGAATTGGTTAGGGTAGAGAGTGGTCAAGATAACCTCCAAGGGCCCCATGCCCTCGAGTGCTACCTACATAGTCCCGGCAAAAAGGGACCTCATGTCGATGTAGTTCTCCCATAAGCTAGGGAAGAAGGTGAGGAGGTATGAAAATGAGTTGGTAGGTTTTAGGCATGATTTGGGTTTAGGTCTATTAGGTGTGGGTGGGTTATAGGAAAAATGGTATAGGTGATGTTGATTGTGGCAAAAGAAGAAGATTACCCCAAGGGTAAGCGTCGAGGACCAAGTCTTGTATAAGGTAATCAATATGTAATAAAAAGGTTAAAAGATAAGAGGAGGCAAGAAAGCCACCTGATTGGTTAGGATCATACTGAGTAGATCATACCTTGGAGAAGGTGATGAATGTAAGACCCTAAAGATATTACATGATTGATTGTTCTAAGGGTGAAAATTAGTCACATGATCACCAAATGTCATGGTTCTAAGAGGTCCCTTGAGGTAGGTGTGAATGGTGAGAAGGGTGAAAGGTGGTTAATGTTATATGATATGAGGTAGCATGCTCTTTGGGCAAGAGATCCAAGGTCACAATGGGCAAGTCCATGACTAAAAGTCTTTCTATTTTGACTTGTATTTGAGATAGACTCATCGATGCGGGAAGTCTATATGGATGAGGAAATTAACTCCTTGAGGTCTTTGTGAAGTTGATCGATGCGGGAAGCTTCAATTTCTCTCTTTTTTTTTTTTTTTTTTGAAAGAGCCTTACATAGCTGTCCTTCAAGGGAGCAGTCTATTTATAGCAGTGATTGCCGAGAGGAAGATGTCCTTTTGAGGGAGTCATATTTTATTAGAAGTTTGACTCAAGGAGTTGTGTCCCATGTGAGGGATTTGAAGTCATGGACAAGACCAAGGTGAAGAATAGGATTCTTGTTCAGAAAGTAAGGTGAAATGACCATGGGATCTCATCTAAAGGTAGATGAAAAGTATCCATGAGAATCATGCTATGTGCAACACCATGGTACACATATTCAAGAGGAGATAACAAGTGACAGGTACTCACATGATTCTTGTTTAGTCGTTGATGAGGTGTAAGAAGTGGATAACACTCAAGGGATGAGCATGGAAAGAGGTGAAAGGTGAGGTAGGAATAATATCAACAGTAGAATGGTCAAGATGCAAGGTATTAAGGGGCTCAAGTTCAGGTTTACCATCAAGTGAAGATAAACACTAAACACCTGATCCATAAGTATGGGTCACGATGTATGGTCCAAGCCAATTAGGAGAAAATTTTCCCCATTTAATTTTTTTCTACTTTGGTTACATGTTGATTTTCTTTCAGGACAAGGTCACCAACTTGGAAGGTTCATTCATGGACACATTTTTCATAGGCACGTTTGATACATTTTTAGTAAACTTGAAGGTGGTCAAGAGCGTTAAGATGACATTTGTCTAATAACTCAAGTTGTGCTAAATGGTCCTGAAAAGTCATCATCATTGAGCATGTCATGGAGAGAAATGTGAGTGAGGGAATCTGACTTCGAGAGGTAGAACAACCTCTGTACCATAGACCAGAGAAAATGGTGTGGTAACAGTGGAAGTATGGATACTAGTGCGGTATGCCCATAGGAAAAAGGAATGTGCATATGCCAATCCTTCCTAGTATCATTAACCACTTTCATGAGAATTTTGTTTAGGTTTTGTTAGTGGATTCAGCTTGGCCATTGGTCTGTGGGTAATAAGGTGATGAGAAACTTAGCTGAATGCCGAAGGCATCACAAAGTTTTTGCAATGTTTTGTTTTTGAATTATTTTCCATTATCAGTGATGAGGCGATGAGGAACACCAAAGTGAAAAATGATGTGATGATTGATGAACTCACATATTTTCTCAAATTTCATGGAGATGAGTGGTATGGCTTCAACCCATTTTGTGTAGTATTTGGTAGCGGTGATGATCCATTGATGTCATTGGGAAGAATGGGGGTTGATCTCTTCGACAAGATCCAAACCCCATTGAGAGAAGGGCCAAAGGTCACAGGTGACTTGTAAGGCATGACTGGGTGTATGATGAAGGTTGGCATGTTGTTGGAATTTGACACAATGCTTAACGTAGTCAAAAAAATCATGGTTGAGGGTCACCAAGAATAGCCTAGGTGAAGAATATGCTTAGACAACAAAGGCAAGGCCACTGAAGTGACCTCCACATATGCCATCATGAACTTCCTTAATGGTATAAGGAATTTCAAAACTCGTGAGGCATCGTAAGAGAATACCATCAAAGCCACACTTATAGAGAGGCCCCCATGATGATGTAACGAGAGACCTTTTTAAGGAAGGCACGTTGTCCATTACAGGTGAGATCAGAGGTAAGATGGAGAGAGAAAGATAGTCAGAATATTGTTTATACCAAAGGTCACTTAGGTCGGGGTAGTAGTTCTAATAGAGTAAAATTTGCGAGGTAAATAAGAAGGTGATTGGAGTCATTGTATGGTGACAAATATTTTAGAATCGGTGGGTGAAGTGGGTATTTGAGAAGCCAAGCAGCCATGGTATCTACAAATTTATTGGTTGAACGGGGACAATTTTAAGGGCGTAATGGTCAAAGGTGGTCAAAAGTATGTCGACATGATGTTTATACTTTTGAAGTGTTTCATTATGACATTGGTATATACCATTGACTTGGTTTATGACCAATTGAGAATCACCAAAGATGTTGATTGATTTGACATCTAGGGCATAGGTGGCTTGGAGACCTAATACGAGTGCTTCGTATTCAGTAATATTGTTTGTACAATCAAAATCTGAGTTTGAAAGACAAAGGCATGGGTTCACCATCAAGAAGAATGAGGATAATACATGCCCCACCCCCATGCTGACATTTGGAACCATCGAAGAAGAGTGTCATTTGGTAAGTGGGCTCATCCAGGAAAGGGTATTAATTGACTCATCCGGAAAGTCAAAATTAGAGGGTCATCCCCGGAATAGGTGCGTCATCCAATTGGTCAGCGATAGATCTTGGCCCTTGATGGAATTTTGATGAATGAATTCAAGGTCAAGGTCAGCTAAGAGCATAATCCAACATATGGCATAATGATTTTGATAAGGTTTGGCATATATGAAGTGTAAGGGGTTAGTGTTGATCACAACATAGGTTTTGTGGTTGAGTAGGTAATGGTAAGTTTTGTGGCAACGAAAACTAAGGCTAAGAAAAGTTTTTCAGGATGGGTGTATCGGTTTCATAGTCCAAAAGAGTATGGCTTATGTAATAAACTACACCTTCTCCCTGTGTTGTTCATCATGATGAGCGAGCATGGCTCCCAAGGAGTGATCGATAGCTGAGATGTATAGGTAGAAAGGTTGATCATCTTTAGGTGGAATGAGTATGGGTGGTTGAAGAAGGTATTGTTTTAAGGCCTCAAAAGATTTGTGGTAGTCATCATCCCATTTAAAGGAGACATCCTTCTTGAGAAGATGATGAAATGGTTGACACGATCAAATAATTGTGAAATGAAATGGCGAATAGACTACAACTTACCTTGTAGGCTACAAAGTTGCTCTAAGGTTAGTGGGTGGAGGCATTTCCAGAATGGCCTTGACTTTAGCAGGGTCAACTTCTATACCACGTAGGAAATGATAAATCCCAGGAGATTTCCTGAGAGGACCGCAAGATGCACTTCTTAGGCTAAAGGTGAACGTAAATATTTAATGAGGTGGTCAAAAAAAGTTTTTAGGACGGAAAGGTGCTCGGAGCAGCGTTTAGATTTGGCCAGGAGATCATCCACGTAATCTTCCAATATACGATGCATGATGTCATGGAAGATATAAGTCATAGCCCACTGATATGTGGCACCAAAATTTTTAAGGCCAAAAGACATGACTCGGTAGCAAAGGACCCCCAGGGGTGATGAATGCTGTTTTGTGTTGATCCTCTGGGCAAGCAAGATTTGGTTATAACCCGAGAAGCCATCCATGAGTGATAGCATCTCATGACCAGCGGTAAGGTCAACTAGTTGGTCAATACTAGGTAAGGGAAAGTCATCTTTTGGGAAAGCTAGGTTGAGGTCATGAAATCCATGTGCAAATGTGGAGTCCCCCTATCACCTTAGTGACAGGGACAATGTTAGAGATCCAACAGGATAATCAATGGGTAATATGAAGGAAATAGAAGAAGATGCACTCAAGTTCTTCTTTGACGAGAAGGGCAATGCGAGGGTGCATTTTCCTCAATTTTTGTTTGATGGGTTTGGCATTGGGGACGGTTACGATATTGTGGACCACTATGGTGGGGTCAATACTGGGCATGTCTCGTGTAAGACCAAGAAAATCATGGTTATGATATTTGAGAAAAGAAGTGATGGCTTCTATTTCAAAAGAAAGATCTAAAGATTGACCGATCTTTAGGATGTGTGGGTCATCCCGAGTATGAATGTTGATCTTGATAGTCAATTCATTCAACATGGTTTATGTCTCAGAGGGTAACGATCAATGAATATATGAGTCTTCTGCACCAAGGTAGGTGAGTATAGATTCATCATCCTAACATTGAACGACGTTAATGGAAGGTGTATCATCATCATCATTTCGATACAGAAGGGAAGAGAGGAAGGAAGGGCCTCTCCCTCGCGCTGATAAGTCAAAGGCCCCAAGGAAATGGTGTTTATGAAAAAAACGTTAGGAGGGATAGATTCTAGATCCATTGACTCCATCGAAAGGTGGTGATGTAGGTGGAGTGGGTGAAGAGGGTGGAGAAGGGTTTATGTCCTCATGAGTTCAATGCGGGCCTGCTTGGTAGGTGGTTTAGGAAATCCAATACCACTACAGTCATTATGTTTATAGGTAGTACATGGAATAATAGTATGGCAGCCTTGCTCATAAAATCCAAAACCAAAACCCTTCCATGCACATCGGTGCAAGAAGGTGTGGGAAAAATGATGATTGGTGAGTGACTGGAAGTCAATGGAAAATGGGTGGGTTTGTGACGATGGTTCGGTGTGTAAGTGGTAGTATCAAGTCCCCCATAGGTGAGACTGGTACGAAGATGAGGAGGACCATAAAGGAGATGTTCTCCTATGTGGTGATCATAATGAGGGTGTTGGTGAAGACTTCCATACTCTTGTGGAGTAAGGAATGTGTTGACACTATATAGGCGATATTCTCCCAGAGTGAGGCATTGAAAAATGCCTTCCAAGGGATCGGTTGTTAGTATGTGGGTAGCTGAATAGATGATGTGTCGGTGGTCAATGCAGAGGTGGAGCTAATGGATTGGGAGGATGATGGGTTGGCCGTGGAGGTTGTGGCAGCAGGTAGGAATGGAGGAGGCATGTGTGTTGAGGTAGTAGACTAGACTGGTAGTAAGGAGGTGTAGATGAAGTGGTAGTGGTCATGGAGGTAGACACCTTAATGGGTATAAGCATGTCATTGGGTTGGTAAAGCATGTTGCATGTTTTAAAAGGTGATGGATCAGCTGGAATAGTATAGGTGTGTCCTTCATGCTCAAACTTTACACAACGATGCAAAGTGGAAGGAACACAACCCATGACACGAATCCAGGGTCTGCCAAGTAACAAGTTATATTGAAATTCCCCTCCAAGACGTAAAATAACTCTGAATAGTGTGGGGGGCCCATGCGAATGTGGAGGATGATGGTGCCTAGTGTAGAGGTGATAGTGTCATTGAATGAATGCAACATGACAGGATGTTTATGCATGCAATTATCGGGTATGCACATTTGAGTGAATGCATGGGATGAAATGATATTAATGCTTGTGCCCCCATCGATCATTACACATCGTACACATATATCATCGATGTGGATAGAGATGAAGAGAGCTAGGTCTGGGTCATCCATTTGGTGTGGTGCGATCTCTTCCTCTGAGAAGCTAAGGGAGGCTATTTGGTGAGTAGGGTGAGGTGTGGATAAAGGTGGAAATTTGGTGAGAGAGGCTACATGATGGGGTGTGATAATGGAGGCTATGGGTGTAGGGTCATTGGGTAAAACCTCAATAGATTGAAGAACCTCCATGAGAGCTTAATGATGGGATTCCGAGGTTTAGATTAGGTCATATAGGGAAATTTTGAGGGGAGATTGGTGTAATTGTTTGAGCATGGTGCGATGTGTGACCCCATTAGAAATAGGGTATGTGGGGCCACGGATAGTAATTTTAGGTGTGGGTGTAGATGGTATGTTGGGTATAGGATTGGTTGGTGAGTCAGTTTCCTTTTCCTTGCCTTTGTCTTTCTGAGCATGAGTAGTGATGTGTATCATGTTGATCTAAGGGGAGTTGGCAAATGGAGAAGGTGTAGGATGAGTGGTATAATGACATGACAGGGAAAAAAACCTACCGGGGAGAAAAGCCTTGTGAAGTGAGTTGGCAATGACATTTAGGTAATGGTGTGGCAAGTTCTCTGATGTGAACCATGTTAATTTTGAATCTTGGGGGTGGCTCTAATAGTTGAGGGGGCGGAGGTCATGGTTTTTGAGTAGGCAGTGAGGGAAGGACTATGGGAATGGGTGTCAGTGAAGCAGGGTCCTCATCAAGAAGGTCATCATCATCAAAGTTGGCTTTTAGAGGACACAACTGATAAGGATGGTTTTCAAAGCCTTGCAATTCTCCACATCGTGCCCTGGCACATGATGGTAGGCACAAATTTTAGTGTCATCAAACCCTTTTGGCTTGGGTTTGAGGGGGTCATAAGGTTTGAGTGGTGGTAATGTGATGACATAAGTCTCAAGGAGGTTGGTTAAGATTTTGGCATAGGACCCTACTAGTGGGTCACAATGGGAAGTGAAAGTGGGTTTGGGTGTAGGTGTGGCTGATTGTTAAGGAACGGTCCTTGTAGGAGGGGAGTGGGTCGAGCTATGGTTTTGGGTGTTGGAGTGGTCTTGGGTGTTGGTCATGTTTGCTTGGGTAGGGGTATGGTAGATGAATGGGTAGGAGGGTGTATGGTTGTTTTGACTATATTATTGGAGGGTAGCTGATTTTTGTCTTTGGGTTACATCTTATTGGGTAAAGGTGATACGGGTGTATGAGATCTAGAGGGAAAAGTGGATGGGGAAGAGGGTGAGTTACCCAGGGGATAAACAAGGTGCATGAAGGTAGAGATGACGGGTCATGCAGGGGGTGTGAGGGACAAGAGACTAAAGTGTAGTGGGTAGTGAAGAAGTGGCTGAGGGTATTCGAGGTATGGGTGGTAAAGATGTCATGTGTGGTGTGGTGTAAGTCATGTTGGGTGCTTGGTATGTTAGAGGTTTGCGGAAGGAATGGGTTGTTGTGTTTTTAGTTTATTGATGGGTGGAGGTTTCTTAACTACACTGGGAGGTTGAGGTCCTAAGATGGATGGAAAGGGTGAAGGTGATGTAGGTATGATTGACACAGCCGGGGTATGAGTTCTATGGGCTTGGTTTTTCTGTTTGGGTGCGGAGTAGGTTTGGTGTTGAATTTGGAGGATGTAGCTAAATCTAGTTTGATAGGTGGATGAGTAAGGCTTGGTGGTTGGGGTGACCCTAAGGTAGTGATAGGTTTAGTCGAGGAAGATGATGTAGGTGTGGGTTTGGATTTAGATGTATGTTGGGTTATGGGTAAGGGTGTGTGTGGAGCTATGATGGGTGTCGTGGAAGAAGTTGTGGTAAAGGTGGTTATGTTTGGTTCAGTTGGTCAAAATATTTTTGGGTAGATGGTGGAAGTATCAACAAGTGACATCTACATTTACGTTGAGATAGGAAGTAGAAGATGCCCCCACAGTAAGGCTCTATCCACATAATCTAAGTGATTGGCCAAGTGTGAGAATGACACGTCTGTAGGTGAGGTTGATGAGGACCTAATGGAAATTCCCGTAAAATGTGTCTTAAAATGGGGAATTGGCTAGCTTTAGCTTTCGTGGGTAAGAGAGCCAAAAGTAGGTCTATGGGATCTTGGGTAGTTGATGGAGAATGGTCACCTAGAGGAAAAGGTATCTCTACTAGATCCTTGATAGGTGGAGGAGAAAATGGGTGCTCCTCTATAGGTGGAGGAGATGATGGGTGCTCCTCTCGAGTGGGTGGCTCCATGGAACAAATATCCTCCATGGACTGAAGAAGTACCGTGGGTGATGGTTCTCTAGGTGGAGAAGCCAAAGGTGAAATAGTCTTGATATTAGTGGAGGGCTCCTCCACGGGTGATGAAGGAAGTGAAAGGTGTTCCTCTATGGGTGGAGGAATAGGTGAGGTGGGTTCAAGTGTAGGTGGAGGACTTTGGGCTAGAATTTCCTCTATGGAAGGAATATGAGGTAATTGGGAAGCAATGGGTGCATCACTAAAAATAGCATGGACCTCACGGGTATGGCTATCATGAGTTGAGGTCTCACCGGTTTGATCAGGTGAAGGGGCATGATTGGGAAAGGGTTTCTTGAATATGTGTAGGTTTTGATTGGCTAGGTGCGTTAGGATTATCCATAGTTAACTTACCTTTCTCGCATTTCTTGGACAATATTTTTGAAAGTGATGCAATTACCATCACTATGACCCTTTACTCAATGATAGTTACAAAAGTTGTGTTCTTTATACCATGTGGGCATGGGGCGAGTAGGGTCAAAACTAGTGTGTGGTTTTATAGGTGGAAGGGTGATGGCCCCAGCTTTGATGAGATTTTATAAGATAGAAGAGTAAGGCTCCCTAATTGGGGTGTATTTCCATTGTTCTCATCTGAATTGAAAAGTCTGAATGGGTGAGAGATTAGATGAGGGGCTAGCCTGATTTGATGATGAGCTAGGCCAGCTTTGAGTACCACTATGTTAGCGGTGCCCTTAGCCTTTGAATAACTATTCTGTGGTTTGGAAGAAGAAGAGGTATCATTTGACTTGAATGCTGAATTATTATTGTGTAATTGGATTTTCTTCTTCGATAAATTTCATGCCATGGTGAATGCTTCGTCGAAGGTTTGGAAATTTTGGACCTGTAGGGTTAGTGAGATATGTCTAACACAAGCCCGTGAAGAGCTCAGTGATTTCGGTTTGCGGTAGTTGGAATGTGAGTTGATTAATCAAGCTAGGCCAATGAGCAACAAAATCTGTGATAGATTCATCATCATACTGATGCGTGGAGTATAGGCCACCATGGTAACCTTCTTAACGATATTGATGGAGAAGTGATCCAAGAAGGCTTGGGCTACCCGATTAAATGAAAATATAGAGTGTATAGGTAACCCACTATACCAAGCTAACGTAGGTCTAGTCAGAGACATGGGAAAGGTCCTCAAGAGCAAAGCATCATTATGGGCGATTAGGTAGCACCCGTGTTTGAATGACAAAAATGCTATCATGGGTCTTCCTCGCTATTATTTGAAATGGTTGAATTTAGGCATTTCCCAATGCACGGGGTATGGACGGATAATAATGGATGGGTGGATAGGCTCATTACAAATCTCATCATAGGTGAGAGTGTTGTAGAGCTAGAAACTAATGCCTCCAATGTCTATCTTATCCATCATTAATTTGATTAGGTTATTGGTAGGTCATGATGGTCGGGTACCTATCAGTAGCATAAGAGGGTTGGTGTTGGGCATGTAACAAGGGTGGCATTCCAAGATATGGTGCTACCATGTAGGTAGATTGAGAAGAAGGTAGTGAAATAGGGGTACGTACTCCAAAGTTAATAATAGATGAAACAAGAGGCTCACCTGATAGTATGTATATGGAGGTGGAAGGGTCATGGTGACCCTAGTGGTAATGGGAGCCAATGATTGTGGAATAAAAAGGACCATGTTTTGAAAAGGGGTAGGGGTCACCGATACGGTAGGTGGTTGTGTAGTTATGGGTATATACGAGATAATAGGTGGGTGAGGAGGTTGTGTTTTGGGTGTTTGTCGAAGGTATGGTGGATGTGGCGGTGCAACGTGTAACAAACATGATAGTTATAATGGGTATAGGACCTAGTTACGAAATGACTGGGGGTAAGGTAGATGCGGGCATCGTGGAGCCGATGGGATTGACGAAGAGTGGGAACAAGAGTCGTCGGGGATAAATATGGGCATGCCGTATATCAACCCACCCGAGGCATCTTGAGTGGACGAGTGGGAAAGATAAAACTACAAGGCGCTAGGGTTTTGGTCAAGGAGTCGTGTGAACTCCTCCTCATCTCCGTAGCGATAGAGATAGGTTAGATAGGTTCCATGGCTAGTGCTAAAATAAGATGGTGAAGGACTAGGTGGGAGTGGTTGACAATAAGTGTGGAATACTAGGGCACTTGCTTATCGACGTGTCAGTACCATGTGAATAGGTACTAGCGTGGTAAGACTACTTTTTGTAAGTGACACAAAAATACAACACGGGTAGGATAAATAAGCAGTGGTAGGTGAATTGGGGTTAAAATTTTAGTTGGAAAATGACACAGGATAACCGATGCCGGTTAGGCTAAACCAACGCCAATCATAGGTAACCACTTCCGGTCACACCAAAAATGGATTGATTGGTCAAAAACAAGGTATAAGGCCAAATTTGCTAAGGTATACCAAATACCGATGAGATTTACCAAGTCAATGAGAATGATAATAGTGACAAGGACTCTAATAGTCAAAGAAGATGAATAGATGTCCTTTTGGGTAGGTTTAGGGTGTTTCACTGATTCTAGATCATTTCTTTGAAAATGATGAAATAGATAGGGTAACAAGTGTAGGAGGAATACCTATTGAAATGCTGGTTGATAAGTTGTTTGACGCGTGACTTCTGAATCCATCCATAATTGTGAGAGCTTCCTTTTGGCTGGGAGGAACTACTTGAAATAAAAGCAAGACCACCAGAAAGAGTTAAACAATATATGCAGTGGACTGCCTAGCATGTGCTAGATCCGAGAAGTGTGATACTTCCTAGATGACTGTCAATCCATTGTTTAAAACAATTTAATGCTGGTAATAAAGTAAATCCTATTGTAGTTAAAATGATTTAGGTATCTCATTTAAAACACAATAAGAAATATCTAATCTAACATGCTAGGTTAAAATAAGATCCGAAGGTCAAGTAACTAGTTATGGGTCTCTGCAAGTCTGACAGAGGTCTTAGGCAGGTCACAGGTGAGTAAGGGTGATGTGGGAATAGGTAGGTAGGTTATTGTTCTAGGCTGTATTGGTAGATACAGAGACCGATTCCGGTTAAGGGTGACCAACGCCAGTTTGGGAGAACCGGTGCTAGTTATTATGGGGTACTGGGAATGTCACAGAATGAGCTTTAGATCTCCCATATGATTACATAAAGGACTAGGCTGGTCGAAAAGAGGTATTAAGTTGTTTGGATGGGATTTGACAAAGTTTTTAATAGGGATATAGAGGGGTGAGTATTAATGGAGGTCAAAGTGGGTGGCTAGGAGAACAAAGGATGAAAATACAATGATAAAATAAGTGAACCAGAGGAGTAAAATGTTCTACTTACTCGGGAATCTAGTTCTGACGTCTCCGTGAGTGAGGAATGAAGGTGCTGATAAGAGGTTGAATGCTGCAGAGGATCACCAAACATTGGGGAGCTCTTGTATGGGCTACATGCGCTCTCCTTCTTGCCTATTGGATAAAATATGTGTTGGGATGAGTGTTGGATGGTCACTTTGGGTGAATCCTGATGTCCGTGTAAGAGAAAATACTTGATCTCCTTCTTTGCATGCATGTTCTCCCCCTGAAACTTGTTCTCAAAATATGTGATATCTCTCAGAATCTACCAACCTCCAAAACAATGTAAGGTTTGTTTTGGGAGTTAAATGGTAATCGACGGTGGTTCGCTTAACCAACGATAGTTAAGGTTAATCAAATGTTAGTTAGGGTGGGATTTCCTAGGTTTACTAAACTAGGCAAATCCCCTTGGTTTTCTCGGGATCTTGTTTTGTTTTACCCGCATATTTGACTAGAAGCTTCCTTCTAACATGCAGGATTGTGGTTAGAGGGAATGTAGGCATTGATTTTTAGGGTTTGGGTAGGTCTTAGTTAGTTATTGCAACTTACTAAGAATAGGTCTTAGGATGAGGTGGCTAGATGAGGTGGATATGTGGGCATTATCTCAATTAGGGTATTTAAATAATAAATTTGGTAAGGATAATGAATTAATTTAATTAAATTAATTAAATTCATATTATAGAGGGGTGAAGGGTGCAATGGTTAAGTGAATGTGTTCAATGGCATTTATTTATCGAGGGACCAAAGGGGAGTGTGACCTAATTTTGGTGTCTACAACTCTATCTCTTCAATGTTATAGTTTTACATTAGGGTTTTCACTTTTTGATATATCTTAAGTGACTTTAGAAATATAATGTAACATTTAAGTCACCTTGTTTTTAAAAAAGGTACTTAAATGTTTAAGTGGAATATGAGCAGTCTAAAGTTAGAATATAGTATTTGAAAAGTCACCGAGAAGATGAAGAGTTGGCTTCTCTTCTATAAATTGTAGCAAGCACGTCATTTGAGGGTCTTCTTAGAATTCTTAGATTTCAAAGCTATTTTTTGTGAATTCATGAGAGAGATATCCTTGTGAAGAGAGAAAAGAGATTGCAATTTTTTTCCATTTTCCCTACTCTAAAATGTATTCCATTTCTATGGTATGTACAATTTCTACTTGAGCTTCAATAAAATAAGAAGGAATTTTAGCCTTTTTTGACTAAAGTGTTTAGTGGTACTTTGTGCTCATTAAACACTATTTGGTATTGTTGATGTTATGCAGATTTGTTTTCTTCTAAGTTTAAGTGCATGTAATGTAATTTCTAACTATGTATACAACTTTATGATTTTCTACTTGTAGCATTAGTTTCTATTTTCTTTCTTACTCCCTTTCCCACATTTCCTATCAAATTCCTCCCTTGCAGATATCTGTAAGATTTTTCCACAGGGTCAGTGGAGTGCCCCTGTTGGATTCCTAGCTAAAAGGCCACTAGGATAAAAATCACATTTTTTCTTGCATGTATGCACATACGACAATCACCACTATTAAGTAGAGGGACTTAAACTCGTAGAGCATTAGAAAAAAATTCCACCAATTTTTCCATGACAAATATTCCCACCAAAAAAATTTGGTGCCCACTGTGGGGCATATTTTGTAGCATCTGCACCCAAAAAAACCTCAAAAGTACAAAAAAATCAAGAAATTAAAAATTCAAAAAGAAAATTTCTGAAATTTGAATAGCTATCTAAGCCTCATGTCTACAAACCATGGATATTTTAGAAATCCTCCTATTGAAATACCTAAATTACTCTTCCACATTTAAGAGGATATTGCTTCAGATTTGTGAGAAGCTATTTGGCATAATAGGAAAAGTGTCAATCACTACTTCATCACCACAAGAGTACTTGACATTGAAGAAGAACATGCTTGAATTGGAAAGATGAAGACAAATTTAGGCACCATAAAGAAGAGCATAAATCTCCAAGCTGGCAGATAGAAGATACACTCAATAATAAAGGAAAGGAGGAAAATTGATCCCACTTTTGAAGAGCTTCAAAGAAGACAAGAGCTACTTAGAATTTAGAGGTCTCCCTTTCATCAAGCAACTAGTCACATTGGTAGCCCGAGTGTTTCCAATCCTTTCGATGTTGAATTTTCATACATTAATGAGAGCCTTGAAGATTTTACTCACATAGAGACTAAAGAAGAAGCTAGAGTAGAAGTGGAAATAAGAGCTCAAATTGAAGAAATTGAAAGAATTCAATCCAAAGTAGAAGAAAGAGTAGTAACAGAAGCTATTGCCTTAGAAATATTGGAAGCTAGAGCTAGGAACAAAATGAGGGATCGTGACCATGAAGAATCCAGCCAAATGTACCATGGGGTGGAAACACCGATCCACTTGCCCTTGCTCAACCTCTCCATGAGCTACCAAAAGGCTCAAGAATTTTTTTCCAAATTTTAAAGGGGATGGTTCTCAACTTCCTAAGGAACATGTAGCATCATTTATCATTCCTTGCAGCATGTTGGGCATTGAGTAAAAATATGTTAGTTTGAATTTTTGTAGAATCACTTCAAGAGAAGGCTGCATAATGGTTCTACATGTTGCCTCCAAGGTTTGTCACCTACTAGGAAGATATAAGAAGTGCATTTGAACATAGGTTCAAATCCACATAAGACTGTCAAGACCTTTTGGTTCAATTGGTACAAATGAAGAAAGAATCTTCTGAATCAATGTGGGATTTCATCACCAAATATAATAGAATGATAAGAAGAATTTTGGAAGATGTTGTGCCTCCTGAGAATAATTTGAAGAGATTCTTCATCAATGCCTTACCACCGGAAGTTGGTTTCTTCCTCAGAAGAGCCCAACCTAGAGATTTGAAGGAAGCACAAGACTTCACGATCGAGACAAGATGATTTTATCTTGTCTGGCAAGGTAAAAGGTCTGAATGAAAGAAAAAGGGTCAGAGTTTGGGATCAGTTACCATAGACCCAATGTTCCAAAAAATGGCCAATGACTTGATTGTTGTAAAGAAATAATTATCCCAAATCATAATGCGGAATGCTCCAAGGAAGATAAATCCTCCTAATAGACTAATAATTTCTCCACCTCCTCACTGACTCACTTTCAAAGCACCACCATTCATTGTTGCTTGTGACACCGAGGAGCTAGAAGAAGAATTGGAAATAGAAGAACCTGAGGAAGATGATGCGGGAGATGATGAGAACTATCTCGAGGTTGAAGAAGTTGATGGTGACACTCACAATGGCCTAATTGAGTACGTTGATGGAGATGAAGATGATGATGAATGAATATGCCCCAAGATTCTTGTGCATAGTTTTCACTCATGTACAATCCTAGAAAGGAGCCTCATCCTCAATGGCTACGGTGAAAGAAAACAATAAGAAAGAAGATCCTTTTTAGAAATTACTCAAAACAAAATCATCAATAGAGGATCACCACTACCACCTTCCATGGAGTCGGCCAAAGAAAAACCAGACCCATTGGTTAGTAAGAACCATGCTGCCATACCAATTAAGTCATCTAGTCCTTCTCCTAGTCCTAAAAATACTAAAAATAATTCTTCTTCGAATGTTATTCCTATGAAATCACCTAAAGTACCATCAAAATCTGCATCGTCATTCCTTCCAAGCCATTTTCTACACCTATAAAATAAAATCCTATCCCCAAAGTAGAAAAACCTCCACCATGTAAACCTTCTATCATTCCTGGAATCACTTCCTTAACAACCATAACCCTATTTGACTTTGTGGAGCACGCAAGAAAAGACAAAGTCCAAATCACAAAACTTGAATATTTACAGAGCACCCCACTCAACTTGATAGGTTCATTGATGTAGTCCATGGAGGTAATCCTATAGTATCAAGCTCAAATTCCAAAGGAATACTCCCCACACCATCCATGCCACCTTCAAAAAATATGCTAGCCCTTAGTGCCTCTAAAACCAACAAAGTTGAACCTTTTTACCTATCACTTCTCATCAAAGGTTTTCAACTCAATAATTACATCATAGATTCTAGGAGCCTCAGATAATGTGATGCCCATAAAATTTAAAAATGCCCTAGGTCTCACCTTGACCCAATAAAATGGCTCTTGTTATTCAATGGAATCCAAACAAGTGCCATTGGTAGGAAGAATCAAAGATGCACAGGTAGCACTAGCTGATTTTCCAGAGAAGAAGGTGCTTCTCACAATTCTGACAAATATTCCAACATCCTTTGGGATGATATTGAGACAAAGATTCTACAGAGATTTGGGTGGAGAAATCAAAATGGAATGGTCATCTATAACTATCCCAATGAAAGGTGAAATGAAGAAATTTCTACCGGTCAGGAAGATGAAGTATATGGTACAAAATTATGATGATCCAAGGAAAACATCCTATTTCAGGACAAAAGACTAGGCAACTACTTTCTCATGTCAGAAAAAGATGAGAACTATCCACTTCTTATGGAGGAGGAAGAAGACCAAGCCTAGACAATGGAATTTGATGGTAGTCACTCTAGTGCAAGTTTGGGAGCGGGTGTGGTGTTGTACTCTCCTTCTGGAGAATTGTACCCATTTTCCTACAAGATACAATTTGATAATACAAATAACACATCAAAGTATGAAGCTCTCCTCTTGGGCATGGGCGTAGCAAAAGATATGGGAATCAAGAAGAAATGCTAAGGTGATGCAAAGGTGATAGTAAAGAAAGTCCGAAAGCAATACCAAGTGAAAAAATCCAAGACTCCGTCATTATAGAAACAACGTATGGGACTACATTGAGTATTTTGAATCATTTTCCATCAAGTCTATCCTGAGAGAGAATAATGAAAAATTTGATTCCTTGTAGTGTCAGCTTCCCTAATGAAACCTCATCCTTCTTTTGGAAAGGACAAAGTGACCATTGAAATGGTGTTCAGGCCTAGTGTACAAAATAAATGAAAATAATGATGATAATCAACTTCTAGCATTCTTGGAGTAAAGAGAAAATTTCAATAATATCTTCTTTGAAGGAAGTGAGAATCCACACCGAGAAGTAGTAGCCAAGAGGATAAAGAAGGAATTGAAGGAGTTGACAAGAGAGTGATCAAATTGAAAGGAAACAAGATTCATAAAGTCTAGTTTCCTTGGAAGACCTCTTTGATAATAATGACATATTATTCAAAGAGAAGGAAAATCAATCTTAAAAATTCATAGATGATTTTGAGAAAGGAGAATAATGACCCTCCAAAACAACCGAGGATGGTCAAAATCAAGTGTTTTTTCACCGAGGAGAAGAGAAGGTTTGTTTCATTTCTCAAGAGATATTCAGATGTCTTGGCCTACTCTATGATGAGCTCAAATCCTTCCAACCGAAGGAAATGCATCACTTGATCCCCTTGAAGCCGGATGCCAAGCCATTCAGGAAAAAAAAGGTTGTATAATCCAAAATTGTTGATACCATCAAGGAGGAAGTGATGAAGATGCTCAATGCAGGATCATCTTTCCCATCCATCATTCAACATGGGGGTTTCCAACATTATGCCAAAGTGTGAAGAAGAACAAATGAAATAAATATGTGTGGATTTCCACAACTTGAACTAGGCATCATTGAAAGAAAATTACCCCCTCATGGTTATGGATCACATTTTGTAGATGGTCACTAGATCTGAAATGATCTCATTTCTTGATGGATTCTCGGGGTATAACCAAATCAATGTGGTAGAGGAAGATCATACAAAAGATAGCCTTTATGACACCTTGTGGAACTTTTTGCATACAATAAAACTCCATTTAGCTTGATCAATGTAGGAGCTACATTCCAAAGGTGATGGACCTAGCAGTTCAAAGATTTGAAGCATTATATTTTCATATACCTAAATGATCTCAAAGTCTTCTCAAAAAATAAGGGGAGACCATATTCACCATCTAGAATAGGTACTTGTAAAATGTAGAAAGCATGGCATATATTTGAACCCAAAAAAATGCATTTTGGAGTTACAAAGGCAAGTTGCTAGGGAACATCATGAATAAGCATGGAGCACACATTGACCTAGAAAGAGTGAAGGCCATTCAAGCACTATCTCTACCCACAAGCAAGAAAGGAGTCCACTCCTTTTTTGGTAAGGTAAATTTTCTACACCGCTTCATTTCAGAGTTTACTGAAATTAACGAAGCACATCACCACCATGATGAAACCTCAATTAAGATTCAAGTGGAATAACAAAGGAAAATAAAATTTTGAAGAAATCAAGAAATCCATCACCAAAGCTCCAAATCTAGTGTCTCTGGATTTCAAAAAATAATTCATCATGTATTGCTATGCATCGAAACACACTTTCGATGTTCTTGTCCAAAAGAATGATGAAGGTGTGGAGGCACCCATTACTTTCATGAGCTTCCCATTGAAGAAGCATGAACTAAACTACATCCAATTAGAGAAACATGCCTATGCGGTAGTCAAGGCTATAAAAAATTTAGATTCTACATACTCAACTCTCATACTAGTGGTGATGGTCCCTGACACTGCAATCAAGTCCATCTTGACACAACAAGATCCTAGAGCTAAAAGAGGAAACTAGGTTACAAAGACTCAAGAGTATGATTTGGAAATCCATGGCCCTCTAATTTGGTGTGGGGAAATGGTCTGTGTAGATTGATTTCTGAAGATGAAGCCCTCAAAGTCCAACATGGTGAAGATAACTGTGCTTTCTCAACTTGCTTTGAAGATAATCCATAGTTCTCTTCATAACCACTACTGATGAATGGTATGTTGATATTTCCTATTATCTAACCTATGGAGAATTCCTCCTCATCTTGATTAAAAATAATGGAGAACACTCAAACTTAAGCTAACAAGTTTGTGATTTGGAACCATGCACTCTATAAAAGAGGCCTAGATGGATGCTTTCTAAAATGTGTAGACAAAGAATAAAGAGAAGTTTCTTAAAGCATACCATGACCAAGCATGTGGTGAGCATTTTTTGGTAATGATCACTGCACATAAAATTCTTTGGGGAAGGTGTTATTGGCCCACCTTCTTCACAAATTCTCAAGAATGAGTTTCCAAATGTGAAGCATGTCAACAATTTATTGGGAGACCATAGCTTGTGCAACACTCCCACTCAGGCCATTTTGTCATTGAAGAACCATTTCAGCAATGGGGCTAGATTTCATTGGTGTTCTAAATCCTCACTCAAGCACGGGGCATACCTACATGCTCACAATGACAATGGATTACTTCACAAAGTGGGTGGAGGACATCCCAACCAAGCAAGCTAACACCGAAATGGTATGTAATTTCATCAAATAAAATATCATAGTATGTTTTAGGGTGCCACAAAAGATTGTAGCAGAAATGATACCTATTTCTCTTGAGGAGTTAACTAAGAGTTTTTTACATCAAAAAATATCCTTATATCATTCATCGACTATTATCCATTAGGAAATGGACATGCCAAATTAAGCAAAAAGAACATCGTGACCATTGTCCACAAGCTCGTGGATGAAAACCAAAGGAATTGGCACAAAAGTTATATGATGCATTATGGGTGGACAAGATCACTCCCAAGAAGGCAATATGTATGTCACCATTCCAACTACTTTGTATGGAGTCAAAGTAGAAATTCCCATCATGATTGAGATGCCAACTCTCAAGTTGCTCCAGGGAATAGAAGATGGACAATACAAGGATTCCATTAACAAGAGGATCCTTTTTCTTGAGAAGCTAGAAGAAAACAAATTCGAGTGTGTGGACCATATCGAGAGAAGACACCAATTGAAAGTGAAGAAGATCTTCAACAAGAAGGCAAAAGCTAGAGAATTCAAAGTTAGAGACCTCATCCTACTATGGGACAAAAGAAGGGAACCAAAAGTCAGCCATGGAAATTTTGATTCATTATGGCTTGGCCCATTCTAGGTTCTGTGCTTTTGGTAAGAATGTTTTTCTACTCTCATATCTAGATGGAATGCCACTAGAATTGCCTCGTAGTGGGAAATACCTAAAATTGTATCATCAGTGAAAGTGGGTTATCCCCCACCTTGTACTATAGGTGATTTTTAGGTTTGTTTCCCTTTTTGTTGCATGTGTTTCCCTTCCTATTGTGTGTCGTGTGTTTCCTTTTCATCATCTTTTGTGTGTGTGTGTTCTTCTTGTTATCTCTCTCTTGTAAATTGTACATGACTCCACAAGGCCCAATGGATAAGGCACTAGTCAATGGATTATATGGTCTAAAGTTGAGATTATGGATTCTCCATGTCATGTCTTCACTACACTCAGTCCATGTCATGTCCCCAAGCTAGAGCCAACTATTGTCATGCAAATGTGCAATAAGGAAATTGATAATTTCCAAGCATGACAACTATACCCCTATGTCAAAATTACAATTTCTACCATTTTGAGATACCTTGGTCTACCTAATCAGTCTAGTGACCTCTAAATTAATGTTAACTCAGTCCCTAGGTGATTTAGGAAATTTAATTTAACCCCTAGGTGATTTTAGGAGTTCATTGAAAAATGCAAACTTCAGGTAGTTGTGGGAAGGGATATCACTAGCCTTCCTAGGACTGGAGCAACCCCATGGAGTAGAAAAGAGAATACAAACTAGACATGAAGGTGAATCAAAGGCCTAGGAACATCATGGAAGTGATTTTGGGAAGTGTTCAGGAAGGATTCGGAGAAGTTGGGGTAGTTTCACCAAAATTAGGGTTCACAGGCCTAGGCAGTGCATAGGAGTAAAAGAGCTAGTGAGCTTTGGGAAGTGATTTTGGGAACTATGGATGGAGTTAGAAGCCAAAAAAACATATTCAAAAATAAATTTCAATACCTACAAGATGGTGTAATCATTTTTCTACAATACCTTGCCATGAATAGGTTTATAACTAGTATTTTTCCATTTGTAGTTAGCGAGTCATTTAAAATATCTGAATTTTTAGGGATAAAATGGAGAAATAAAGACCTTAAACCCATACCATTGGATTTATAATTACATTTTCAGTCAATATCATATAAAATTTCATCAAAAAATTCCATCGGGAGCTCAAGTTATCATCGTTTCAAGTTTCCCTCTAGGAGTGAGTTCGGGAGTTAGCCAAATTTTGAACAAGACACATGTCAGCTCTCAGGAGCCTGGTAATTTCATGTCCCTTATGTCCCTCAAGAAAAGGGAAATGAGGGACATAAAAATGTTCCCATCCCCTAAAATCCCTCTGGATCCTCATCGACCTCTCGGACCACTAGTTTCCTCTCGGTGCTTGTGGAGCCTTAATCCCTTGTCTTAGGTGCTCACATGTCATCTTACTGGTCCATTACATCCCTTTTTTCCTAGGGGGACATATGAGGGAAAATAATATCATCCCAGCTCATTCACCCATGTCCCCTTAGATCGTTTTCCACAGAGTGGCGGCTTCTAGCGCACATGTCATCACCAAGTGCGTTGTAAAATTTGATGTCCCTCATGTCCCTTTGTGCTGGGGGACATCAAGGACAAGAAAATGTTCCCAGCCCCTAGGAAGCCTCAAGGTTCTTCATATGACCATCTTTCAGCCCCTCAGTGCTTTAAAGCTATTTTTTTCTCAAATTCCCAGTCGTTGGATCTCCGCCACTTGTCACCATGAGGTACCATGTGTAATTTGATGTCTCTCACATCCCTTAATTATTAAGGGACATGAGGGAAATGAAAATGTGCATCATCCCTTCGAACTTTATTTTGAATTTTAAAAATCCTTCTGTTTCCCACTAATTTCTAACTTCTCCCCAACACACTGAACTTGCTTTGCACTTCTCATCACCAATCCACCATTTTTCAACCACAAACCAATGGATCCCTCAAAATAGTTTTTTCCTCCACTCTATGAAAACATACAATTCTCAGAAGAAGGTTTGATCAAACGAGGGAGAAGAAGCAAAGAATGAAGAGAAGAAACAGAGAAATCCTTTATGGTCATGAAATAGAAATTCAAAGAGATCTTGCAAACTAGTGCACAAATTGAAAAAACCATCATTTTTCGATGTTTTTACTCTCTCGAGAAACTATCAAAACCACACCTTAAAACCCTCCTACATCATAGGACACTCATAATGAAGAAATCCTCTTTCCGACCCAATGAAGAAAAAAAAGTTCAGTTTCTTGTCAAATCAACAACCGGATCGAAAGAGAAATTTCATTAGTGAGATACATTAGTGAGATAAGAAGATAAAAACCATATCAAAAATAAATTTTCATCATGAATGTAGGAGAAAAATAGAACTATAATTTTCCGGATCCAACAATGGTTGTCATGTTCGAAGCGTGCTAGGTCAAAAATTTAAAATTTTAAAATCTCCTAAACTATTGATCGGGTAAACACAAAATTTCAGAGGGGGATATTCAAAAAAACCCATATTAGAGAAAATTTTTCCATGGCATTCCTCACGAAGCCCACTTTCTAAAAATAGTAGGTCTTCTACATAAAGGACTGCTATTTTGGGAAAGTCATCAATAGAAGAACTTGCAAAGGAGACACTGAACACAAAGGATGTACTACAGTTGAAAATTCATCAAAACGGACATCTTGGTCCAAATTTGACACTTACTAAAAATAGTAAGTGGTCCCATGAGAACCTTCCAAAAATATAAATTTGATCCAGAAGGTGAGAGAAACACGGGAGAAAAGGAAACATGAGTCGTAATATGCATTTGAGGTACAAGGAAGCTGATTTTTCATACTTTATAAAAATACTAAGTTGATTTTTCTAAGGAAATCATGAAGCATAAGTGAACGGAAAAAGTTGGCACAACCTTTCACCTGTAAGTATGAGATAGAAGACAATGATGTCTCATACATGGACCTAAATGACCTAAGGGCTTGTATGATAACCAAGGAATGAGGGAAGATTGAAGATCAGGTATTCACGAGTGGCTTGTTCAATGTTTCAAGACACCCCATGTCTATATAAAGCCTTGAGTTGGTCTTGGATTGCTCTCACCACTATGATCCCAAACATGAATGATCCAAGCCAAAAATGGTACAATGATGGTGGTCATCAATCCTAGAACCATCTCACTCTCTCTACAAATCCTGACATCACCTAGTATGGTCATCATCTCAAAGGACATGGCCTTACACGATTGGGAAATGATGGATGCATATGTGCAAGGGGTTACACTTGGTTCATGGTTGAAGATAGGAGAAATACCCCAAGGATGCCCAAGAATTATCTTCAAGGTGTGAGTTTTGTGAAGGATATTCAGATGCCATCACTCTCCTCAGCAGAGTTATGGGCTCGGAAAACACAAGAGACTTCCAAGATTAGATGGGCCTTTTCATCTTGACGGTGACAAAAGGAAAGTAGAGAATTGACTGGGGGAAGATCATCAGTGACAATCTCCATCTACAACTACTCTAGGTACCCATGACGAAGAAGTTTCACATGAATTATTACTTGGTCTATCTCGATTAGCTTAAGATCTTTCAAAGGATTGGCTCTCATGCAAAACATTGCTTTCAAGGTGCACACACACGAGAAACTTCCACAATTGATAATGGAGGAAAGTAATAGTCATTTCAATCACGTGAATGATGTGTTCACAATGTATGTGGTTTGAATCTTAGAAGGTGATTAAGAGGCTAGAATGTTACCAAAAGTAGTGTCCATGATCAAGAAGTATGGCTCTTATTTCATCCAATTCTCAACTTTCTCCTACTTGCGAGTTGCTGGCTTTAACCAAGCTCCGCTAAGGTTTCCCAAGTACCTTAACACCAAATCATACTATTCAAGCTCTGCAAGAAGATCATTCAGGTGAACAACATGCTCAGGAGCAGGAAGAAGAAGTTGATCTCATTTCCTATCTCTCTTAGAGTATTCACGTGTAAGAGCTCAAATGATGCATCTCATCTAGAGGCTGCCTTCACTCATTTGACTTTGCATTCCTAAATTTCCAGGCCTAATTTTGACATCCGAGATGATCTTGTCTTTCTATGTCCTAGAATTTCAACATGAATGACAAGTCAAGGATTACTGGGCCAATTGTGCTTGATGAATTTGAAGCACGTGAAAAGGACCATATGAGGATGACAATCAATGAGATGAATAAATTCAATTTCTCTTGGTATGAAGATATTTTACAGGATGATGGGACAGAGATGTATGATCCTAAGTACATGGAAATCAAAATTTCTCCATTACTTCAAGTCAACTGGTACATTCATGAATCGATGATATAAAGGAGAAGACTAAGAAGGTGGTGAGGAGAACAGGAATTGGTTTTAGAAGAAGAGAACCATGATCATCTAGTCACAGTTATTCCGGTAGGTCGAAAAAGCTTCTCATCAGTCATCATCAAGAGTCGTGGAAGTTGCCTCGAGATTAAGGCATTATAGAGCAAGTTCTAAATGAAGATCCCTAGAATTGTAGAATTCTTCTCATGAGAAGTCACCAAAGAGAAAACTAGGATGGAAGAAATCTCATTTGTAACAATGCAAGAAGAAGATCCAGTGATAGAAGTACAAATAGAGAGGAAGAGCATGTAGTTCAAGACCCAGTCTTCAAACCACCACAAGAGGCCTCACCTATTGTTAACACTAATGTCTCTCCCATTCAAGATGTGCCTTCTCTTCTAGAATAGGGAATGATTGATGCACTTTGTTGTGGAGCTGAGTCTGATGAGATGTTCCCATGGATGTAGGAAACAATAGCCCCTAAATCTTGCACTGTTCAACAAGTGGTAACCCTTGACCTATCAACAATTGATTCAATGGATAAATGAAATAAAAATAAGTTCACATACATAGCCTCATGGTTCTACAATGATGAAAAAACAATCAATATATTGAAGTAGAATGACCAAATGTAATCAAGCCAATGGATGAGATGACACTGGCTGATTATGAGATGAGCATGATCTGACAACTAGGGCTTGCTACCCATGAAGGGGAATTACACATGCATCAACAATTTTTTGCTCATATGGTGGCAAGGAATAAGGAATATAAGAAGAATGTTGATGAATTAAAGGGATAGGTGTGAACTCTATCATCCTACATGCAACATCTAGTTGAACCAAATGCCACGACCATCCCCATTGAAGAAGTTGTACCCATCAAAAAATTAAATCTAGAATCTATCAAGAGGATGCACAAGTTCATAATGCAGGGGTGAGAGAATAATGAATGGATCAACTCAATTTATGTAAAAGGGAAATACATGCTCCAAGAAGCGGTCAAAATCTTCACTTACATGTGTGTGACAACAAATAGGGCGTGGGAAATTAAGGAATACCCGGAGAAAGAAAGGGACTACTAGGATCCTCTTGGTCCAGTAATGAATGAAATGAGCAACACTCATCATCAGGAGTTGATCAACAAAAATATTTTTGAAAATCCTTCAGAAGACTTGTCACGTGTATGGGCGAGGTCTTTGGAAATCAGATTTGAAGCATTCAATCGAGCCATCACTGAACTAGAGGAAAAAGAAGGACAAGTGTACAAGTTGCAAGATAGTATACATTGTCAAATCTAGAAGCTTGTATTACCTGCAATGGGAGAAAACAAAACTGACAATGATATGATTGGCCCATTCAAGGAATATGTCAAGAAAGAGGTAAGAAATCCATTGTCTTTCACCAAGAACACCTTGAAATTCCTCTTAGAGATTCAGGCTACTATTACACTCATCGCAGAGAAACATCCATCCTAGTTTGGAAAATGCAAAGATATCAACAATGTGTCTGATGGATGGACAAAAACCTTGAGCTGTGTTCACATCCCTCATCCGACAAAGTGGAACATGCAGCAAATTGTTTCAGTAAGGAATTTAGAGGATGGAGATATTCTTAGGAGCGCAGATGAAACAAATCCAACGCATCGGCTCATTCTTCTTCCTTCTTAATCCTACTTCTTCCTTCTCTTTCTCTCTTATCTTTCCTCTTAAAGCTCTATCTCTTCAATGTTATAATTTTACATTGGGGTTTGCACTTTTTGATATCTCTTAAGTGACTTTAGAAATATAATGTAACATTTAAGTCACCTTGTTTTTATAAAAGGTACTTAAATATTTAAGTGGAATATGGACAATCTAAAGTCAGAATATGGTATTTGAAAAGTTACTGGGAAGATGAAGAGTTGGCTTCTCTTCTATAAATTTTAGCAAGCACCTCATTTGAGGGTCTTCTTAGACTTCTTAAATTTCAGAGATTTTTTTGTGAATTCATGAGAGAAATATCCTTGTGAAGAGAGAAAAGAGAGATTACAAATTTCTTCCATTTTCCTACTCTAAAATGTCTTCCATTTCTATGTACGTACAATTTTTGCTTGAGCTTCAATAAAATAAGAAGGAATTTTAGGATTTTTTTACTAAAGAGTTTAGTGGTACTTTGTGCTCATTAAACACTATTTGGTCTTGTTGTTGTTATGCTGATTTGTTTTCTTCTAAATTTAAGTGCATTTAATGTAATTTCTAATTAGTGTATGCAAGTCTTTGATTTTCTAGTTGTAGCATTAGTTTCTCTTTTCTAGCTTTCTCACTCCCTTTAACACATTTCCTAGAAAATTCCTCCCTTGCTGATATCTACAATATTTTTCCATAGGGTTAGTGGAGTGCTCCTGTTGGATCCCCAGCCGAAAGGCCACTAGGATAAAACTCACCTTTTTACTCATGCATGTAGATACGATAGCTGCACCAGTTAAGTAGAGGGACTTAGACTCCCAATGTGTTGGAAATAAGTCCACCAATTTGTTCCTAAAAATTTTTCTCACCAACACAACTCTTACGGGAAAAAATAAATGGACGAAGAAGAACAAAAAATCAACAAAAAAAGAAACCAGAGAGACAGATAGAAGGGTTGAAAAGGGAACCCATTTAATAGACATGAATACTTGAGCTACAATTGAACATAAAAATGGGTTTTCAGAAGGAATAAATATTTTAAAAGGGATTACAAAATATTCATTCATGGGTGGACAAAAATGTGGTTTCAGATAGAGCAATGTGTTTTGATAAGAATATGGAACAAAATTACAAAGGCACTAGAGGGAAAGGAAGGGGTGAGTTGCGGTGTAAAATACAAGAAATAGGTGAATACAGAGTGTGCAAGTGCCCACCATCAACAATGACACACATACAATCACAAAAATGATTTTTATAAATACTTTTTAGTTGTATTTGATATTTTGACGTGATTGATAATGTCTGTTAAAGCTCCATATTCTCTCTAAAACACAATATCAATGAGATTCTATCTACAACCTATTTTTCTTGTCTCTTTTGATTCCATCCTTTGTGGGCCTCCTGATCTGCACTCACACCCATGATTTATCCACTATCATTGTTTTTTTCTTGTTTGTGCACCCCCAAATGTCATTACGATCATTACCTTAGCTTACCATTCAAAAAAACCTCCAGAAATCAAGCACTCGGACCAGTAAATTAGTGTCTCGTGTGTTGTTTTCGATTTCAAGAGATCCTTTTCTACGCTTACAAAATAAAAAAACCTAATATATATTTCTTTGGTTTATTTAATTTTTTCCAAATGCATTCAACGAAAGAAATTCCAAAAATTGAAAAAAGTGGGAATAGGAAATTTCAAAATTTGAATTTCCCCTTCTTAAAGTGAAAGTGTGGGATTTTGATATTTCAAATATTGGCATTTAATGTGGGGGATTTCGCATATCATACTTTTAATTAACCCGTCATTAATATTGCATTTAATTTGGGGCATATGGTGGGATACGGGAAATCAAATTGATTAATTTTACCTACTTTAGAAACAAGTGGGACAACGACAAAAGTTTCTTTGTGATCACTCGAGAAAACCACAAATATTAATTTAAGCATAATAAAAAACCATTTAGAAAATATAAGTGAACATTAGGAAACAAAAAATTAAATTTTAATAGAGCGATATACACCTCGTTAATTATTAATTTTTATCTAGTGTGAATTCGGTATTTTATAAATATAATGCATGTTAATTCGGGGATAGTGTGGGATTAGGGAAATCAAATTTATTAATACTACCTACTTTAGAAACAAGTGGGACATCGACAAAAGTTTCTTTGTGGACTCGCGGAAAACGACAATTGTTAATTTCAGCATAATAAAAAACCATTTAGAAAACAGAAGTGAACATTAGGAAACAAAAAATTTAAATTTTAAGAGAGTGATATACGCCTCATTAATTATTAATTTTTATCTAGTGTGAATTCGATATTTTATAAATATAATTTGTGTTAATTAGGGAATAGCGTGGGATATGGGGAAATCAAATTTATTAATACTACCTACTTTAGAAACTGTTGGGACAACATCAAAAGTTTCTTTGTGAACTCACGGAAAATGACAAATATTAATTTAAGCATAATAAAAAACCATTTAAAAAATAGAAGTGAATGTTACGAAGCAAATTTTTTTAAGAGAGCAATATACGCCTCGTTTATTATTAATTTTTATCGAGTGCAAATTCAATATTTTTAGCTATCGTCCGCGTTAATTCAAAAAAATCCAATAAAATGTGGCATCTTGCAAGTTTGAACTAGTTAATTACACAATTATATAATTGACACATTTATTAAGAAATTTTTAATTAGCGATAGAATTAACAAATATTTTTACCTATAAAAATCCACATTATTAAGTTGTAACTGTAATCCATTAAAATGTTGCCACGTGGCATGAAATTTCTAATATATCTCATGATTGTCGATATTTTGGAGTTATTAACACTTTACTATAGAAAAACTAAAACATAATTTTACGCTTCACCAAAATTTGAGAGTACCTTATAGATAGGAAAGAAAATAGCGAACGCTAAGCTCCATTAGAATGATATTTTTGTAACACCAAATTTAAAATAATAAATACTTACATTTTATAGGGGATCAATGTATTCTCTTCAAAGACGTGTTAATGAACAACTGCACGTCGTATGTTGTCTGTCTATTTGTTGAGCAAAAGCCTAGTGGTCACTAGCCTCTACAACTCCTAGGTTTCATTTCCAACAATGTAAATAAATATCTTTACATTTTTCGATCACTAGTATTTTCATTAACTATAATCTTATCTTATTGACTATACATTCCTTCCACAACTAAGTGTGAAACTACATACCATTGAAGGATTTCTCAACTTCTATATTACTCATACGTTCTTTTGTGTATAACACATAATTTATATCAGTTTGTATCAATTAAAATATTTAGCTACTACTAAGCTCCATTACTTGAACAAGATCAAGCAAACAATGGGTATGAAAGAAAATGCTTAGCATTCGCTAAGCTTCAATACTTACTAAAAGGAATGATTATGCAGAAAATAGGCTAAACAATTTCTTGATAACATAGATGCTTTATGAACAAATCATACTAATAGATATTTTTGGTCGCTAGGCATTTTCCATGATATATTTTGATGGTAGATAAGTGAGATATGGACAATTTTTAATGTCGAAAGCTATGGAGGTCTTTGCATAGTCGGGAAGAAAGATGATTACTAAAAATATTTTCAGGGTGCTCATACAACACCATAGGGACTGCTAGGCACACACCTTTGCATATATTCTTTTTTAACACATTGATGTGCATAAATGAAAATGATTAGCGACTGCTAAGATCCGATCAAACAACGGTTTGTATTAAAGAAAATACTTAGTATTTCTTAAGCTCGATTACTTTCGGGAATGAATTATTTTAAGAAGCTAGGCTAAAAATATCTTATTTCGAATATAGTGCTATAATAACAGATCATAGTAGTAGATATTATTGGGCACTAGGCATTTTTTGTGAAATTTTTAGATGCAAAATATGTGAGATATAAAAATTTTTTATCAAAAGCTACGGAGGTCTTTTGAGAAAGTAATAGATTAGTGGTCTTAAGGCTAAATTGTTTATTAATTTCAAAAATAGAGATAAAAAATAGTTTGTATAAAAGAAATTCCTAGTGACCGCTAAGCTCGAATACTTATAAAACATAACACTCTATGCTTATTGTTTATTGTTAAATGAGAAAGGAATAAATTAGCGGCCTCTAGGCTAAACTGTTTCTTAATTAAGAAAATAGAAATAAAAAAAAAAAAGTTCGTATTACAAAAATGCTTAGTGACCGCTAAGCTACAATACTTACAGAACATAGCACTTAGATAACAAATCATATGAATGGATGAAATGGTGTTGCAAGGCATTTTTCATGTTAGTTCGTATCAAAGAAAATGCATAGCAACTGCTAAGCTACATTACTTACTGAAAGGAGTGGCTTTGACGCTCACTAGGCTCTATTGTTTCTATTTTAAAAAAATATCAAGCTAATAAAATTCATTGTCTGTCTTTGTGATAAAGATAAGATTTAGAGCATAATAATAAAAGTACATATTTTGAATGTGAAGACATATCCTAATCATCTTGGCCTTGCATATTTCTAGAAATAACTCGTTAAACAAAATAGTCCTAAACATTTTACTAAAAATTTAAGGAAAAGATGAACATGGGTCTTGCTCAAGAATGATTGATCCGAGTCCATGAAGAGCAATACATGTTTTATGTTTATCAATTATTCATTGATGAGAAGGTTATCAACTGCTATCTTATATATTGTCGACGAATCTATTTTAACCATCTAAAAAAAAATCACAACATGTTTGAAGTCATTATTTTTAATTATATTATATTTGATGGACTATCCTTGGCAGAGCCAAGTCCTTGAATACAAACCTTCGAGAAGAATGAATAATGACTAGAATTTTTACAACTGATAAGCATCATTAGTTAGTGAAAAGGAAGGCTTTGTTATTGCTACAATCATCAATTTATTGTAATTAACATAACCATGTAGTGTGGCAATGTTAGATCATCGTAATAGATGTATATCAATTAAACTTGAAGACATGTTTTGTCTGTCTTAGCCTTGTATATTTTCTCAAAATCACGCTTTAAAGAAAATATACCTAAAGGATCAACCACATACACAAGGTAGAAGGTGAACAAGATTCTGCGTAGTATTAAATGATAGACTTCTATTGCATTGATCAAATATTTCTGATATAGTATGCCCAATAGTGTGTTTGATAAAATAAACAAACTTTTGTAGGCCTAGGAAAAATAAAAAAATGGGTCTAAGTTCTATATGTGTGTGTCGACTCTCTCCAATCCTCAAAGCTAGTTTGGCAAGATAGCTATGAAAAAAGGTGACCTTCTTCCAGATGCTAATCACATAATTAATAACATGACTAACGACTAGAATTTTTGTTGGATTGATAGAAGTTGATAATGTTGATCGATGTAAGAGAAGTGTGGTTATATAGATTTGTAGCAAATTTTGAGAATTCATTTCGCAAATGTGGAAGGTGTTATTACAAAAGAATGTTGAATAGGGTATTGAGAAACAAATGTTAGTGGAAAGCATGTTGTGTATAATTTGTGTAGAAGGAATTGTCTTTAACCAACCTTGTCGATACAATATTGTATCAATCAATTTTTTTCCAATATACTAGTTTTTATTTCCCAACTATATGATTTGTATCATGAAACAAGATGAAGTATGGAAGTTTTAGACTATTTTCATTAAATTTTAAGTAATGAGTTTTTTTTTTCAAGACCACACCGATATTTGTTATTTCGAAGGAAAGCAACAGAAGGGAATTATCTATCCTCGAGACTTGTCTGTCTCTTGATGGCATGATCAAGATTTGCGCCTACTTCTTAGTCAATAATTCATAGTTGACGCTTAAATTTTTTGCTTTTCTATCTTGTGATGTTTTGTAATCGGATGTACTCCTAGGATTTTTGTCTACCTAGTTTGAACTCATGGCTTTGGGGTGTGCTTCCATACCGCCAATTTTTTTGGTGAATATTCTTATATCATTTTACTTGTTAATAGAATATAAGATGTTATTCATAAATAAAACACACCATCAATCCCAAATTAGTAAATTAAAAGTATATGTAAAAATTATTGAGATTACTCGAAGGACCAAATATAGAATTTTTATTTTTAATGATTATTAATAGTTTGAAGATTAAATTATGCAGTATCATGATATTGATTACGAGGTTGTCCCGACTATAGATTACGGACCCTGATCCCACCTAATGTAAATTAATAAATGTATGAATCAATAAATTAAAGTGTTGGAACATTGTTGGTCCATTGCTATTGAATTGAATAATAATGAATTAATTATTGGAGGCGACTCTCATATTATTGCTAAGGATGCCATCAAAATACTTTTGCGAATACAAATCCTTTTATACTCTTTCATTAATTACAAATTGGACCTTAAATGTTATATATGGGGAGGCTACTAAAAGGTGGATTTTATAGAAAATCATGTGATAAGATTGGAAATAAATATGTTCATCACTGGACTCATCACCTTTTCCAATAAAGGTTGATATTAAATCCCCTAAAAGCTTGTATTAATTACAAGCATGCGATGACATAGTCACTCCACATATTTAATTATCCTCTCCTCCTTATTTTGACATGTTTCATCTTTATTTCACTGGATTTCATTTCATCTATCATGGCCTTTCCAATGTTGCCTTTCATACAATTTTCCGCATCGGTGAGTTAAACGACATATTATATCAAAATTTCATGTTGCCATTTGAAATCCATTTTCAAATTGAAATAGAGAAAGACCTAGTTGCTATTGAGGGATTTCTTGGAGATAATTATCTTTCTCTAGAGGGATTTCCAAGGGTAAATGCAGAAGTTTCTTCGACGTTCATTTTTCATCTTCTTATCATACACCCGAAAAGGATTGGGATTTGAAGATGGGCCGTTACTAGATCAAGCCAGCATATAGAGTTGGCATGGAAGTGGAAATAGACAAAACCAAGAGTGCATCACGACCCTTTCTATCTAAGGCTCATTATAAATAGGAAGGTTTTTGGACGTGGCCATTTTTTTAGAGTTATACAAATGGTTTGACATCCTAATGCTATTCGTTTTTGGTTTGTCCAAATGGGGCAAGACACCAAGGGCGGGAGATAGTTCTCTCCCATTTCCTGACCTAGATGATATGTTTGCTTTGCTATAAGAGGAACCAACATGTTGGGATCTTCTTCACCTAGAAGGTCACGAGGCATACAATTGGTTAAAGAGTTAGACTATTGTTGGAAAAGAGCATATTTTTCTAAAACCACCTACGTAAACCATTTTTAGGCTCGTTAAGGTGGAGGTTACGAAGGTGTCATCTAATTCAAATAAATAAGTGCTTCTAAAATATGTTAGGCTGTAAATATTTTTTTGGTTGTTATATAGCCTTGTCAGTTGCATTGTTACCAAATCATCATGTTTGTCTTACCAGTCTGGTTTTTTTGTATTCCCAATCACTTGTGTTTTTGGCATAGGCCCTTAAGCATTTTTCACCAAAGTATTGCTGGATTGTTTGGGTTTTTTAGATTGATCCTCTCATTGTATCTGTAATGTAAAGGGAAAGGGACCATTCAATCCTCCTTTAGTTATAAAAAAATAATAAATCATTAATACAAGTTTTTTTTGTGCGTTAGACTATGCAATTTCAACAATTAATCACTATTAATTTTGGTTTGTTTGAAGATGTCAATTCATTACTAGAAGTGAAGAATATCGATTGCTAGCATCAATATATTATAGAAGATCTTTCATTAATGTAAAAAATAATCTATACAAATTTAGGATAGAGGAGCTAATAGTGGATTAATGGCTATCTTCCGATCACTTTAAATTTTTTTTTTTTTTTTTTGAGTTACACTACACCATTGTGGAAACCTGGAGGTCTTCAATTTTGAAAGCTATGGAGGTCTTTGAGAAAGGAATAAATTTAATTCTCTTATAATAATAATAGAAGATACTCACGTAAATGGATCTTTTTATTTTACAGAAACCTCTCCTACAACAATCTATTTGGGGAAATTCTGTCATTAAATTATTTTCATTTTTTCCTCCATACAATTGTAGATATAAACACAATTTTCTCTGCGTACCAATTCTTTTTTATTTCTTATGGTTTTTGGATATCACTAATTAACTGATGCAAGAAATAGTAGCTATATTATAAATAGCTTTGTTCCAAAGACATTCTTCTATTGTTATAGAATATTTGGCAAACTTAGATATGTATGATGTTGTTTAATGAGATTGTGGTCCAATGCAATGAATAACATCCATCTCAAAACTGGGAATTATTTGCATATGTTAGGGTTTGGTACTACTATTATGCATAATTATAACTCTGTACCATTCAAATCATCTAAAGGTATTTACAAAAGGCTCTGCAAACAAAATGGAGCAAGGTGTTAAAACTAACATGGCAAGACATGATTTCATATTGTATAGATTATCAAATGACAAATTAGAAAGCAATATCATATTACAATTTCTTTATTGACACATCTATTTATTACATTTAGGTTCTCCAAGGTTGGTCATACTGCACATGAACATGGCTCTTTACATGTATGACGACATAATGAAAATCACAAAAAATCTTAAAGAGAAATATGTAATTGGATATGGTGCTACAAGCAATCTTTATAAATGTGATCTAAATAATTCTAAGCCAATTGTTATAAAGAGAATGTACATTCGCTACCCACTAAGCTTGCTTGCATTTGAAACTAATGTGGAACATTTGGAAGCATCAAGCATCAAAATCTTGAGAGTCTACATGGATGTTCACTTTCTCCACTTGGAAACCTAATGTTTTATGATTACATGGTAAAAAGAAGTATGTGAGACATCCTACATGGTGAGTAAAATGATTATGTTATGAAGAAAAATGAATTTATACATTGTAGATTCAATTTTTGAAATAGAAGTGTCCAATCAACCTATAACCTTCATAGTAAAATGGATATTTTGAAAATCTAACAAGTGTTTTACTAATATTTATTTTTGTATAGGATCTTCAAAGAAGATTAAGCTAGACTAGAGCGATCAGATAAAGATTACTCGTGGTGCTGAAGAAGGATAGCCATATCTTCATTATGATTGTAACCCACACATTGTTTATAGGGATGTGAAGACTTCTAACATTCTTTTTGATTATAATTTTGACACAAATTTTTCAAAATTTGGCATTGCTAATTACATTTCCTCGTCCAAACACCATACCTCTACCTATGTTATGGGCACCATTTGTTACATTGACCCAGAATGTGCAAGAACATCAAAGGCTGAATAAGAAATCATAGTACACTCTTCGATGTTTTGCCCTGCTTGTAAATACTAGTATCTACTTTGATAGCACCTCCAATGCTAATTTACTCAACACTACTTGTATCCAAACCAACAGTCCCATTCTAGAGGCAAAAAGTGTATTCATGTTTTGTGCAAATAAAATTGTTCATAAAAGGTGATGAATCCTCATATAAGATGTACAACTTGTACATTTATGAATTTGTAACAAATTAAAAATGTACATATATAAACTTTCAATGTAAATATGATGTTAGATCAATTTTGTTATTTCTTGACTCAAAAAAAATGCAATTGTGGTACAATGACTATTTAGATTGATGTAAACTATAAAATCATGGTTCAATGTATCTCTGAGGGCATAAGAAAACGTTTCTCACAAAAAAATTTCTTGCATTGTGTCAAGGATTATTTCATTTTCTTTCTCACGGAAGTGACTCATTGTTTATATGGAGAATGGAACAATTTACAAGCATAAATTCTACTATCTTTCAGAGTAATATAATTTGCGACATACATAAACTCCCAAATTTATTGTTTGATTTTAATGTTTACTCGCATATATAGTTTATAATAATAAACACTAGTGAACTTGTACAATCTAAAAAAACAATATTTGAGTTGTTACAAGGTATATTTCAGGTGAGAACACAATTTTATTGTGAGTTCCACTAGAAGTCAAAATAACACCACTAACATTTACGAACCATGTTAAATTTAAGGATATGTACATACTAAACATTAAAAGTGTATGCTAAAAGTGTGTGCCTCACACTTTCAAAGTTTGAGATTTACATTTTGAAAGTGTGAGTTTGAGACTTCATACTTTTAAGGTGTAAATCTCAAACTTTGAATTTGAAAGTGTAGGGCTCGCACTTTTAGAGGGTCGAGGATCACACTTTAAGAGTGTGAGGCTCAAATTCTTCAGAGTGTAGGGATATCACTTCGAAAGTGTGAGGCTCAAACTTTTCATAATGTGGGGCTCACACTTAGAAAGTTATGGGGCTCTCAAATGTTCAAAAGTGTGGGGCTTGCACTTCGAAACTAGGAGGCTCTCAGAATTTATAAGTGCGAGCCCCACACTTTTAGAGTGCGAGGATCATACTTAAATACCACGGGATCATGAATTATAATAGTTACTTGCATCTAACCTTACATCGAGTCTTTTTCACTTTAATTTAGTACAACGGGCCCATGAATTATGAGAGTTAGCAACCGCTCACCTTAGATCGATGCTCATGAATTATAAGAGTTAGTGACCGCTCACCTAACATCGAGACTCATGAATTATAAGATATAGTGAACCCTCATGTTACATCAATGCTCATGACTTATAATAGTTAGCGACCGCTCACCTTAATACAATGGGCTCAACAAATAATAGTTAGCATCTGCTCATGACTTTGAATCTGGATTTTATAGGAAGTTATTGTTAATTTTTTATTTTTATTAATCCAATAGGATCATGCCTTATAATAGTTAGCGATTTTTGCTAGCCTTACATACTCTCAACATTGAAAATCTAAAAAACGGTGAAATTGGAATCCAATAATAGCCAAATTGGAATCCAATAATAGCGATATTGGAATCCAATAATAGCGATATTGGAATCCAATAATAGTGAAATTGGAACTAGAATAATTTCATTAATTAAAATATTGGAATCCAATATTGCTACTAATGGATTCCAATAATAGTAATAATGGAATCCAATATAGACAAAAATGGAATCCAATATATGCAAAAAGGAGATGGATTTCTTCCAATACTTGAAATACTAGAGTCTCAATTCATTGGAATATGTCCCAATTTAGTGAAATAAGCGTTCAAAAGTGACTTGATGATTACATTTCCAAATAATTAGACTCGAGATGTTAATCTCACAAAACCTCCATTAAAAAGAGAAAATACTAATCCTATTAAAAACACTTCCACTCCTTCATAAAATGATCCTACTCAACTAATCATTCAACTTATTGACCACTTAAAATAACAAAAAATTGCAACATCCAATCATTTTTTTGTAAATGTAAAATAATTATCCGAACTCATTAGATGACCAAAAATGGTATCTTGGGGCATGAAAAACCAATACACCCACCCCTCCCATTTGATATGAATGGAATACCCATCACCCAACCTCTTATTCATAAAAAAATTCTTCAAGCTATTCAAAGATAACCTCTTTCCCCATACATTTATTCTATAGTTATTGTAAGAATTAAACCTTCAATTTCTTATTATGGATCTACTATCCCTACCCTTCATATAAAATCTTTTGATAATTGTCTTGCATGATTTTTACCTTTGGTTTTCTTGATTTGGTTCAAGGGGTAACAACTAAGCTTGACCTCAATATGGAAGGCTTTCTAGGGTACCCGTAATGTTGATTATGTTTTTATTGTGTACCGTGTGAAGTAATGGATCGAGCTTCTTTTCCTATAAACAAACTTAAAAAGATCACATGTAAACAAAATAATGTTATTACTCGGAAAGATGGCTTAATATTTTATTGATTTTTTGATTGTACTATAAGATACTTGAGATAGAAATGTGGCTATCACTTATTTAAATTAGGTAAATATATAGATAATATAAGTCATGGTTTAAAACCATAAATTAGACTCATGGTCTATGTAAAGGTTATCAATCACATTGGAGGATATAGAATCAATTATTTCTTCTTCCCCTACAGTGGTGTCAGTATCTAGAATGGAAATATAATCCTCTGCAAAGAAATTAGAGGATTCTTTTGGGGTGTCAAAGAGGTGAGCGAGGGAGTGTTGGTTTGAGATACTTGATGTGGCTGTGGTCTTCAATTATAGATGTTGTGTTGTGGTCATCCGATAAGACCAATCCCATCTCGTAAGTGTGCTCGTAATATGTAAGGTTTGTATGAAGCCTTATAGCTTTATTGTACGTGTCCTAGAATGCTTCGGTGGCCTCTCGTATGAATTGAGTTGTTGTGAAGATATCCTCCCTATGGTGAAAGGAAGCATTTTGAATTGTGTAGAGCTTAAGATTATGGAGGAGCTTGTATTTCTCCCAAGAGATGAGCAGGTGTCGGATGACATGAAAAACACCAATATCGATTACAGGATAATTTCTACCACCTAATGCCATCTAAAAAATCACACTAGACAAAGGATTAGTAGATAACAAGAAAAATGTATTCAGTTTGGTTAAGTTCAGTAAAAAATAGTGAAAAATCCTAAGAAAATAGGAATCACTAGCGATTCAAGGAAATCATAGGTGATTGGGGTAATCACTAGCGATTACTGTGAAACTTGACTATTTTTCTAAACAGAGTCAAAATCAATGATTTAGCTATCAATTTTATCAAAAACAAAGAATTAGCAATGTGTAATTGATCCAGAAATAGAAACGTACTTGATTTTGGTTTTTAAAAATGAACAAAAATGAAAGATTTACCTTACAGGATGTTGGTGTGATAGAGGAATGGAAGCAGATGGTTGGAGAGGAAAATAAGATTTTTTTATGACTTTGACATTCCTCAAATGACGTGGTGTTGATTTGTGTTGATGTAGAATGCTTGAATGCCCAATGAGTTGAAAATGTGACAAAGTGTACCTGTAAAACTTATGAATTCATTCCTCCTCCCAAAAGAGGTGTAAATGCTTGTATTTATAGATTGATGGTGATCGGTGAATCACCGGATATTATGGAAGATCTTTAGTTTAGTTAAGAAAAAAGTGTTTTTCTTCCATTTCATCCGAGATAACTTTGAGGTTGTTAAATTGGTGGCGTGGATAAATTTGGTTAGGATAGGAGAAGTTAGTCTTTTTAGCGGGTTTAATTAGTTAGTGTCTTTGGAATGTTTAGTTAATTAGGATTAAGTTTGCATTTATGAAAGGTGGAGTTAATTAGGAATGAGTTATGTTTATGGAAGGTGTAGTTAATTAGGAATAAATTAGTGTGTTCGAAGGTGTAGTTAATTAGGAGTAAGTTAGTGTGTTTTTAGGAAGGTGGTTTAGGTGGTTAATGAGGTGTCATAGTGAGGTGTAAAAAGGGGGGGATTATTTTAATTAATTAAATAATTTAGATGTGAGGGGTGTGTGATTAATTAATTAATCTAGAGATGATTTAAGAGGGCGTAATGTCATAAATGTGGTGTTTTTGACCGTAGGTGTGTTGAGTTGAGGATACAAATTTTAGTGTTTACATTTGCCCCTTTTTGTCTAGCGATTTTTGGCAATTCACCGAGACAAAAATGATAAAAGAGGATTGTGTTGATAGGGGTGAATCTACTCTAGAGCAATACAACGAAAAACAATGTGATTTTATATTTTGTAAAAGGGATTTCCACAATCGGAGAGGGTGCAAAGAAAGATGTTGGCGAATCAATTTTTAGGGTGGCCAAAGGGCTCAATGCCTGCTGACGTATGATCCTTACTAGGTCAAATTGTTGAGAGGGAAAACCATGTTATGGGGGCCAAAGGGATCATCTCCCATAGACGTATGATAAATCATGATGTTGTGTTTGTGTTATTTTGTCAAGGGATCTTGGGGACCAAGACCCTTTTGGGAGCATGGCACACTTGTCCAGAGGGTAAAATGTCATGTTGTTGAGCATTATAGGCATAGATGACTAAAATAAGGCAATCACCGACAATTAGGGTAATCGCTAGTGATCGAGATCATGGAAAATTTGGGGGTATAAATACCCAAATGGATTGTTTATTCATCAATTTGTAGTGTATAAAAATAATAACCTTGGTAGAATGGGTAAAAAAACATGTTTTCCGAGAAAATAGTTGTTGAATGGTCTCCTCTAGTAGCAAACGAAGCAGCCGATCCTTGCTGAGGTAAGCTCTAAATTGTGTTGTTTTGTTTTTCATAGATTTTAGGGAGTTTTTAAGGTTTTAGAAGGATTTATGGCCGTATCAAGGCATGCGGATGCCCTAGGGAAAGTTTACAGAGGAATCGCTAGTGATTCACCTGTAATTTAAATGGTTGGTGTTTTGAGTAAGAAAATGTCATTTTTGATCAACGTGTTTGACATTATTGGATGTGTAAGACATGTTTAATTATTTGGATTGTGTTTTGTGAGGATATTTTATAGTTGTAAGTGACCATTTTTAGAAATTTTACATTGTTATTAATGTTCACTTTTGTGTTTGTGTTTTGTAGGTGGACACTCATTGACTATCCAAGACCGTATCCCCTTGATGATGGATGAGATTAGAGAGGATTTATCGATGATTTCTGGATCATTTGGAGGCCACGTGATTATATTTTATAAGCGATTCATATATTTCATAGATTGATACTTACATTTCTAGAGAGGTGGAATCCTTCCACCAACACTTTTTGGCTTCTTACAGGGAGATGACCATCACCTTGGAGGATGTTCATTGTATTAGTAGACTTCCGATTATGGGGATCCTGTTAATCTTTTTCGATGTAGAGAGAGGGGATACGTCGATGGAAAAGTGACAAGCGAGCGTGGGAATCTACAAGTGACTCTTCCTTGCACCCGACCTCCCAAGGTCATGCCAAGACAGCCTGTGGGGATGGAATATGTGTGAGATACAGACAAACTAGTTAGGAAATCTAATGTCTTCAATGCACACTAACGGAACTTGCGAATCTAAAGCAAAGAAAGCCCTCCTAACTTGAGCTGGTGTGATAGATCGGTCAGCAAGGATGACTGCTCGAAGGCTCCAATCAATATCGAGCTCTGGTGTGATTCGATCTATGGGTTGTGGAATACATGGAAAATGACCCGGGATAGTTTCGTGTATTTCTCCGGATAGGGTCATATGGTGGATGGTAAATGTAGTCAATTCTATGGACGGTTCTCTGGCCTAGTCCAGAACTCTCTAGCTTTGTTAGTTGTTGTGTCTAGCAAGGATAATTGTTTGATGATGATAGGTGGAAGTGGAGTAGACTGGAATACTAGTGTGCGTAGGCCAGTGTCTATGTCTAATTCTCCTGTGGATTCGTTGGGCTGCGGGATTTATGGGTCACAACCGTAGACTCTTAGTCATTGTGGACCTATTATGGTCATGCGTGAAATCAAGTCCTAATCCCTAATATCCAGTAATCATATGCTTTCTCAGCTTCTATATTTAGGATCAATAACTGTGTGATTTTCTCAGAATACCCTACAGGCGTTCGTGTAACCTGGATTCTTAGGCTGGTATCTATATCTAGAAGAGTGTCTCCTACATCTGGCTGTGGGACCAAAGGATCACAACCAAAGGTTTGTTCTCTTTCGAACCCTTCTACAGTCATATGAATGTTTGCCTAGGGTAATCTGTAGTTCGGTTGATTCGACCAAAACGTGTGTGCTTGGTCGTCTTCTATGTTTAGTCCGCTCAACTGAGAATTGATTTGTTGCAAGCTTACCGTTGTTCGGAAGACTTGAATCCTAAGATTTTGATCTATATCAGTTATTGCCATGATGAGATTGGGCTGGGGCATGATTGGCTTGAATATGTATTCCTTGGGCTCTCTAGGTCCCATGATTGTCATACAAAAGTAACAAAGTAAATTAACTGTAACAAAATGAAATTTAACTATGTGAAGTGTATCTATAGCATATATATTTTCTCTATCTTTTTGTGTTTTTCGATGAACTTTATGAATTTAAGAAAACAACTATTTAAAATATCTAGAAAGACAACTAAAATAATAATTTAAAACAAACAAAATAACCAGTGTAGCTATTTTTCTGTGTAATTTTTAGATCTATTCTAAACAATAAAATAGCTCATCTAATCTATTTGCAAGATTCTCGATCCTACCTCAGAAGTGAGGAGTGAATCATAGTTTCTCAGAAACTATCAATCCCCATAGCTTCCCTGGCAATATCAAGAATAGAATTTACTGAAATAAAGTAATTATCTACTCTATTTGATATGATTCTAACTAGAACTTTGAAAGCTAGAACCTGGATTCTGAACAATGCAGGTGGTGAATCGATGGTGTGTGTGATCTTGTCCCCTCAGTGTGATCTCCTCGTTCCTTCATGTTCACGTGGATCCAGAAAAGCGTGTAATGCTAGCATCAACAGAAGTAGATATTGGGACAAAGGTAGCTCAAGACACGACTCAATACAATGTGAGTAGGAGAGGGATAGTGCGCAGAGTACGAGCTTGGCTTATGTAATTCCTAGCGGGATCTATTGCGAGTCATGCAACATAAAGCATCCAGAACCTGAAACTATCTTGTTTGAGGATAAAACCCTATAACTTTAATGGCTTCCTAAGCTATTCTACTCCAATGGATTGGATGAAACAACAAAGACTCTTTGCTTGCACAAGATGGATTTGTGGCTTACCAACAAAAAACAATGCTAACTAAGCATGCAACGAACTAAACTATGAATCCTAAGCAAAATAAAAGACTGAATTACTAAAATGAGAAGATGAGAAATGAATGAGGGGCCATTTGCTTGAGCACAAGCCAACCATTTATAGCATTTGCATTTACCCAAGGTAAAAGCCAAATAGAACTCTTAAACTATAAACAATGGAAAAACACTATTCTAGGGAACCAGAATCATAAATGCAAGCTTATGGCGGTGAAAGAAAGCTAGTAAAATGTTGAATTTACGTGAGTTGTGTTAAAAGAGCTTTCTAGAAAATGCATAAAGGACCCGCCGCCTGAGTAGGGCGGCATTCAGACCGCCGCCTGCCCGGCAGGCGGCGGTTTCACATCAAGAGAAAAAGGCTAAGAAAAGAGGGGAAAAGGAAAAATAAAGCACGCGGGGGCTAAGCGGGGCATGCGGGATGTTAACACACACTTGGAGAGATTTTCTAGATCCCGAACACCTTACGAGGAGACCTATATCATCATTAGGGCATGTGTCCCGTTGTTCTGGTAGTACAATACCTTACAATTTTGGATACGTACATATTGCCCCCTCGGAGAAGTGTTTTAACCATGAAGGGGCATAAAATGGTGGGTCCGAATATGGTGGTCCTGAAATGGGAAGTTAGAAGTTATACCTGATACATCCGTGTGTTGAAATGACACCATCCAAAATTCCCGTTACCTGCAAAACAAAAAGAAACTCAAGTACATATAGACACAATAGTTTGAAAAATAAACGCTAAAATAACATGGATTGAGAACGTACCATTTGTGCGGGGATAGAACTTACCTCCATCAACACTCCAAACCCGTGAAAAACTCATTTTAAAATGAATCGAGTGCCATATATATGTAAGTGGGCCCATTTTCCTATTCATTTGCATGAGTTGATTTGATTGATTTTAAGCTCGGGACCCACGGTGACGGTTTCTTGCGTGAGTAGAGTCAAAACGTCCGCGACGAGATAGGGATCATGCCTCCACATGCAACACATCGATCCGTGAGATCACAAGTTAGTTTTCTTCATTTCTCCTTTTACCACCTTAAATTTGAAATGCTAAATACTTTGTCATGGGGGTAATTTTTGAAAATGTCGGTGTTGAAAGGTCCACCTAGGGGGCACCTATTGGGTAGGCTTTGTTTTTAGGTAAAATGGTCATTTTTATGTTTTTAGGCTTTTAAATTTAAAAACCCGCATGGGTTTCAGGCGGTGGTTACACGACCGCCACACCCTTAAGCGTGATTCTGAAAAACCGCCCTACTGGGCGGCGGTTTTGCACAGAATGCAAAAGGAACCTCTTTTTGAGATTGTGTTTGTATTTTTAGCATTTCTACATGCTTTCATGATTTTTCTAGTATTACTTGGATGCTAACTTGCTTTGTTTTGTGTGTTTTTGGGTGTATGCAGGTGAGGGAGGAGTATATCCGGTGGAGTAGAGAGAGGGAGTGTGATTGGCTCCCAGGGGTTCTAGATGCCCTCTCACAGGATGAGGAGGACACTCTTCAGCGGGCTGGGATACTACGCATTTCACGCGTGCCCCATGTTACACCATCTAGTCACATCCTTTGTGACTTGTTCTCATACTGGGATGCAGATCGAAACACCTTCCGATTGCCAGGGGTCCGTGGTGAGTGGACTATTACATTGGAGGACGTCTATCGCATTTTGGGGGTCCCGATCATCGGGAGACGACTCACCCTAGAGACAAGCGAGCTCCCGGGCATGGTGCACAATGGGCCACATATATGGGAGATGCAGTCATCTCCACGGGGTCGAAGAAGGGGGTGAGAGTTCGATCTATTCCTTCTTTTCCCATCCCCCTACTTCGCCAGGCCATCATGGGGATCCTTGCCTCGAGACTGATCGGGGACAAGGGAGGAGATACATTATTATACTGCTGGTCCCCCATTATTGCACAGATAGAGGGGGCACGTTGGATATATGCCCGGGAGAAGACATTCTTTGGACCACCTACCATGACTTATATAGGGTGGTCCGTTTACAAGGGCAGTCATTGAGCCACCCGACTCTAGTCATGAGTTGGGTCTATGAGCATTTCATCCCTTATGGCAGGGGTGTAGAGGTGGCGATCCTAGAGGCCGTGAGGGCAGCCGAGATGGGCCAGACATGTCGGTGCTTGCTTAGAGCACCTCATCGCCTAGTTACCTCCCGACACGCCAACATGGAGGCCACACCATACTAGACTATGGCAGGCATATGGGGTGAGGAGGTTCTTACCTTGATCTCCTACTCCACGACAGGGCAGCTTATTGACAGAGTGGGGTGAGTGGAGATGCACCCCTTTGGCCAAGTTCCTCATCAGTTTGGCCTACCATACATGGGTATGCTTCCCCCAGTGGCGCCAGTATATAGATCAGTCTGAGAGGCCAGAGGGGGCCTAGAGGTCGGGGTTGGACAGTGGTTACTCCTGGCATTCCTATTGCAGCCAGGAGGATAGTTCATGCCAGAGGGAGAGCCGGTGCGCGTTAGGCACCTTTACTTCAGATTGCCGCGGGTCTTGCCCACAACAACGATGACCCCATTGAGGTAGACTCCAAGTCTGAGGAGTTTATGGGGGAGACAGAGGAGGAGACCGAGGATAGTGATCCTGAGTGGCATGATACCCAGGATATCATGCAGGCGAGAGGGCCGAGCAGAGTGCAGAGAGGGTGACTCTGGTTTCAGAGGAGCCACTCTCCCAAGGCCATGGGGAGGATGAGTCTGTTGCGGGGTGTTACGTTGCTCCAGCCACAAGAGTAGCCCCTCAGTCGGCAGCAGCATCCATGGTAGGTGCTGATCCCATAGACCCATCATGGAGGCCTGGTGATCCGAGTAAGTTACCTTCTCCCCTCTCTAGTGTTTGTTTAACTTAAGATCATTTTAGTTGCTATCTTGTATCTTTTAATTTCTTGTTTGGTTTCTAATTTGTTTTCTCCTTGGTTTGCAGAGACCGCCGATGAGTGGCGGGACTTGATCTGCAGGGTATGTACTGATACCCTGATGATCCCCATGGAGAGGACCCACGTAGAGCTGTCCGTGGATGCTGGGGAGCCTTCGCAGGCCGGTAGACATACCGATGTCTTTGCTCCAGTCTGGCATGTGGCCAGGATGGTATCGACCCTTCGCACCGAGCTAGTGGGGTATAGGATGGCTGAGCGCTTGATGAGGAGCCATTCTTATGGTGAGACTGCGGCTGCCCCTCGGGATCCTAAGCCCTCTGTGCATTGAGCATCGGCATAGCCGAGTCCTAGGTGTGGGCGTGCACCTTCAGAGGGGTCTCATAGGGATTGAGAAGCCACTTGGCTCTCGTAGATTTTGTACTATATATTCTTTTGTATATCCCGGCTCTTTGAGCATTTTGACCATGCTTAGTGCATGATGGCATTGTATATAAACATTGATTATTTATATATATGCATTTTTCTGATCAAAATCTTGGCATTCATGGCTTTCCTTCTATTTCCAGTTTACTCACGTATGCTATGATGTACATTTATATGTTTCTTTTAGAATATATGCAATGGTGAACAAATGATGCAAGTGTTTTACTTTCCTTTTGTGTTTCATGATGCTGATATATGATGATGTAGATATAATGTGATTTTGAATCTTAGTTTCGTAAGAAATTTTGGATACTTCATGTTTGTTTTGGCAAAGTGATGAAAACAAACCGGTATGATGAATAGATAAACCTGCCCCTACCCCCAACTCCATGCAACTAGTAAGATGCGAGGGCTTATCACCAAGAGTTGGGAAGGGCGCAAGTTATGAGGTGTAGTGAAATGATAGTGATGAAAGACAGACAAAGCTTTGGTGGAACCAAATTAGGACACCACAAGTCTACTCTACTCGAGTGACTTCATAGTTTTGGATGCAACTTGCTTTGCGGTTTATCCAGACTTAGACCCGTAGATGGCCACATAGTAGACAAAATCTAGGTTTTTAGGATTTTAACTCTCTTGGGACTTTGAACATCTGATTCATTTGTTTTTGACTCAAAGTTTCAAAGTTTGAATTGTTTGTGTATGACTTTTTGCATTTATTTGTCAAGAGGACCCCCTACACTTTGCCCCATGCTACTAGTAAGAAGCGTGGGTTTATCACCGTGGGAAAAGTATAGGCGAGTAAGGGCATTCCCATCCTTTCCCAACCCTACATCACTAGTAAGAGATGCAAGCTCATCACCAAAGGTTGGTGGGGCAAGGAAATGTGTAAAATTAAAATTTTCTGTTTGATCAATGTTTGACTTGTTTATTTGAGTAAAATGTCAGTATGTGTTTATTTCCAAAGAGATATACATATGGGATAGATGTGACACCATGAAGCTTCTAGAATAGACCATAGGCAAGACACCTACCCTAAGAAGAAATCAAAAGTGAGAATAAACTTGCAGATCTTGGTATGGTTACCGTTAAGACTTTGCCATGTCTAGCTTTATTTGATAAAATGATTCTGAGATAATTTGATGATATCATGAAAATGGAGAAGTATGATTTTATGCCAACAACATCATGAGTTTGTAATGAACTGCTTTGAGAATAGATTCCTTAATCAAAATTTGTGTATGAATAAGAGGACAAAATGATCCTAATCTATATGAAGATGCAATGATGTATATATATATATATATATATATATATATATATATATATATATATAAAATTAGTGCTAGCCGCTTACGCGTAAAAACGCTTGAGGTGTAGGGAATTGAATGTTTCACCAAATTCCTCACCTTCTAACGTACATATAAGAGTATGCACCATTCCCATAGTCTTTCATGACTCGGTATGGGCCTAACCATTTAGGCCGGAATTTCTTTCCTTTGCTGGTCTTCTTGTTGATCCGGTTGTCTAGTCTTAGAACGAGATCACCTTCATATATGTCACGCTCATAGAATTTCTTGTTATATTGCCGGCACATCCGGTCAGCATAGACTCTATGTCGTTGTTCAGCATCTAACCTAGTTTCATCTAGGCTTTCTAGTTGGGAAAGATGTGCTTCTTTGTAAGCATCTTCATCCAGAATCCCTTGTAATGAAATGCGGAGACTGGGTATTTCAACCTCGAGTGGGAGAACTGCCTCTGCCCCAAATACTAGTGAAAAAGGAGTTGCTCCCGTTGGTGTTTTTATTGAGGTTCGGTGGGCCCATAAGGCCGGATATAACTTCAAGTGCCAATCTCATTTGTTTTCTTTCACCGTTTTAAGGAGAATGGATTTTAGTGTTTTATTCGTCACTTCAGCCTGTCCATTGGCTTGAGGGTAATACAAGGAAGCCGTATGATGGCTTATTTTAAATTTATTGCATAGCTCGCGAACCTCTTCATTCTTAAAAGAAGTTCCATTATCGAGAGATAATGATTTGTGGGATACCGTACCTACAAATGATTTGGTTTAAAATGAACTTGGCGATTACAGAACCAGGTACAGTAGTAAGAGGCATAGCCTCTACCCATTTGGTAAAATATTCGGTGGCCGTGATTATAAAATTATGGCCGTCTGTGGACAAGGGAGAGAATTTCCCTATTAAATCTAGGCCCCATGTAGAAAAGGGCCATGGAGTAGCGATTGGTTGCAGAGCTTGTGCCGGCATATGGATCTCATGGGAGAATTCTTGGCACTTATGACACCTATGTATGAACTCTACTGCGTCGTGTTCTAGAGTAGGCCAGAAATAGCCCATTTGATGTATTTTACGAGTGGTGGCATGACCACCGAAGTGGCCTCCACACATTCCACTATGGGATTCATGGAGAATCTTCTTGGATTCTTCCGTGTCGACACATCTTAGGAGCATTCCATCGAACACTTTTCGATAGAGCACTTGCTCTATAATGATGTATTTAGCTACGATAATACGTAACTGCCTTCTTTGTTGCGGTGTAGCTCCTTCTAGATACATATGGTCCATGATATAATTAATGATATCAGCATACCAGGGACACTCAGAGATAGAGGGTCGGGTTTTGATGTAGTATACGCACTCATCTGGAAAATCTAAATCTACTAGATCGCCTCCATCTAATGGGTTATCAGCTAACCAATCTACGATGATTTGTCCTTTAACCGACTTCTGATTTACAAATGTTAATTCGAATTCCCTCATTAAGGTTATAAAACATCCAGCCTTTTTAGAGAAGGACCCTTGTGTGAGGAAAGTTCGTAAATGGTCCGTTTTTACCATGACCCTTGTTTCTTGATTTAGCATATAATGTCTTAAGCGTTTGGTTACAAATACTATGGCGACGCATTCTTGTTCCTTGTGTATAACGTGTTTCATAGTCGAGCAACGTTCAGCTAATAAAATAAATCACGCGTTTTCTCTTGTCATCATCTTCTTGAGCCAACATGTAGGCTAGCAAGACATTGGTAGCTCGTGAGTATAAAATTAATGGGTGATCTAGCTTAGGTGGCATTAGCATAGGTGGTGATAATAGAAACACTTTACTGCATCAAAAGCTTCATTGCGCATCTTCATCCAATCAATGCTATAATTTTTCTTGAGAAAGTTGTTGATTGGATGTATGGTGAAACTTAAGTCCGAGATGAATCTTCGGATTGCACCCAGCTTTCCGAGAAATGACCTGATTCCAGATTCATCCGAAGGTGGAACCATTTTGAGGACAGCCCGAATTTTGGTTGGGTCAACATCTATCCTTGTGATGATATGATGTAACCTAGGAGCTTCTCTCCTGTTACTTCAAAGATGCATTTTTCTGGATTTAGTGTCACTCCGTACTCTATCATCCGTGAGAGAATGATGTGGAGTATTTCCGGATGGTCACAACACTTCTTGGCCTTAGCCAACAAGTCATCTACGTAGGATTCCACGATTTTATGAATTAAATCTTTAAATATATATGTCATAGCTCGCTGGTATGTAGCACTAGCATTCTTGAGACCAAATGGCATGACAACATAGCAATATGTTCCCTAGCGAGTTATAAACATGGTTTTAGCTTGATCTTGTTCAGATATTTTAATTTGATTGTATCCCGAGAATCCATCCATGAGAGACAAAAGTTCAAACCCAGCTGTTGCATCAACAATGACATCAATGGATGGCAACGGGAAGTCGTCTTTAGGACACGCTTTGTTGATGTCTCAGAAATCTATGCAGATGTGTATCTTTCCATTCTTCTTGAGAATGGGAATGATGTTAGACACCCATTGGGAGTAATCGACTGGCTTGATAAATCCTACTTGGAGGAGTTTTATTACCTCCTCTTTTACCATGAGAGCTACCTTGGGTTTCATGGGTCTCGATTTTTGTTTAACTGGCTTTGCATCAGATTTAGTGATGAGGTTGTGCACCACGATGTGGGGTGTAACCCCTGTCATTTCCTTATAATTAAATGCAAACACCTTCTGATGTTCTTTGAGGATCCAAGTGTGTATTTCTACTTCCTCTGGGGTTAACGAGGACCCTAATTTCAATATCCTTGGTTCGTCTTCCGTTCCGATGTTAATATCAATTGTTTCTTCGATCAAAGAGGCGTTACCCTCTTCAAACTCAGGTGGCACTAGAGGTAAATCCAAATCATCCCCATTTTCTACTGTGCATATGCTAGGTTCCATTTGTGAGGGAAGATCCACCATGGGATTTCTGAAGTAGGAAGACGAATGTGGGATTAAGGATGAATCTATCATATGATAGGAGAGATGTAGTGCCGCATACGTGTTTAAGTAATCCAAAGTGGCCATATCATCACTATCAACATGGTCTAGGATAGTAGATTCATTTCATTTAAAAGAGAATTTGTCATTGTCTTTATCAATGGTTCATCACGAAGGGATACCATGAAACGGGTATCCTCTAACTTATTGCTTGGAGTAAAATGTGATACGGAAGTTACTATTGAATTAGCGAGAATATTTTCCTCTCGCGGGATTGCTTCAATTGATATGAAGTCAAATTCCTTGCTTAAATCTAATACAACTTTTTTGTAAAGCTGTAAATGCTCGGCTTTGGTTTCATATATCTCTGAGACTTGGTTTGCTACCAATTGTGAGTCTCCTAAGACTCTGATGTTATCAACACCAATTCTTTTAGCTAAGATGAGGCCAAGGAGGAGGGCTTCGTACTCAGTGCCATTGTTTGTGCACTCGAAATTTAGTTTAAAGGAAAAAGGTAAGACTTTTCCTTCAGGGGAAGTGAAGATTACACCTGCCCCCGCTCCGTAACGGCATCTAGCTCCATCAAAATGGAGTGTCCAATATTTGACTGGGAATATGGATGCTGGGATATCTGTTGTGTTTGCATATTCTACTTCCACCATACAGAGATCCTCTGCTGGAAGAGAGCCAATGCCTAGGGGATATCCTATGCCTACTGAATCGAATGATAAGAATATTGGTAGATCATTTTCTAGCAATTCAACGATTTTTACAGTAGTTCTTAATGATACTGCTTCTATAGTGTTAGCCTCATCTTTAGGGGTTGGGGTTACTTTGGCTAGGCTCATAGCTTCAAGATCTGTCATAGGTACCAACTTTTCGTTTGAGTTTGCGTCGGTAGGTTTATTAAGTTGATTTGTTGGGAGTTCAAACTCCGAGTGTAAACCTGGTATTTTCTTTAAGTCAGCTAGGTGTACATCAAATGGTTTTGGATCACCTTTGGCTACGAATACCTTTCCTAAATGTAAAAACCTTACTTCTTGAAATAGTGTAGAAGGGATTGCCTTCATGCGGTGTATCCAAGGTCGGCCGAGGATCATATTATAGTTAGTTTCCCGATCTATAATATAAAACTCAGTCAAGATGGTTTTGGGTCCTAAGGTGACTGGTAATATTATAGTTCCAACCGAGGTGGCTTTAAGACTATCATAGCCCCTTAGTGTATTTCGAGTTGTGGAGCAATTGGTTTCTCCATACCCTAGCTTTTGGAGGAAAGAGAAGGGGACTATGTTAATTGCTGCCCCATCATCAACCATTACACGCTTTACATAGTTGTTATAAACCCATACTTATAAATGTAAGGCTGGATCACCTCGGCGTGTGATCTCAGCATCTGTCGGCATTTTGTTTATCTCGAATATGAATTCGACATCCCTATCTGCCTGCCCTAGAGGATGAACATCAAAGTCCACATGATTTACCTGTGTTTCAGGTGGTGGAGTGATGTTAATTAGATGACCTAAACCTAATGCTTCTAAAAGAGTAGCCCTATGGGCAGGAGAGTTCTTTAGTAAGTCTAAGAATGAAATGTGTGAGAAGGTTTTTGTTAGGTCGTTAATCAAATCATAGGCTCCCACAAGTTTTACTATGATTTGTTGGATGTCATCTGCCTCTGGTAGGTGGCTTGGACTTGGCTGAGAGAAATACTCTCACGTCCTTGTTATAGCTTCGATGGGTAGCTCAAATCTAACTCTACTAAACCGACTACCTTAGGTCATGGTTGACTTCCTAGTTGCGGTGCAACTAATGGATTTAGTGAGGTCGAGGCTTCATGATCATTGTTTCCTGTCATTGCACCCTTGTTCATCCCAGTTGGATTTAGCCTGTTGTTATCATGATTTGGGAGTGGATCATTAAAGATCTTCAGGGGTGTGTTTTGAGGGGAAACTACCCCTGAAAAGGTATTTGACGTTGGTGACGTAGGATCTGCTAAGAACATATCCATAAAAAGTTGTTTTTGTTCATCTGGCAAGCGTTGCATGAATTTATTGTAGTCATGGCATGTTCTAGTGTCATGGCCCCAAATTTTGTGGAAACCACAGTATGAATTAGGATTGTAATTCCTAGTTTGTTGATTTGATGTGTATTGTGGCCCAAAATTTTGATCAAACCGTTGTCTATTAAAATTTTGCATTTGTTGTCTTTGGTTTGAATTCTGGTTTTGGTACCTAGTTGAATTTTGGCTTGGACCCTGTATGGGATTTTGCCATTGTTGTTGTTGTTGTTGTTGTGGATGATTAAAATCCACTGCATTGACTATCGGGGTAAAGTTGTTGTTTCATTGGTTGTTTATTTGTGATGGAGTATTGACAATATTTACCTTTTTAGGTCTGTTCGGTTACTCCATCTGTTGTTACACCCCGATTTTTTTAAAGGATTTTAGGTCCTTGATTGACGTTCATGGTAGTGGGATAAGTTGTGGTGTTCTGATTAGGGGCGATTAACCTCCCATTTGCTCCATATGTTTTGTGACCACTGTCAATTGCTGCTTGATCTATTCGAGAGTGCTCTCAAGTACTTCATCGTAAGTTCTTAATGGGAACTTTTGGACTTCTTCTTTCACTTCTCTACTAAGGGAATGAAGGAAAAATCACATAGTTCCATTTGATCCATGTTTGGAGCACTTTCCGAAGAATAAAGAACTGTACACCACCTTTGGATGAAATGGGTGACAAATTCGTTGTGTTCTTGTTTGATGTGTAAGAACTCCCTGATTCCTGTTCTTAATAATTTGTTCATGTTGATGGCCTTGATGAACTCTGAAACGAGTTGTTTGAACAAATGGATGGAATCCTCAGGTATTCTATAATACCAATCGAGAGTGATGCCTTCCAAGGTTTTTTGGAATATTTTAGCAACAACCCCATCCCATGGGAGTAGTTCTCGAATGGCTGTAGCGTAAGCTTTGATATGTGCATTTGGATCTCCCTCTCCTTTGCATTTGGAAAAATCAGGAAGATGTATTGGAAGCATGATGCTTCGTATGGTGAAATCCAAGGGTTCTTTCAAATATTCTAAGTAAGTCCCTATCACATATGTTTCGACCATTGATGGCGCCTGTTGAGGGAGCGGTGGTGGGATGGGTTGTTGATATGGTGTAGCATATGCATTGGCAGGGGCATAAGGAAGCCCCTGTGTTTGAGCAAAAATTCAGGAGAGGAGAACATATCCCCTTGTGGTGATTTGGAGTATATGTTTAAGTATGATGGGGTACTATCCAGGAATGGATTGTTCTGTACTAGACAGGGAGGAACAGTGCTAGAGATGGTGGGTCTAGTTGGCATTTGTTGTGAATACTGAGGAGTCATGCCTAACGTGCCTACTCCTATGAGGAGATCCACTTGGCTAGGATGGTGTGGAGGATTGGAACTCCCTGCTTGCATGAATTGTGAATTTTGACTTGCTTGGGCAAGTTCTAACCCTCTAACCTTTTCTATTAGAGTTGAAATGACTTCATTTGGTGAAGTTACAATATTCTGCCTTAGTGGCGTTTGTTGTATACCATGGTTTTGTATAGGCATGTGATATCCTGCTATGAACTGATCGCTATCTTGCCAAGTTTCTCTGAGAGTATTTCCTATATGTAGTGATATAGAGGTAGTTTCTTGAAAAGAGACCTCGGGTTGTGGTTGTAAACCTCCTACAGGTGGATACATACCTCAAGAACATTGGTCGTTCCTGGCATAACGTACCGAATATTCATCGTCTAAACCTTGGTATGAGTCTGATTGTCTACTAATTTGTGGTCTAAGTAGTACTGAGGAGATGAACCAGATTCTCCAGTGAATGTCATATTGTTCGAGCCTGAAGGCTTTGTTTGTTGCATTTGAGCAAGTTGTTCCAACTCCTCAGTTTGAAATGATGAGCTATATCTGATTCTCGGAGTTTGTGTTGACAACTGGTTAGTTGAGTAGTTGTCACCCCATACTGAGAGTGAGGGTGATGATTGTCTATTTTTCTGGGTGTAGTATGCCTCAAGACCCAAGAGGGGTCTGCCATATGCATCGAATCCTGACATATTCGGGGGGTATATGAATACCCGCAGAATAATGGGAAGGAGCGAAGGTGAAAGCCAATGAGGCGGAGAAGATGAAAAGTATACTAAACTTGGAAGAACACGTAATACTATGACTCAAACTAGAAAGTAGGAAGTTCATGTTAGCTTCACTAATTTTGTTTGTTTCACGTCGGGTTCACCAATTTTGTACAACGGAAAAGTGACAAGTGAGCGTGGGAATCTACAAGTGACTCTTCCTCACACCCGACCTCCCGAGGTCATGCCGAGATAGCCGGTGGGGATGGAATATGTGTGAGATACAGACAAACTAGTTAGGCAATCTAATGTCTTCAATGCGCACTAACGGAACTTGCGAATCTAAAGCAAAGAAAGCCCTCCTAACTTGAGCTGGTGTGATAGATCGGTCAGCAAGGATGACTACTCGAAGGCTCCAATCAATATCGAGCTCTGGCGTGATTTGATCTATGGGTTGTGGAATATGTGGAAAATGACCCGAGGATAGTTTCATGTATTTCTCCGGACAGGGTCATATGGTGGATGGTAAATGTAGTCAATTCTATGGATAGTTCTCTGGCCTAGTCCAGAACTCTCTAGCTTTGTTAGTTGTTGTGTCTAGCAAGGATAATTGTTCGATGATGATAGGTGGAAGTGGAGTAGACTGGAATACTAGCGTGCGTAGGCCAGTGTCTATGTCTAATTCTCCTGTGGATTCGTTGGGCATGGAATTTATGGGTCACAACCGTAGACTCTTAGTCGTTGTGGACCTGTTATGGTCATGCGTGAAATCAAGTCCTAATCCCTAATATCCAGTAATCATATGCTTTCTCAAATTCTATATTTAGGATCAATAACTGTGTGATTTTCTCAGAATACCCTACAGGTGTTCGTGTAACTTGGATTCTTAGGCTGGTATCTATATCTAGAAGAGTGTCTCCTACATCTGGTTGTATGGGACCAAAGGATCACAACCAAAGGTTTGTTCTCTTTCGAACCCTTCTACATCATATGAATGTTTGCCTAGGGTAATATGTAGTTTGGTTGATTCGACCAAAATGTGTGTGCTTGGTCATCTTCTATGTTTAGTTTGCTCAACTCAACTCAATTGATTTGTTGCAAGATTACCGTTGTTTGGAAGACTTGAATCCTAAGATTTTGATCTATATCGATTATTGCCATGATGAGATTGGGTCAGCATGATTGGCTCGAATATGTATTCCCGGGCTCTCTAGGTCCTATGATTGTCATACAAAAGTAACAGAGTAAATTAAGCGTAACAAAATGAAATTTAACTATGTGAAGTGTATCTAGAACATATATATTTTCTCTATGTTTTTGTGTTTTCTCGATGAAGTTTATGAATTTAAGAAAACAACTATTTAAAATATCTAGAAAGACAACTAAAATAATAATTTAAAACAAACAAAATAACTGAGTGTAGCTATTTGTCTGTGCAATTTGTAGATCTATTCTAAACAATAAAATAGCTCATCTAATCTATTTGCAAGATTCTCGATCCTACCTCAGAAGTGAGGAGTGAATCATAGTTTCTCAAAAACTATCAATCCCCACAACTTCCCTGGCAATATCAAGAATAGAATTTACTGAAATAAAGTAATTAACTACTCTATTTGATATGATTCTAACTAGAACTTTGAAAGCTAGAACCTGGATTCTGCAGAACAGTGGCGAATCCGATGGTGTGTGTGATCTTGTCCCCTCAGTGTGATCTCCTCGTTCCTTCATGTTCACGTGGATCCGTAGAAAAGCATGTAATGCTAGCATCAACAGAAGTAGATATTGGGACAAAGGTAGCTCAAGACACAGACTGAATACAATGCGAGTAGGAGAGGGATAGCGCAAGAGTACAGAGCTTGGCTTATGTAATTCCTAGTGGGATCTATTGCGAGTCATGCAACATAAAGCATCCGAACATGAAACTATCTTGTTTGAGGATAAAACCCTATAACTTTAATGGCTTCCTAAGCTATTCTACTCCAATGTATTGGATGAAACAACAACACTGCTTGCACAAGATGGATTTGTGGCTTACCAATAGTAAAACAATGCTAACTAAGCATGCAACGAACTAAACTATGAATCCTAAGCAAAATAAAAAACTGAATTACTGAAAATGAGAAGATGAGAAGTGAATGAGGGGCCATTTGCTTGAGCACAAGCCAACCATTTATACCATTTGCATTTACCCAAGTAAAATCCAAATAGAACTCTTAAACTATAAATAATGGAAAAACACTATTCTAGGGAACCAGAATCATAAATGCAAGCTTATGGCGGTGAAAGAAAGCTGGTAAAATGTTGAATTTACATGAGTCATGTTAAAAGAGATTTCTGGAAAATGCGTAAAGGACCACCACCCTGAGCAGGGCGGTGGTTACAGGACCGCCGCCCAGGCAGGGCGGCGGTTTCGTCACTGAAGAGAAAAAGGCTAAGAAAAGAGGGGAAAAGGAAAAATAAAGCACGCGGGGGCTAAGCGGGGCATGCGGGATGTTAATGCACACTTGGAGAGCTTTTCTGGATCCCGAACACCTTGCGAGGAGACCTGTATCATCATTGGGGCACGTGTCACATTGTTCTGGTAGTATAATACCTTACAATTTTGGGTACGTACAGATACTATGTAACCATTGTATGGAGATGAGGCCTAGGGTGTGAGATAATCCTTTGGAGATTTTGATTATCGTGCATTTTATAAGTCCGAGAGAGAGGTTTCCCACAGATGACTATGATGATTTTGGCATCTCATGTTTCACATTACCAAATTTAGGAGGTGGGATATTCCCATGGATGATAACAGGGGTAGTCAGAGATGATAGAGCACCATACAATCTTTGAGTGGGATCCTACCTTATTAAAGCGCAAGCAGATATATATGGATTTTTAGGCCTTGATAACCTACAAACATTATGGGATCAATGTTGTCTTCTTACTACAATGTTAGGCCCATGAAAAATTTCCATTGTTCACCTATCTAGATTGCCTAATGTTATAGATGTGAGGCACCCAGGATTCATGAGATGGAGTGTGAGTCTCAATACGAGAAAAGGAAGGCCAAGTGCCATACCTATTATAGAGACTTAATATATGGATTATAGGTTGGGGATGTGATTTGGTGGTGTATGTGGATTTTCACGATTGGGCGAAGTTTTTGGAGATTTATTGTAATTATAGTAGGACACATGGGTTTAGGGCCATAGATCTGGTGAGGATGAGTTGATACACTTTAGTCGGGTGATGAGACAGTTTGGGTTGGTTCAAGATATACCTAAGGATCCAGTTTTGTATAGGTGGGAGGATGGGGATACCAACACCCCATAAGAATTTGTGATAGTTCCAGCCCCATTGTTAAGCTATTAGGTGTGATGGGTCCAGGATGAGGATGGTCATGTGGTGCCAATCGATGATGTAGGGGTCACCTTAGATTTTTTTGCTTGGTGGTCTCATTCATTGAGGAATTTTGAGAGGATGAATGCGGTGGAGAGGGAATCTTGATCAGTTGGATGAGTGTGGGCTCAAGTAGAGGGAGGAGCTAAGGAGGGGGTGTGAGACTGGTGAGGAGAGGTTCGAGCCAGATGTTGCTATAGCTCTAGATATTGTTAAAGTGATGAACTAGAAGGACGTAGTGGAGGAAGAGAGAGATGTCACTTGGAGAGAGTGATATGAATTACTGGGAGTGGGAGATACTCTTATTGGAGAGAGATATGGCTTGATCGTAGAGCATGACGGGTTATAGGCACAAATTTTACAATTATCTTTCAATAGGGACCGGTACAAGAGAAAAGGAGATAATTTTCGAGGGCCTTGGGGATCACATGGCCTTCTAGTTATGGCACAAAGTTATCAATGTTAGTTAGATAGAGAGAGGCATCTCGTAGGACCTTCGGTTTGATTACGGTGTCTTATTATGAGGCTATGAGAGCGAAGAGGACTATTATGTGGATATGATCATCATGAACTGCCCCAATCATCATATAGCCACCCAAGGGGGTGCCACAACAACAATCATGCCTAGTGATAGTGTGGGGAACCCATCACGGAGACCACCAAGAGGGGATGATGGTGTAGGAGGAGCCAATGGTGCTATAGTGGGAGGCACTCCCGATCCTAGTTTGATGGAATTTACAATTTGATTGTAGGCTCATAGAAGCCCTTTTCCTATGTATGACATTATGTTGATTGTATGGACAGTGGAATTTGATATATATATATATATATATATATATATGATGCGATGATTTTAGTTCTTGTATTGATTATGCTCTCGAGAGAAGCCCACGATGTGATATGATTATTTGATTATGCATGTGTTCGATATGATGATGTTTATGTTTTGATTATGAGTCTTGATGTGTGATTATCTTTTTAGGAGATGTGATCTAACCTCAATATATCAGATTTAAAATGTGATTAAACAAAAATGAAGTAGAAATGGAAAGAATTCCCCATTGAATAACATATCCGTAATGGGTTTTGATAGCACTTTCACTTGTAACCTTTCAAAATGTTAAATGAGACTATCAATGGACAGTTCATACTGATCATGGTGGATTTTGGAAAATGTATGTGTTTGTGGGGAAGAAAGGTTCTCCTTTTTAACAAACTTAGAAGGAATCATTTCCCTACTCTTTATAAGAAGCAAACCGATCATTGCGGAAGTTTTCTATGGGAAATTTGATCAATGCGGGAAGCTTTCCAGGATGTTTCTTTGATTTTGATATGTTTGTAGAGGCTGATCAAAACAGGAAGCCTTTTTCATAGGTAGCCATCCTTTGAGGGTATGGTCTATATTTTATATTTAGATTGAATGACCATCCCGCAAGGGATCAGTCCATAAATTTTAAATGGTATTCATCCTTCGAGGGATCAATGTACTTTGATTTTTAAAAATATTACGTCTGAATACTGTCCTTCGAGGGATCACCTATTTATTTTTGATATTAACATGAAGCATCCGTATGAGTTTTGACTTTGTTTTTGAGCTGAGGGAAAGACCCTATTAAATCATTCTCTAAGGATGAGATATATGTATAGGTGACACATATCCATATGCCCCATGTATAAATGCAGAGGTTTTAAAGGATGTTTGTAAAATGGAATTTGTTGTTTATAATGGAATGATAAGATTTGAAAAAACTATCATCATGATAATCAATCATTTAATAATAGAAAGGCCACAAGTGAAAAGAATTTAGAGGTTCTTGTTCGGGTTCCCCACCAAAATAAGTGAGACAATATGCTCCCACCCATATTTGCGAGTAATAATGTAGGGACCAATCCAATTAGGGGAAAAATTACCATGTTTACGCACTCTAACTTAGTCACATTTTGATTTTCCTTGAGTACTAGGTCACTAATTTTAAAGTCACATTCTCCATCGACATGCTTTGTATATGATCTATTAATACATTTTTGATAAACTTGGTGATGTTTGAGGGCTACTAGATTCTTTTCATCCAACAAATCTAGTTGTGAAATAGGATTTTGGTGATATTCTTCATCATGAATGAAATATTTTAAGGATACATAGAGTGATGGGATTTGAATTTATAGGGGTATAATGGATTCAGAGCCATAAATGAGTGAATAGGGTGTAACACCCGTAGGTGTACGGATACTAGTTTGATAAGCCAATACAACAAACAGAGATTTGAGTATGCCAATTCTTGCTGCGTCATTTGCAGTTTTTATGAGGATTTTGTTAAGTGTTTTGTTAGAGGCATCAACTTGCCCATTTTCTTGAGGATAATATAATGATGAGAAGCTTAGCTTGATGTTAAATGTATCAAAAACTATTTAATGTCCTTATTTTTGAAGGATTTACCATTATCTATGACAAGCTTATTAAGAATGCCAAAAATGACATATGATGTTTTGATATATAAAGTTGATGATGGGTCCTGACTTTGTTGAGGTCAAGGGAATAAATTCAACCCATTTAGTAAAGTATTCAGTTGCAATAATGATTGAATGATGTTGTTGAGATGATTTTGGATTAATTTCACCAATGAGATCTAACCCCCATTGAGAGAAAGGACACAAGTATTGTGCGGGTTGCAATGCTTGACTAGGGATGTAGATGAGATCAAAGTGAAATTGACACTTAACGCACCTTTTCACATACGTGTAATAATCTTTGGTGATAGTGGGCCAGTAGTATCCTAGTCATATGATACACTTGGTGATGGCATTGCCATTGAAATGGCCTCCACAAATGCCATCATGGACCTATTTGATTGCATTGGTTGATTCGTATGATTTGAGGAAATGTAATAATATACCATCAAAACTACATTTATAAAGGATGACTCTATGATAACAAAGCAAGTGACACATTCAAGTAAGGATATTTTAGTGCCTTGTGACAAATCTGGTGGAAGTTTAAATTTAGTAAGATAATCAAACATTTGGGTGTACCACATATCTAATGGATTTTCGTGAATGATGTTTATGGAAGTGTCTCATTTTGATGTGAAGAATGGTCTAATTGTTGAATGATTACAAAAATCTAAGTTTTATCCTTTGATTTTTCTATTTTGAAGGGGACTAGGGACCCTAGAGAAGCCATAGTGTATGCAAACCTATTAGAAGATCACATAATGGATTGAATGGGATAATGATCGAATGTGCCAAGGATAAAGTCGATAATGGGCTTATACTTTTGAAGGAACTCATTTTTACATTGGTACTCTCCATTGACCTGACTAACAACAAGTTGTGAGTCCCCATAGATTTCCGGATCATGAACACCTAGGAGAATAACAATAGTTAGACCCATGATTAAGGCTTTCTATTCTGCCATATTATTGGTACACTCAAAATTGATCTTGAATGGTAATGGGATGGGGATTTTCTAGGGTGGTATGATGAAAATACTAGCCCCTCCACCTTCTTGACCTTTATCACTTTGTTAAAGAAGAGGATCATTTTAATAGGGATGAAGCTTGATTCATAACCATCAGATTCATTAATATTATTGATAGATTTGTCGGGAAAGTACTCATGGGGTTGTTAATCATCGAAAGAGATGCCTCAACAAGTTGATCGTAATGGCCTAACCTTTAATAGAATTTTGCGGTATGATTTCAAGATCAAATTTAGTCATAAGCATTAACCATCTAGTTATGCAGTCATTGTGATAGGGTTTAGCCTACATGGCTTTAAGTGGATTACTACTAGTGACAAAGTATGTTTTTGATTAAGGAGATGGTGTCAAATTTTGTAAATAGTGAAGTATAACGCAAAACAAAAAAATTTAGATTCGTATTAGTGTGTTTCATATTCATGGGGGGTGAGACTAATGTAGTACAAGACATGTTCATGAACTTGATTATCATGGTGAGTGAGCATGGATCCTAGGGCGTGATTTGAGGTGGAGATGAAGAGATAACATGGTTATCCTTCACGAAGTGGTGTAAGTATAGGTGGTGATAATAAATATTTTTGGATTTTATTAAAGGCTTTCTCGTAGTCAAGATCCCAATGAAACACTATGTCTTTGTGGAGTACATGGTGAAATGGTTGACATCAGTTGGAAAGCTATGATATGAAGCATCATATGGACTGTATATTTTTATTGTAGACTACACAATTGCTTGAGATTATAGGGTGGAGGCATTTTGATAATTTCTCTGACCTTTGCGGGGTCAACTTCAATTCCATGAAGAGATATGATAAATCCTAAAAGTTTTCTAGTGAGGACACCAAAAATACATTTTATAGGATTCAAGTAGAGATAGAATTGAATGAGATGGGAGAATATTGATTCAAGGAAATTGAGATGATCCTTTCGTGATTTAGATTTCCTAAGGAGATCGTCAACATAATATTCAACAATTTTATGAATGAGATCATGGAAAATGTATGTCATAGCGCGTTGGTACATTGCCCTAACATTTTTGAGACCGAATGGCATAACACATTAGAAAAAGGTTCCCCAAGGGGTTATAAAGGTAGTTTTGTGTTGATCGTTAGGGGCGATAAGGATTTGATTATAACTAGAAAATCCATCCATAAGGGAAACATTTCATGACAGGATGTTAGTTCTATGAGTTGATCTATGTTTGGTAGAGGGAAATCATCTTTTGGAAAAACAAGATTGAGATCCTTGAAGTCTACACAGAGATATGAATTTTTCTTGAATCTTTAGTTACTTGTATGATGTTGGAGACCCATTGTGGATAGTCAATGGGTATGATGAATTTTGTGGATAAAAGGAGCTACAATTTTTCCTTGATAAGGAGAGCTACATGTGGGTGTATCTTACAAAAATTTTGTTTGACCAGGTTTAACGTTAGGATATGTGACAATGTTGTGTATGACGTTGTTGGGATCGATCCTGTATATCACTATGTGACTAGGTGAAGGTTTGACTATAATTTTGTAGGAATGTTGTAAAATCACTCAATTCTTGTGGATCGAGAGATTAACCGACCTTGACTATGCGAGGGTCTTTTGGTGTTCCTAATTTAATATTGAGTGTGGATTAATTAAGAAGAGTAGGTGCTTTGGGAGGTAGTGATTTTTGAAGGTAATGATCTTTAGCTCCCATATGAGAGAGGATATCTTAGTTATCCTAACATTGAAGGATGTCTATGGTCAACGAGTCTTCTTCAACCATTCTTGGGTGAACAAGTGGTAGAGATTTAGTGAAGTGGCTGGATTGATATGTGAGTGGTCCCAATGATAAGGCATTGATAAATTTTTTTAGGTGGAATAGGTATGACCTTGTTTGTGTTTATGGAACTTTGAGGGTTTGCAAGTGGTGATTATGGCTTGAGAATAATTACACAGCAGTTGGTTTATGTATTGACTTCACATGCTATAGAAAGGGGGTTCTTATAAACTAGACTAATTTTCTCACATGGTTTAAGGGAACGTAGAATCAACTGATCATGGATATCTTATTCATAATTCCCGAGACTAAAGCCTTTCCATGCAAAAAATGGAGATACATACGAGAAAATTTTGGATTATCAAGGGATTTGAAATCCTATGTAAAAGGCATGGTGTGATGTGGATTGATAATGTGAGACGACGGATAGTCTTGTCCTCCATAGAAAAGATTTGTTTTAAGATAAACGGACCATAAGTGATATTATCAACTATGTTAGGGTCATACATGGGTTGTTTGTCGGGATGACCATATGCTTTTGGTGAAGGGATAAAGTTGAGCATGAGGAGGTGATATTCCCCAAGCATGAGGTGCTTCATAACTTCACCAAGAGAATAATCTTCTGGTAATTTGGAAGAGGGGATAAAAGTGCTAGTAGATGATTGATCGATGATTCGCATGGATGTAGGTACAAGAATTTTATTTGTGTGATACATCATATAACAATCAATGAATGGATTCGAGCAATAGGGAACAATGAGCATCGGCCCTCATGTTCATTCTTGAGACAATGATGAAGGGTGGAAGGAACACATCACATAGTCCGTATCTAGGGCCGTCCTAGTAAAAATTTGTACTAAAATTATCCTTCTATAATTTAGAAGAGTTTGGGTAGAGTTTTAACACCAACCTTGAGTGGAAGTATAACTATGCCTATGGTAGGTGCGATAACGTCGTTGAAAGAGCATAATAGAACAAGAGTATGAGTGATAACAATGTTGGGAAGTTTGATTTTATCAAAGGAAAGGGATGATATTATGTTGATGGTGGCATCAATATCAATCATAACCCTTTTAATGGATATGTCATTGATTTACGTAGTGATGAAAAGTGGTAGGTCATGATCCTTTGGTCTAAGAGAGGGAGTTTTAGATGGTTCAAATGAGATGGCGGTAGATGCTTTTAGGGCACCTAAAAATTTTTATGAAATGGGTAGGATAATCTGTTTGGATAGTGATGGATTAGAGAGCCTCTAACATGGCATGTTTGTGAGTTGGAAAAGTTTTCACAAGTTCATAAAGTGACATCCTAACAGGGGATTGGTGTAGTTGTTTGATAGTTAATTTTTGTAACGTGGTGAATGGAGATGTAGCCACTTATATTAAGAGTCTAAATTTTGATGAAGTTATTTAATTAGGCTCTCTAGGAGAAAATGAAATGGAGACCTTAGGTTTATCAAATGGTGTTGATAGTTATGGAGGTGAAGGTATGGCAACAAAGTATTTATCTTTCTTAGATCCAAATGGTTCTTTTTTATAGTCTTGTGTGAGTATGATGACATGGACAACATTGATTTGGTGGTTATATGCTTCAGGGGTAGACTCCTATGAAGGTATTGAGGTTGATGTCGATGTTGCATGAGAAGGAAGGAAGAGTGAACTACCAATATTTTGAAATTTTTGATGAAAGGCTCTATAATCCTCTATGGTATGGCCTCGTACCTATGGTACTCACAAAAGTATCAAATTCATACTAGGAGGGTTTCCATCCATGGTTATTTGACATCTTGGGGAGTGGTAATGTAATGAGTGCTTCTTGTAATAGGTTATCCAAAATGGTGGCATAACATCCTTTAGGTACAAATGTAGCCGGGCATTTTTTTCTTAGGAGAGGTACAACAAGTTGTTTGATAATAGTTTTCTTACTTGGAAGACATAGATGTATTTTAGTTGTTGCACTACTAGTGGATGTGCAGTTATGAAGGATAGTTAGGATGTATAGGAGGTGGAGGGCGAGGATCGAGATGTGGATGCCCACTACGGGGTAATAGATGTAAAATATAGACTCACGGTGGGGTATGATGTACCAGCTTTACCCCTTTAATGATAGGGTGATTAACTAGTATGGTTAAATAAGATTCATGTCGAGGATCTAAGTTCGAGGAGAGATAAGGATGGTATTAAGGATCTTGAGTAATACTTTATTCAAGCAAATCTCATAGGTCTTAGTTCTCACATGACAAAAGCATTTCTAAAATTAGGTGTGCCTCGTGGATGGAAAGGAGGAGGACCGCAAAATGATAAGTTTCATAATAATAAGGACTCTAAAGAATTTAACTACACCTTGATATTAGGTCCTCTTCATACTTTATATGAGCAAGGTGTATTCGTTGAAGTTGATGCTAGTGAAGGAGAAGAAGTTTGGATGGTGTGGTTTAAATGATTTGTAGATTTCATATTTTTACTTTTATAGATTTAGAAAGGAGATGTCCTATGGTTGGCTTGGGTGGGTGTTTGGCCTCAAAATATTGACTAAGTCCCCAAGGGCACATGTGCACGTGGTACCAATATGAAGAAGGGAGCATGGGAAAAAGCACACAGAAAAATGGTTTTAGAAGGGTTTTGTAGAAAGCACGACATGCGTGTAAGAAGAAAAGAAAAGGGTTTTAAGAATTAGCCATATTTGGCATTCCAGATTTGAAGCACACAAGAAAAGCATGACTCAAATAAGCATGTAGAGTGGATAAGGTGCTAGCCTGGTGACTTGGTGACCAAGAAAGGAATATTCCACACATGGAAGGATCCAAAAAGACATCATTGTAGAAAGTGGAGAGCTCGGATCAGAGTAAGCATGCTCCATTAGAGGACCACATGGACACTTGGCAAGTGATATACTCATAAAGGAAGGCATGGCGGTGGATGCTAAAGCTATATATAGAGATTCTTGGGTAGAAGAAGGGGCACACTATCAAGGGAGAGAAGAGGGATCAACATAGAGGGAATGAAGGGTGAAGCTCTATAGAAATAATAGGAGGTTCCAGAGGGTTGGGGTTCTCATTAAGAGGACTATAGGAGTGATAACATACCTAGGGGGATGGGTCTATGACAATTTTTGTAATATGGAAAGCATAACTAGGGCTTCTGATGCATGAGTCTTATCTACATTGATGTATTGGCTGTTATGGCCTTGGTGAATGTAATGTGGCTACTAAACTATGATCAATATGAATATATGGTTATGTTCTAAGAATATAATGTTCATGGATGTAAACCCTAGTGCCATTTCTTTATGTTATGGATCAGATTTGTTATCTATATGATGTTTCTTTTGATTTTGAATGAATGTATTGATATAATAACTCACCCTAGGCTCTTAGAATGAATGCATGGTCCTTTACCTTTTTGCATCTAAGTTTCTATCCTTAAGAAATGTATTCTCACAAAACTCACATAAAGGAGGGGCTCGGCACCCGTGCATGCCTCGGTGAGCACCTAGTGCCCACTGGGTGATAGGTGTGCACATGGGATTAGAAGGTTATTCTAAGGGCATAAAAATGACTACATCTTGGTTCCATTTCGGACCTCTTTTCAAATTTTTGTGAGAAATGACTACATCTTGGTTCCTTTGATGCGTGATGATAGAGCGCTTGACCCTGGAAAGTGTCGAAGCGTGGTTTAAGAAAATAGGATGAGTTTTCTCAAAGATTTAGTATTGGACTTGAGTTTGATGCACGTAGATGGGTATAAGAGCACTTGTATCATGAGCTATATGAGACCTTATTTTTTTGCTTTCCAGTAGAATTGTATGAATGGATTTTAACATATGCATCCAGATCAAGATGGTACTATAGATCACACGTGTGGACCCTAGATGATTACTGAGGCTATAGGACACAAATCTAGCTTGGACCTATGTTGTTGATCACTAGTGGAGAGGAGTTTTTATTAGTTATACCCTAGAATATGGCATTTCTATGTATTCTTGTCTAGAGATTGCTAATTTTGAGTTCCTAAGGGAACCTAAAGGATCATTTTTTTATGTGTTATCCCGTTGGCTATGAAGATATTGGTCATTACGTTAAGTTTGGAGGCATTCCCTATGGTTGATAAGATTCTCTAAGCATTGGGCAAGAGGAAGCTAGGGTGGAGGAAGATGGTAGACATTGTGGCTAAAAAGGAGAGGGAAGAGAGATGACTCAAGTATGGTGAAGCTTGTGAAAGGGAAATGGCTAGACAACGTGAGGTTATAGGAGTGATGGATTTATGGAGGCAAACATTGCGGGAAGGAGTTGAGGTTCACACAGAGGATGTGGAACATGAGAAGTCTATGCTACCCCATCTCGAAAGTGTGGGAGAGAGACCCCTTTAGCTTCTGATGAGAGTTCATCATGTGAAGAAAGGAGAGCCATCGGCACATCTAAACCCACTTGGTGACCAACCCCTGCACTTAGTTTTCCAGATCAAGAGATAAGCATTGCTAACCCAGTTAGTATCGGAGGGAGTAATCAATCTACACCTAGGAGATATAACTTCTCATTTGGGACATCTATGGCTACATAAACCATTCCTGTGTTTGGAGGAATTTTTGGGCAAGGTGAAAGTACACAAAGTTTGGGTATCACAAGTGGTGCGGGAAACACATCTAGAAGTAGGGAAATATCACAAACCATCGACACACGTAGTTCTAATGGGACGTTGGGAACTCTAGGTGTGATCACTTCAAGACCTTTTCCAGCTACAAGAAATGGATTTGGTGGTGTAGGAGCTGAGTACCTGGTGATCCTAGCGGATCTTGGAGGATCTGGTGGGTCAGGAGGAAAAGACCTGGTGGGTCTAGTGGGTTTGGTGGTGGAGGAAACACTAGAGGAAACTAAGGTTCTGGGTCAGGTGGGCAAGGGCCTTAGCCACCTCCACAAGTATTTTTGAGATGTCATTGCACCTACTAGACTACAAAGGTATTGAGGATGTTGCAGAGCATGTGCACAAGTGTGAATTGCTATGGCACGTGAAGGGGATCACTACCCCAGAGCGGAAGGTGAGTCAATTTGCAACAACATTGTATGGGGCGCGCATAGTTGGTACCACAAGTATGACCCCATCAAAAAATGGTGGATTACACTACATTGAAAAAATCCTTCCTAGCAGAGTTCCATATCCCTGAGTTTGAGAAAAAGAGAATCAACGCTCTGAAGGAAATCCAATAAGGAATGATAGAGAGTGTGCGGGAGTATGATGCATGGTTCAAAACTCTCTTGTCAAAAACTATCCTATGACATTTACCCTTCTCAACATGCTCAATGGTTTGTTGGAGGATTGATAACACCATTTAGAAGGGAACCACTGTACACAATACATTCACAAAACCACATGAGGCCTTGGAGGCATCCCTATGCGATAAGGCTATTGGAAGAATTGATACCGGTGTTAGCCCTTTCCTTGAGGCTCAAATTGTTGCAATGGCGAAGCATCTGGAGAAACTATCTACGAACTCAGTGCATGAGGCTCGTAGTGGTATTTGGTGCACAAAATGTAAAGTAGAAGGGCATACAAAAGATAGTTTCCCCAAAATTTACACACACCATGACAACCGATGAAATATGCCATAGGGACCATGATGCAAGTAGGTGTCCTCTACTACAATGCATGATCCACAAGAATGTGTCTTTCTATTGCAAGATCTATACCTCTATGACCCATGACACCAAGGATTATAGGATGATTGACTAGATTCATGATGTCATTGATCTTGGTGTGCACTAGACTAGCCTTACAAGCAGTTCCAAGGATGATGATCACTGCTATGAAGGACATGTAGATGGAGGAGCATGAGGAAGAGGTTTTTGTGAAGGATTTCATGGTCATAGTAACCACGAAAAGGAAGAAGTGAGTTCCCACATGGAACCTGTTATAACTATGGGTTGATAGAGAATTATAAATGTGAGTGTCCTGATTTGTTGCAATGCTCATGGTGCGGAAAGAAACATAAGTATGAGGAGTGCCTAGGATATTTGAACACATGAGCCAGCACACCAAAAGGATAAAGGCATTGGGATGGTGAGCATAAAGAAGGCCAACCCATAGTGGATGCCAAGAGTGGCGCGTGAGTTAGGATTATAACATGTATTAGTGAAGACGTGAGCAGAGGCCACATGTGCCAGGAGATACCAAGGAAAAGAACACTAGTTATGAGAGAAGAAGTGGTATAGGAAAGTATTTGGACCCTGCTCATCAGAAAGAGGTATATCAAGAGACTATGGATGTGATTCAAAGTTTACAAGGAGAGATCTAGTGTCTGAAGGAGCAGTCAAGGTAGTTGGAACAAAGGAAGAATATGAGGCTCCATAGAAGGATCTAGATGAGGTCATGGAAGTATGCAAAATGTTAAGGCAAGAGAATATCATTCCCTTTTATGAGAATGGTTATGGAAAAAGGTACTACGTGTTGGAGGAGAGTGCGAGATGAACGTGCTTCATGCTAATCTTCCTCCCCATAGCCTTGACTATGACAAAGAGATAACCTTGAATGTTGTTGTAGATGGATGGCTTCTGAGAAATATTTTGATTGACACAAGTGCAGAGGTCAATGTTCTCATCTTGGATACATGGAATCAAATGGGAAGGCCCACCTACAATCATACTTAAATGTGTTGTATATATGGTGAACAAAACAAAAGCCATATGCCCATTGGTGTCTTGAAAGATGTAGTTATCACTATTTAAGGGGCCAAGTTCACTACGGACTTCAAGCTCCTGGTGCTAGCCAAGGAAGATAACTTTCAAGCATTACTTGGGTGCCCCTGGTGTTATAAAAACAATGACGACCTGTGGTTTAACAAGGGGTATATTAGTTTTGAGAACAAGGAAGAATAAGTCATCATTCATTTAACAGATGGGAAGTCAACACCCTATATTGAGCCCTTAGGAGAAGAAGTCCTTGATAGAATCTATGTGTGCTCTATTAGAGACCTTGAGGTAATTCATCCTATAGAAGGAATTATCTAGTTTGAAGATGCTCAATCTATGAGTGATATAACTAGCATAACATGTGACAATTGGGTACATGGGACCTATGAGTTAATTGGGTGACATTTAAGAGGATCTGTAACAAGGGTGACAAAGGCATGCTCAGTCAAGCACCTGGGAAGGAAGAAGCTACCAAGTTTTTTTCGAGGAGCAAGCCCTACAATTTCTTGCGAGAGATGGAGGATCAATGGAGGAATGAGGATGAAAAGAGAAGTATGCTTAGATATAAATTTCTTGGGACTGTAGCTTTTTGGTGGGAAAAACACTACGAGAGTCTTCTAGAGTGGCGCGAGGTAAAAATTTGCATTCCTATAAGGTTATGTATAAGAAACGCATCCACTATTATTCAATACTACCATGGAGCAAAGAACCCACCTCTTCCCATATCCAAGCATGTGAGAAGGCCTAGATGGAAGGAACAAAAGCTTTACCACCTTCACTATGGGTACATAAGTTATATTCCACCTTACAAGGATTCACATGCATGGTATATTCACTCAGAGACATGCCATCAAACAGGGAATTGGAAGGAGTTAGCGGCTGATCTCATTCAAGATTTTGAGTATCAAAGTACAAAGCCATTAGTGGATAAGGTGTTGCAATTAGTAAACCATATTACTATGGGAGATAGTGCCATGGAAAAATATAGGATACTAGAGTTGTTGGGCGAGCCTAGTCTAGAGACATGTTTTGATGAAGATGAATATGAAGACATACAACTTCATCACGCGTGCATTGAAAAAGAAAATGGAAAAATGGTCTATGTGATAGATGGTGAAGAAATGGAGAGTTTGGATGCTAACCATTCTTATGGTACGTTCAAATTCATGGATAATGCTTGATGAGAAAGCACGTGACTACCTTGAGCCCTTAAAATGAAGAAGGTTAACATTGGTTCGCAGGTTTGTACCTAAGGAAGCTATCTTTGGGGACTATTGATCGAGAAAGAGGTTTATAAGATCATTGAAATTTTGTGTGAGTTTTAGGATTTGTTCCCATGTGGGTACCATGAATTGAAGGGTGTTCACCATTCCTTAGGGAAAATACGGATAAAGTTGAAGGAAGGTGTGCACCGATTCAAAAGAGATCATATCAGATGAATCTAAACTTACGTGTATGGGTCAAGGAGGAGATAGACAAGATGATAGCATCATGAATCATTAAGGCTATGGAGGAATTAGAATGGGTGAGTCCAATGGTCATAAGCATTAAGAAGGATGAAAGGATAAGGATCTGTGTTGATTACAGGGACTTGAATGTAGTGTGTGTCATTGAACCTTTTCCAACCCCCTTCATTGAAGAAATTTTGGAAGGAGTAACTTAGTATGAGGTCTATTCTTTTATGGATGGGTTCTCAGGGTACCACCAAGTTATAATTACAAAGGAAGACCAAGAGAAGACAAATTTTTCCACTGAATGGGGAAGTTTTTCCTACACAGTTATGCCTTTTGGGCTGAAGAATGTGCCTGTCATGTTCTCATGCATAGTAGTACAAGCCTTCTAGGAATTCATTCATAAATTTCTTCAAGTATACCTAGATGACCAGACTGTGTATGGGCTAGTAAAAGACTATTGTGACAATTTGAGGTTGATGTTTAAGAGATGTCGGTAGTTGAGGATATCCCTCAACATTAAGAAATGTGTCTTTGCTACTCCATTTAGAACCCTATTGGGGCATATTATATGTAAGGAAGGCTTGTTGGTTGATCCCACCAAGGTTGTAGTTATTATGATATTGGGGGAGCCTACCTATGAAAGTGTTGTGCGTGGATTCCTTCGACATACAGGTACTATAGGAAGTTTATTAAGGGGTATTCCAAGATCCCCGCATCCTATAATTTCAGGTAGTATCTTCTCCTGAAACACCCTTTATATTCTACACAGATCACATGGCACTAAAGTATTTGGTAAATAATCCCATTTTGCAAGGGAACATGTCATTGGGTCCCCTTTTTCAAGAATTTGAGTTTTTAGTTATGGTAAAACTAAGAAAAAGTAACTTAGGACCTTTTTGTGCCCACATTTTACGCACCCAAAATACAACAGTAAAAATACCAGGATAATTTTTTTTTGACTTACATTGTTCATTACACACAACACAACACAGGCTCTAAGTACATAAACTCGACTCACATACGACAACCACATAAGTCATCGACTCACATAGACCCATGACAATGCCATATACCTGTTTATACCACACTTTTCCAAAAGAACGAATACTAGCAATGACCCAACCACAAGAAACATGACTTCAGGAATGGCGAACCCACAACACATCATTTCTTTAATTGCATCTTAGTTACGATTAACATTCTAAGAACATTATTGTGCAAGGATAGTTTTTTTTTTTTTCCATCTACAAAATCTTAAGTTCATTCCACATTGAATTTACAGTTTGTCCATTTTAGGTTGGCTTCATTTATGCATCACGGAAATTTCCGTAACTTACTTGCTTATTTGGCACAATTCGAATCACATTTCCAGTACTTAATTATCTTGTTCTTATGTTAAGGATATGCTTCTCAAACGTTTATTTAATGTTTACAAATTTACCCTTGCTACACAAGTGGATTTACGTGATGACAAGGTGAAATCTTGGGATTAAGGAAGACATAGATTCGAGATAGCTTTTTCCCCAAGAACATCCTTCGATCACGGAATAGTTATTTCGCTACCATTATTATTATAGTTCAATACTTTTTTGAATTCCAAATTTGATTTTTATATGTATATCTTTTGTTTTCTCGATGTTTGGCCACATCAAGGTAATTTATATTCTTTGCAACGCATGAAAATTTTTAATTAAGTTATAAGGACTCCAAAATTGACCTTAATCCTAATCTCCAATCTCGTGTGCAACATTATATGATATGCTCTTACATCACACTAAGGTCTCGTTCTTAGCATCGTCTTAAAACTAAAGAGTTACGACAGCACTTATCTGACATCTTAAGGAAGTACATGGTTAGAAGCGTATAAAATACACATGAACACAAGTGATCTATGTTCACGAAGATCCCATATCTTTGCATTGCACGATTCCGCATAAGCAATATTCTTTATTCCTTAATGCCATAAAATGACATAACAAGGGATTAAGGGACCAGATTACAATTTTCTAAGGTTCTCTAGAATCAACATCTTTCAACTCGATTTCGTATGCAAGGAGTTAAATTATAGTTTTCTACCCACAAGTTAACATACAAAATCCACTAGGGTTTAGTTTAATTCCAATATGCACCTAATGATCTACACCTCCACTATATATGATTTTAAGGCAAGCGGACATATTTATACTAAACCACCTTCAAGAAGATACCAAGATGTTATTTTGATAGAAACCAAGGTAGCACCGTTTAGTCGTTCCTTCGAACAAGGACTCATAAGGTGACTTCCAAAGCGGTCTTCACCACTCAACCTGGTGTCGGACCTGAAGAGAGGGCATTCTTCTCATGATTACCAAAACTAGAAGGAAACCACATACTCTGGATAAAGTTGGACCATGACATTCCTAAAATATGGGTTCACGACCATGTCACTAAACATAATGACTATGACGGTAAACTCCAACTAGGGGTTTTATTTACCTAACCTAGAGTGTTCCATCGAGTGCAAAGCTTAAGTTCATTCTACGGTCTTAAATTTCTTATATGGTAAAAAGGATCACACATGCAGGCAAGTTATGCATGAATATTTTATTAAGGTTGAGTGTTTCGATTAAAAACTCTTTATTACGTTTACAAGGTAAGAATATAACCCAGTAATTGATTTAATCATTTATTGAATACTAAAAAGGTACTACAATATATTAACTTCAATTTCATTTACTATGTATAAATCAAACCCTTTTTCCATACACAACTAAGAAACAAATTGAACCGGTGATTAGATGCACATTTCCTACGTATCCCTAAAACTAGCATCTCATGCATATTAACAAATTTCAAATATAACTTTTTTGTAACAAGAGACTACATTAGACAATTATTCATTTTACAATGACCTATAAAAATTACAATAATAATAATTAAATTGCACATCACCTTTTTCATTGTCGTTCTTCCATCCTGCAAAACCCACGTGAGCATGATATCAGTGATAAATCACTGGCATGGCATCCACCCTAATCAATCATAAGTATCATTTTTCAGTTTCCCATTTACATCTGACAATAATTACAATTTGCAATCGAAATAAAAAGGTCTAGAAACATGTATTCATTGCATTTCATTTTTCTTCATTTTGTAACCCAGGAGAGAGAAAGAGAAGGGAAGAGAGAGAAAACACCATTTTGTCAAAAGTTATATTTCACACAACAGATACACTAAAGGGTTTTAAACAGTTATTTGCATGTGTTAAAAGTTTCCAGGGTGGTTTGGCAACCCTACGAGGGTCCAGAACTTTCTATTTTTATATTTTCTTACTAACTACAAAAACATACAAAATGTGCTCGGAGGCTAAGAAACCACTTCCAAAAGTTATCTTCCGATGAGAACACCCTCCACAATCAACTTTCTATGTGTCCCCAGATATACCAAGAGTTCATAGCAACTGACGGAATTGAAAAAGAGTGAATGGTTTGCATTTGGCGGTTAGTTCTCCGGGCCCCTAGTCGTAGTTCACCCAGTTGTAAAATGACAAAAGTTAGCTCGAGGGCCCAGAAAACCATGTCCATAACTAACGTTCAATGGAGAAGCACACAACGAGAAATCTCCTACTAGTTCCCTTATATAAGGAGAATTCATCAAAGTTGACGGGACTGAGAACTAGTAAACCATTTTCCAATGGCGACAAGTTTTCTGGAGCGACAAGATGAAATTGGTCCAGTTTGACCTCATCAAAATGTGACCGGAGGCCTACAAAATGGCTTCGCCAAACTATCCCAAAAAGTGATCTTTCCTATACTGAATGTTCCATGCATTTTTCTAGTAAAAATGCTAGAGGTTTGCAAAGACGGAACATGATTTCTCTTTCTAGGTTCAAATGGTGGTCCAAAATGAAAGCCAACTTTCTAGATTTGATAGCTTTCTACTGCTATAGACCAGTGTAACAGGGATCCTATAAGAGCGTCAAAAGGATGTCATATGTTCATTTCGGGTCAAACAAAAGGTCAAGGTGACTCCTCATATACCAAGGTACACGAATGAAGCTTCACATATCGTTTCCAGAGTTGTGAAGGGTACTTAGTGAGTCTCTGAAAATTACAAAATTTAACTATTTAAAACAAGGAGAAGGTCAAATTTATCAATGGGGAGTCAAATTTGTCTAGTCGATAAAACAATATTGAAGCAATCAAGATGGGTAAGAGTTCTCTAAATCATCTCAAAGTGAGGGTGATAGTTCATGGTTTAAAGTAGAAGAGTTATAATGACTTCGTGAGTTACGACATGACAATTTATTGTTTTGCAACGAGTTGAAGGAACATTTAATTGTATTAAAATTCCTAATAATTTAAAATTCTATTTAGTTGCAAAAGAGAACTAAAACATGAGAATTATGAGAGGTAAGGGAAGAAGAACCATGCCTAGAGAATGAATTTGGTCAAAGCCGCAGGCTTCGGTTCAACATCTTGCTTGGGCACTTCATCAACCAGTTCACGAGCATCCTCAGCTCCACCACGTCACACCAACTTCCCGATCACTTGAAGTTTTCCAACAGAGTAAGTAGTTGCTTGTGCATTTCTAAAACCTTTTGAACAGATCCATTAAGTGCATATCTTGCAATCCTGGCATTCCATGAGACAACATTTCTTTGAGGCGTTTTGTCAAACAGTTGACTTGCCTTGTGTAAGCTTCCGCCATTTGCATACTTGTCTACTAGCACATTTGCAACTAAAAATCCTCTAACATTATGCCTTGACAGTTGTCTGAGGCCTACTCTAGAGCTCCCATTTTGATAGAGGTGCATGAGGATGCTGGGACAAGGTTGTGGAGTCTGGCTTTACACGTACCAATTGCATTTGCTTGAAAGTTTCCAAGGCCTTTTCAACAAACTCATTTTTTTACACATCCTGAAATCATTGCAGTCCATAAATAACATTTCTTTCAGGCATTGTTGAATAGTTCACATGCTTCCACATTTTACATATGTATATGCTAGGGCACTTGCAACTGAAACATACAAGGATCCCTTCTCCATAATGCTTTGGTAGATGTCTGCACCCAGTTTCAAAGCTCTTATTTTTCCACAGGCTAGGAGTATGCTAGCAAATGAAAACTGAACAGGTTGGAGACCTATTTGTTGCATGGTGAAATAGTGTGACTACCCCCTGAGGAAAACCCCCACATTTTTGAACCCAACCATAATCCTATTCCGTGAGCAACTGTCTAGTTCTTTCATTTGGTCAGACACTAAAAACAATGCCCACCAATGCATGCATTTGAAACTACCACATCTGACAAAATTTCTCTCTTTTTATGCGTTGAAGACAAACCTACGCAGATTAAAACAAACTCATGTTTGGTGCAGGCTAGGAGGATGCTGACGCGGGCTGGGAGGCTGGGAGGAGGCCCACAACCATGACACTTCATGAAATGACATATGATGAAGCATTTCTTTAAAAAAAAACAAAAAAATACCCTAAGCGCATGGATCTGTGTAAAAACTGTGACCCAAGCAAATGGATCGGTGACAGAAAACTGCGACCAAACATTCCATGATGCCACATTTTCCTTCAGAGCTTGTGGGGTGCACCAAGGACTGGTTCAGCTACTTCCTCTCTCCTCATGGCGGCGACACTCTCTCACTCAGCCAAAAAGATAGAAACCAAAAATCACAAAGGAACCCCCTTTGCCCTAAACCGCCCCAACAAAGAAATCACGGGCTTTTCTCTATTTTTCTTTTAATGTTTTGATTTATCTCCATTTATTAAATTTTAGCTTATTATATATATATATATATTCTTTTTTTTCTTTTTAGTCCATTTTATTATCCTTTCACATCACTTGATTTGAAATATGGGGAATGGTCATACGGTTGGTCCAATAAATGCATATAAATATGGAAGACTCCAAAGAGTCTAAACCCACAAAAGTAACAAGGAATGGGCATAGGAGCACTACATGACCTGATCACTTATCAAGAATTGACTCATGGGAGGACACGTAGAGCATTAAGGATACCATGCCAAATGTGTAATTGTTTAGGTTGCGACCCATGCCCTCTCGAGAGTTAGAGAATATTTCATTATTTCTTAAAATGGGTGTGGCGCCATAAGGAATGAAGGATTTGGAGAGAAAGTAGTTGGCTATATGTGCCACACCTTACATGTTGATTAGTGGAGATTTGTACAAGTTAGGATATGATGAGGTTCTATGCCTTGATGCGTGTTAGAACATGAGCATGTTGCAATTATAGAGGAAGCACATGGTGGGATTGTAGGAGGACACTATGTAGGGAATGCCACCATGTAAAAGATTCTAATGGTAGGGCTTTGGTGGGAAAGTATCTACCAGGATTGTATTGAGTTTTGCAAGGCTTGTGACCATTTCCAGTGCCTTGGAAAACCTAGAAGGAGGGATGAAATTCCCTTACGACCGATAACCAGTGTTGAACCATTTGAAAAATGGGCAATTGAATTTGTAGGACCAATTTCACCTGCCACACAAAGGACTAGCTCATGTTACATCATCACTTGCACTGATTACTTAACAAGATGGGAAGAGGTAATGCCTACAAAGGATTACATAACAACGACATCAATGAGATTCTTATGGAAAACATAATCAATAGATATGGATGTCCATTGAGTTTAACTAGTGATAGTGGAACACATTTTCTGAATGAAATGGTCAGGATCTTATTGGTAGAGTTTATGGTGGCCCATCACAATAATACACCTTATCACCCTTAAGAGAATGGAACAACTGAGGTGTTTAACAAGATATTAAGTCACACATTAACAAAAAATTGTGATGTTGGAAGACAAGATTGGGATGACAAGGTATCAACTGTTCTATGGGCATACATGACAACCTATAAGAGGTTGAACAAGGCCATACCATTTCAATTGGTGTTTGGCGCGGAGGCTATTTTTTTGGTTGAATTCATATTACCATCGATGCGTATAACTACAAGAGTATTGGCTAATGAGAAAGTGCTCGAGGAAAGGATTGACAAGTTAATGCAGTTGGATGAAAGGTGATCACTTGCTAGATGGAGTCAAAAGACTAAAAAGGCCGAAAAAAGGCATGACATGATCGTCATATCAAGAATAAGTAGTTTGAGGTTGGGAAGATGGTTTTCCTATATGATTCGAAGTTTTTGTGCTATCTGGGGAAGTTAAAAGTCCATTGGTTGGACCCATACATCATCTCGTACATCCTTGAGTCAGGGCGCATGCCGATTATAAGTGCTAGATGGGACAAACCTACACCCGGGCATTTCAATGGGAGTAGATCAAGCCCTACTATAAATAAACCTTGTGAGTGTTTGTAAATTAGGTAGTATTTCCAATTACCTTAGGATTTCCCTTTAAAAATTTTCCTTTCCTTGTGTTTCCCTTTCTCGTTGCTTGTTCCCTTATGTTTATATTGTTTCTCACCTTGTGGGCCAGTAACCATAGTAATTTCAAAAGGTTGTGTATGTGCAGAGGACCATACATTTGATTTAGTATGGGGTGGACTAGTGTGAAGTGACAAACAAATTGGTAGTGAAAGTAGTATGGCCTAGATTGATGGATCAAAGGCGCGAGAAGATAGAAGAATGAGCATGGAAACGGTGGATAATAATTTTTGGTTTCAAGATGTCTTAAAAAAGACCACATATAAAGGATAAGAATAATATGAATAACATGAGGTAGGTGAGTGCAAAAATCAGGTCAAGGACAGAAGAAGTTCCTTTGGCACTTTGTAGACATGCGCGTAAGAGTCTTTAATCGTTAAGTATTTTTATGTGCCGGAGAAGGTTATAAAAGGTTTCACGCTAGATTGGGCACATTGATAAGGGCACTTAAGGTTAGATTTAGTGGGAAAATCCACATTTATTGTTAAGTAGATTGGTGGGTGGCATATCATTTATTTCCAGAGAAGAACAAAAAGTTATAAGTATGAAGTCGGGCACATTATTATTTTACCTTGCCATTATGAGATTGAAGAAGCTCTTATGAACTAGGGCATCTATGAAGAAATATTTGTGTGAAGGGATAATCATAGAGATTTGAGTACGTGACTAGGCTGATTTATGAACCAAAGTGGAAGGAGTACACAAACATAGGGAAGAAAGTTTCAGAGGAGTACGTCATTCTGTGGAATAATTTTTCCAAGTTAGGGTTCTGCAGCTAGGGCACAAAAGTAGAAGGATTGTTTCATGAAGTTGAGCCACATGATTGAGTAGAGAAAGGAAGAGAAGCAAGAAGAGTTTAGGTTTTAACTGATAAGTAAAATGGCACCAAAGAAGGCAACTGTTTCACCAAATAAGAGCAAGGGAAAAGGAAAACAAACAACTATCACATTAAGTTTCAATGAGGAGTGGTATGCAAAAATGCATTACCAATATGGAGTGTTTCTATGGAAAGAGTGGGTATCACAAGTGAGGAAGATGGCCTTGAGTGACTACAATCATTGCATAAGCATCACGGAGAAAGAGATGGCATTAGAACTGGTCTATCTCGATGGACAATAATACACCAAAGGGAATGCTGATCTACAATGATGAGGTGAAGGTGAAGTTGGGAAAGGCTCGAGTTGTTGCAACTTTATGAGTTTCCCTATTTTGGCAAGCCCGAGTGGTTATACCAATGGCTGATGTCACATGTGCATGAGGACCACTTCTATTTTTGGGCCACAAAATGTGCATAACTCCCCAACTCATATCAAAGTTTAATGGCTTGGTTTGTGAAGGGGACTCCATAGATGATGACTTAGAGGATAAGGAGGCCATCAAGAAGACTATGGAGGCCTATGATTAAAAAAAGGGTTTGCACTACTTTTATATCATAGATATCCCTAACCCTATGATGAGGATGGTTGTGTGCTTGGTTACCAAGATAAATGGTCAAGAGAGGTGGACACAAGTAAACAAGGCATGATTGAATGTATGCCAGAAGATTTCAGAAGGAACCGTCTACAACATTTTCACCTATATTGTAAATAAGATCATCAATAACGTGTAGGAAGGGGATAAGATAGTGTTCGACAATGTCCTTATCACCATTGTCTTCTGAAATATTGGAGTGCTCGATGGGCCATAGAAGTTCATATGGGAGTATCTAGATGAAGATATCTCACCTGTAAAAATATTTGAAAAGTATACTTGCGATGCCATGATGGCCTCCTACAAGGCATGCCTAGAGAAATGGTATAAGTGAATGTGTGATGTAATTGGGGTAGAATGGAGGATACCCAAAAATTTCCCACACTAGTAGATGAAGAGGATGAATTTTCTATATACCAATACTTCGCATTGCGATTCACTCTGATAGATGGGACCGAAAGTCCATGGTGAAAAATGCCTTTCTCTTTGACTACGTAGTATTTCCGAATAGGCGTTAACCGCTTCAAGGAAGCTAAAATTCTAAGGTTTGACCTTAACAAAGTGGATTAGGACCACCACAAGCTGTGTAGGAAGCTCGTATACCCAAAGAAGCACATTTATGTGGAGAAGTATGTCTCCTATGAAGTACATATGATGAAATCTTGACACTTTGCTAATTTTTGGGAGGACCACAACGAGGGTGTATTTGTGCATCATGCCTAAGTTTGAGAAGGGTGCCTACTTGGAGAATGATGTATCCATCCCATAGGATCCCACTGGTAGGAAGAAGGCTACGCCAAAGAAGAGAGAAAGGGAGGAGACCCTGGAGAAGGAAGCACGGGAAAATAAAGCACCAAGTGTGTAGAAAACACAATCTATGGGTGCATCGGAGTCAGGCACCAAGATAAGCACCTACACATGTAGGAAAAAGTCTCCCATCAAGGAGAAGAAGAAGAAGCCCGAGAAGAGGTGCCAAAACAAGAAGATTCACCTAGAAGTGAATCACCTACTAAGGAAGAGGAAGAATCCCCAGCTAGGAAGAAACAAAGGTAGTGGGGAAGGCAGACTCGGAGGAGACAGAGATCTTAAAATCCTACAGGGGTGAGAAGGATGACGATGAGGATGAAGAATTTCATAATCATCTAGTGTATGTATGATGTACATGATTCGAGAATAAGAAGGAAATGAAGAGAAGAATGGAGATTGGGAGGACACCCAAGGTAAATGGGTTAGTGAGGAGGCGAACACTAAAGACCAGAGGACCCCAGCCTCACCAAGGAGTAGATAGAAGAGGCTGCATAGAGAGAAGTAGTAGGCATAATCAAAAAGTTAGTAGAGCAAGAGGTGGAGTGGAGTGCAGATGAGATACTCAAGGAAATAGAAGATGAGAGCATTTGAAAGGAGTACAAAAGAATGAGAGGGGATCCCAACCTAGCGGTGAGATTTCCAAAGGGTGTGTGCACAAGAGGGAAGAGTATGGTTGTAGCACAAGGGTAGGGAATGGGTTATATCAATGGTCCAAAACAAAGTTCTATGTGCGTTCTTCTAAAGAACTTTGTCAACAGAATAACTCTTGGTGATGTCTTCATTTGAAGAGGAAGGCGCGTGCACTGAACCGTGGGAAGATGCTATCTTGGGTGTTTGAGTCCCACATTGATGAACCTGAGTTCAAAGCAAGCCAAGGGGTGCTGATGAAGATGCAAGAGGAAAAAGAGATAAAACCACTGGTAAATGCTCAACAATTATCCGATGAATAGGTATGTAATGCGCTCAACAAGGTTTTAGTGGAAGTTGAGGCAATTTTTTTGGAAGGAATGACTGGGTGAGATTCCTAGAAGGGGAATTAGAGAAAGAGGAGAAGCTAAAGGTGGTGGAGATAGTCACTTGGTACACTAAGCTCCTTAATCGATGTGAAGGCCACCGCATAGATAATGAAGCTACTTATGACAATTACGCGGACAAAGATAGAGTGGAAAGCATTTTAGTTGCCACCCATGAAGCAAATCTCAAGGAGTTTTAGGAGAAGAATAAGGGGAATAGAGAAAAATGGGATAAGATCCTGGCCGAGGTGGAGAATAATTCTGAAGCCATCGAGACCTTGAGAGGATTGATAAAAAATTGGCTAAAGGAGTTATATCCCCAAATCACCCGCAAGATGGATGTGTTGGATGACCTTGGCAAATAACTGGAAGGGATCGTTGATACAATGGGTGCCAAGGGGGATGAGATGAGTTTTAATGAGGTAAGCACTCTAGTGGGTGACCTACTACAGGTTGCAGCAGAATGAAGTAGATGCTTGGGAGAAGATTAAGGCAGATATAAGGAAGAATTTCCCACTCCTCCTTCAGTGATAAATATATTCTTCTTCTTTCCTCCATTCTTTAATTCTTTAATTTTTCATTCCTTCATTATTTGTTCTAACTATTTAGAGTCCCACCATTCTTTATTTCTTTGAAGGAAGGATGTTTCCAAGGATGGATAACAAGCTTAGTATGGGGTGATGTTGGGCCTCAAAATATTGACTAAGTCCCTAAGGGTGCATGCACATGCTAGACCAATATGAAGAATGGTGCTCAAGGAAAAGCACGCAGAAAATTACCTTAGCCATATTTGGCATTCCAAGAAGCACACGAGAAAAGCATGACCCGACTAAGCATGTGGAGTGGATAAGGTGCCAACCTGACGACTTGGTGACCAAGAAAGGAATATTCCACATGATGGAAGGATCTAGAAAGACATCATTACAGAAAGTGGAGAGCTCGAATCAGAGTAAACATGTTCCATTGGAGGACCACATGAACGCTCGGCAAGCAATCTAATCCTAAAGGAAGGCATGATGGTGGATGTTAAAGCTATATATAGATATGCTTAGGTAAAAGAAGGGGTGGACTATCAAGGGAGAGAAGAGGGATCAACATAGAGGTAATGAAGGGTGAAGCTCTATAGAAATAATGGGAGGTTCCACAGGGTTTGGGTTCTCATTAATAGAACTATAGAGTGATAGCATACCTAGGGGGATGGGTTTGTGATAATTTTTGTAATATGGAAAGCATAGCTAGGGCTTCTAATGCATGAGTCTTATCTACATTGATGCATTGGCCTGTTATGGCCTTGGTGAATGTAGTGTGGCTACCAAACTATGATCAATATGAATATATGGTTTTGTTCTAAGAATATAATGTTCATGGATGTAAACCCTAGTGCCATTTCTTTATGTTATGGATCAAATCTATCATCTTTATGATGTTTCTTTTGATTATGAATGAATGTATTGATATAATAACTCACCCTAGGATCTCAGAATGAATGCATGGTCCTTTACCTTTTTACATCTAAGTTTCTATCCTTAAGCAATGTATTCTCATAAAACTCACATAAAGGAGGGGCTTGACACTGCGCATGCCTGCCTTGGGTGAGTGCCCATCCCCACTAGGTGATATGATGACGCACATGGGATTATAAGGTTATTTTAAGGGCATGGGATTAGAAGGTTTTTATTAGGGAGAGGTGTAATGGGTTGTTTGATGATAATTTTCTTACTTGGTGGACACGGAGGTCTTTTTGTTGTTTCACCAAGTGGATGTGGCGGTTGTGAAGGATAGTTAGGTTATATACGAGGTAAAGGGTGAGGATAGGATGTGGATACCCACTGTGGGGTAACATATGTAAAATATGGACTCATGGTGGGGTATGATGTACTAGTTTTACCCCGTAATGATAGGGTGATTAACTAGCATGGTAAAAGAAGATTCATGTAGAGGATCTATGTCTAGGGGGAGATAATGATGGCATTTAGGATCTTGAGTAATACTTGATTCGGGTGGTCTGATAGGTCTTAGTTCTCATGTGACAAAAAGATTTCCAAAAGTAGGTATGCCTCTTGGATGGAATGAAGGATGGAAAGGAGGAGGAACACGTAGAAGGATAAGTTTCATCATAATAAGGGCTCTTAAAACTTGAACAACACCTTATTTATTATGTCCTCTTTATACTTTATATGAACAAGGTGTATTTGTTTAAGTCGATGCTAGCAGAAAGGAGAATAAGTTTGGATGGTGTGGTCTAAATGATTTAAATATTTTGGATTGTTGACTTTCATAGATTTGGGATAGAAATGTCTTATGGTTAACTTGGGTGGGGATGGTTGTGTTAAGAATGTTTCAAGTGGTATCATAGTTATTTCTGTAAATTTAGCTTAAAGTGTAAATGTATCCTATCGAGGGTAAGGGTATGGAATTGGTAACAACATCGGATGAGGATGCGGGTATGTCTTTAGTAGCAAGTGGTGGTTTAATAGTTTCAAGCTTCTCAAATTCTAGCTTAAACTCCACATGTATAGGTGAAGGAGACATAGGGAGAATTTAAGTAAGGTGTTTAACAAGGGAGGTTTCGTTGTTGATAATTTCAAGTTCATTGAGTGCTAGTGTAGATTCTGCAGATTCTATTTTGTTAGATGATGAAGTGTTTAGAGGGATGAGATTGATTTTGGTTATCATATTAATGGTATGAACAAAATTTGTTTGTGGTTGTTTGGAGGAAGAGGGGTGATTTGTAAAAGGCTACTTAAATATGTCAAGGCCTTGGTTTGAAGGTGCATTTGGATTATCTAAGTGAAGGTCACCCTTGTCGATCAAGTCTTGAAGAACATTACGGAATGTGTGACACCTTTCAATGTCATGACCATTAACCCTGTGGTACTTGTAGAAGTCATTATCTCGATACCAGATGGGTTTTAAAATTGATATGTTGATGGGTTGAATGGGTGGAAGTGATATTAGATTAAATGCGATCAATCTATCAAAAATGCACCATAAGTTTCAACTATGGGTGTATAGTTGCGTTGTTGATGGAAGAATTCGGTGGTTGGATTTTCCTTGACGGTGAACTTGAACACAACAACATTGGTGGCTGATTTATACTTTTCTAGAGTTGAATGGTGGCTTGGATGGGAATTCCATTTTTGGTTTCTTAAGATGAATTTTTACCCATCCAGCTTCTAGGGCTTGTAATTCTAACTTACAGGCCATGGTAAAAGTCTCATCAAAAGTTTGGAATGACTGGATTTGCAGAGTAGATGTAATGTGTTTGGCACATGCTTGACATAATTTTTGATTAAATATTGATGTGGTAGTGTAAAGGATAGTTGATTGGTAGTATCCCTCCAACGGGATACAAAATCGATGATGGATTCATCTTTAAATTGTCTAATGGCATACATATCATCAATAGTGATTTTATGGGATACGTTTATGAAGAAGTGATCTAAGAACGATTGTTCAAATTTGTGCAAAAGAGAATAGTGAGTGTTGTGGATGTTGTTGTGCCACCTAAGGAAAGGCTGACAAGGGATATAGGGAAGGTCCTCAAAGCATGAGGTCTTGATCATGAGCTATTAGATAGCATGCATGGCAAAAGGTGCATATGTGTTGTTGGATATTATTTTTATAAAACTAAGTTTTAAAAGCTCCTAATGAGGTGGATATGGCTTATACGACATAGAAGGGTGAATGGTCTCATTAAAAATTTAGTCATAAGAGAGTGCATTATTGGATGTGTATGAAGAAACTCCTAGGCTAGATATGCGCTTAAAAGGGATTGAAGGGGATCAACTTGCATTGATTGTTGTAAGAACGAGCCATGCCGATATGAAGACCGATTAGGTTGTGAGTATACTTGATACTACTATGGGATGCTCTATTGGTAGGGGTATTCTATTGGGAGATGTTATGTTGGTATGGGAGATTATGTTGATAGGGGTTGTTTTACTTGGGGAATGATATGATGGAATATTTTGTTGATAACAAGATCTTGGGGTATGTGTTGTTTATTTTTTTTTAGGGAGTGTTTTAATGATGAAGGGTATTGTTTTGTGGAATGTTATGATGGGATGATGATCCTTAGTGCAAAGTGATAGGTTTTGAGGCTTGAATATATTGGTATTGCAATGGAAATTGATACATGTGTAAGAGGTTGTGAATATGTGGGTGTTTTTTTGGGAAGACATAGTCGAGTGGTGAAAGATGGTACTTGTCTGTGGAACACTTTGTTATGGGATACCATATAGTGGAATGTTCGTAGAGAGTACAAACTAGGATAAAGAGATTAGTGGTCGTGAAGGTTTTGGTATGTATTGTGAAATAGGATGTGTACTAGCAATAACACTAGTATTAACCAACAATGTTGTTGTGGGGATAGACATAGTGATATTCTAGATGGGAGTAGTAACTTGTTGGGAAGACATAACTTGGAAAAGATGTTGGTACGTATGAGGTGATTAGAGGAGTAGATGATGAAGTAGTGAAATTGTTTAAAGGTGGCATGAGATCCTACGAAGCACCCTGGAAAAGATGTGGGTTACAGAGAAGGGGTTTTTATGACGAGATCATGTGAAGGTTATAGGCGGGAGATGAAGAAACCTCGATGTCTCTCGGTTGACTAATGGAAATTTTTCGTTTAAAGTTTCAAATGGATTTGTAGAGGTGAAAGATGCTTGAGGTTGACTAATTTTTGATGTTTCAATAAATCAATGTGTATGGATATAATCATGGACAACAAGGTCTTGATTTTGATCAATAAGGCTGCGATGGTAAAATATGGATCAGTAGGTATGTCGATGGATGAAGGCATGAACGGTTGTATTTGAATGTTTCTTGCTGCTAGATACACATTGTAGAAAGGGAGTTTAGATGTTTGAGGACTAGAAGAAAGGAGTACTCCTCTTCTTGAGATCCAGGGGAGGGAGAATTTTATTATTATATTGATGTGGGGAATGAGAGAGTTGTTTTCCAGGTTGTATTGCTATAATTGGACCATACTTCATGCCAAGTTTGTTGAGGGTCCGAAAAGGGGTTAGATGTGTTTGATTGATAGCATGGAAGTTGTTGTGTTGGGGTAAAAGGTGATGAAGTGTAGAATGTAGGTGGGGTGGACATGTTTCTAGGGATTTGATTACAGTTTGTTTTCTCGTAAGTACCATAGTAGAAAAAGCACAAAAACACCCAAAAGAAAGGAAAACAAGTGGATGCGTTGTTTTACAAACAACAAGCAAGAACAATCGAGAGTGATTTTATAACTATCTTGATTAGTTAAAAATGAAATGTGTAAGATGGTGAACATGGGTCCTAGGAAGTGGTTTTCTAGGGATGGTTTTAGGTGTGTTTAGAGTGTTCCTTGATATACCGTGTACATGATTCCTTGATATACAGGCATGGTAAGTACATGAGTCCCAACTCTATAATGCTCACTTGATACTGAGCATGGTATTGGGACCTACCCCCTCATTTCATGGTCCTCTTGTAATAAGGGAGTCAGGTGCTAAGCTAATATATACCGACAGACAAGAGATTATAATTGGCTGAAACACCAGTGAACTTCCCTGTTGTGTGATGAAATTCCAATACGTTTCAGATTTTGATAGTGATTCGGTTGTGTGTGAGGGAGAATAAGTGAATGCAACAATTTTTCCTCCTCATTAAACTATGTGAACCAAAAAGTATGCTATTGTACTATTTTAAAGGTCCAAAATGGAGTGTCGACTTTGATGAAAACAAACAACCAAGAATGCAAATGGAAATTTAAATAGGTGGCTCTAAAACTTACTCGCGAAAGATTTCCTTATTTATTTTATTTTTTAGCAATTATCAAAATGATTGCTTAGAAAATATAGAAGGTATAATTTCCAGAGAAAAAGAGTTTACAATTTGATTAGAAGTAGGAAATAGAGATAAATATATTACAAATTGATGATATAATGTTAAGAGGACAACACAAGGAAATCGCTAGCAATTCGGAGGAATCACAGTGATTTAGCCAATCGTTAGCGATTGGCGATCATCAAGAAAACAATAATCAAAATGATGATAAGAATGATGAAAGTAAACAAGGATTAGTATCCCACCGGCATGCCATAATGTCTTGCATGGTTTTTACCTTTGGTTTTCTTGATTTAGTTCACAGGGTAATAATTGAGCTTGACCTCGATATGGTGGAGTTTCTAGGGTACTCGTAGTAGTGTTGATTATGTTTTTATTGTGCACCATGTGAAGTAATGGATCATAGATTATTTTCATATAAAAAAATTAAAAATATCACATTTAAATAAGATAATGTTGTTGCTCGAGAAAGATGGCTTAAGCTTTTATTGATTTTTGTAATTATACTACAAGATACTAAGATAGAAATGTGGATATCATTTATTTAAATTAGGTACATATATAACTAATATTAGTCACCATTTAGAACCATAAATCAAACTCATGGTCCAGTGTAAAGGTTCTCGGTCACATTGGAGGCTACAAAATAAACTTATTTCTTCTTCCCCTGTAGTGGTGTCGGTATCTAGAATGAAAATATAATCCCTCGCAAAAAATTAGAGGATTATTCAGGGGTGTCAAGAGGTGAGCGATGGGAGTGTTAGTGCTTAAGATATTTATGTGGATATGGTCTTCAATTATAGGTATTGTGTTGCGGTCATCCGATAAGTCCAAGCCCATCTCATAAGCATGCTCAGCATCTTGTGCGAGGTCTACTTGAAGCCTTATAGCTTCATTGTGCGCATCCCAAAATGCTTCGGTGCCCTCTCGTATGCGCCGAGTTATTATGAATATATCCTCTAGATAGTGAAAGGGCAAGTTTTGAATCTATCAGAGTTTAAGATTGTGGAGGATCTTGTATTGCTCCCAGTAGAGTGGGTGTCAGATGACAGGGAAAACACCGATATCAGCTCCAAGATAATTTCTAACACCGAATGCCATCTCGAAAACATCACACTAGATAGAAGATTAATAGATAACAAGAAAAATGTATTCATTTTGGTTAATTTCATAAAAAATAGTGAAAAATCCTAAGAAAATAGGAATCACTAGGGACTCGGGAAATCACAAGTGATTGGGGTGATTGCTAGTGATTACTTGTGAAACTTGATTATTTTTCTAAACAAAGTCAAAATCAATGATTTAGCTATCACTTTTATCAAAAATAGAGAATTAGCAATGTATATTTGATCTCAAAATAGAAATGTACGTGATTTTGGCATTTTAAAATGATTAAAAATGAACGATTTACCTTGCAGGATGTCAATGTGATATAGGAATGGAAATAGATGGTTGGAGAGGAAAACAAGCAATTTGTTGATGAATTTGACGTTCCTCGATGTCATGGTGTTGAGTTGTGTTGATGTAGAATGCTTGAATGCATGATGAGTTGAATATGTGACAAAGTGTACCTACAAAACTTGTGAATTCATTCCTCCTCCTCCCGAATGGAGGTGTAAATGCTTGTATTTATAGATCACCGACAATTAGGAAAATCACTGCGATTGTGGAAGATATTTAGTTTAGTTAAGAAAACAAGTGTTTTTCTTCCATTTTGAGTGAGATAACTTCGAGGTTGTTAAAGTGGTGGCATGGGTAAATTTGGTTAGGATAGGAGGAGTTAGTTTTTTTAGCAGGTTTAATTATTTACTTTTTTTGGAATTTTAGTTAATTAGGAGCAAGTTAGTGTTTATGGAAGGTGGAGTTAATTAGGAGTGAGTTAACATTTATGGAAGGTGTAGTTAATTAGGAGTAAGCTAACGTGTTTTTAGGAAGATGGTTTAGGTGGTTAATGAGGTGTCATAGTGAGGTGTAGAAGGGGAGGATTATTTTAATTAATTAAATAATTTATATGTGAGGGTGTTTGATTAATTAGTTAACTAAAGATGATTTAAGAGGGCATAATGTTGTAAATGTGGTGTTTTTGATTGTAGGTGCGTTGAGCCGAGGGATACAAATTTTGGTGTCTATAGTAACCTTTACAAGGATTGGGTCAAACCTATGCAATAACCAAAATCTTCACTAAAACCGCTACAAGAGACACTTTACATTAATATCACACTCTTCCAACTAATTCTTTTGTCAAGATTGAAATCCATGCCTTTTGACCGTAGTGAGGGAGTCACCACCTCATAGCCTTAAAACTATTTTTTTATAATAAAATTGATTTTATTTAATTAATTAATGACAACTTATAATTTTATTATAGATCCAATTTGGGTGTAGGAACCTCTCATCCTACTCCGACTAAAACAAGTAAACATAGATGAAAAAATATCCCTCCATTTAACCTTAGTGACATAATCACCAATTGACTAAGGGGGCATGAGGAGGAGGAGAGGGATGCACCAACCCCACCAATTTCAGATGATGATAGACCCTCTCACTTTATCCATGATAGGTATCAACACATAGTGAGAGGGGCCTTGGAAATGACTCTATATGGAAATAATGTTAGAGACATACTAGAGGATGTTTGGAAAAAGTATGTATTTTAATATGTTTTTATTTAAGTGTCTTAATTAGTTTTTGTCAACTTATCTTTTTACTAGTTTCTATTAATGTCAACTTATTCATTTTTTATTTTATTAATATTGAAAAAATATGATATTTTTAACCTTTTTAATTTTTGGGTTTCAGGTATTTTAAGAAAAGAATTGTTGATTGAGTGTGCAACATATTCAAATCATATTTTCATAGAGAGTGGAATGAAATATCAAAAGAAAATTATAAGAGGCTAATTGATTTAACTCAACGTGATTATGGGAGTTCACACTATAAAATAAGATTAATAAAAAAATTGCAACATACATGGATTTAAGAGAATTAAGAGGCATATCAAGGTAATTTTATTGTGTAAATAACACATTTAAATAAAAATAATTCATACTCTTTTACTAAGTATTTTATATCTATCATATGTATTTAAAGTACAAAGGAAACACAACGATGCAAATATGATACTTCTTTGAATGCCCAATGTACTTGACAAAGTTTGGAATGGCCTCTGCGTAAAATGACTCCGAGAGGAGAATAACAAGGTTGCATGTTAATTAACTCAATGTATGATATCTAAATTTTTTTTTTTTTATTAATTAAATATTATAACTAACACAGGGGAGGAAAAGTAACTAGCTATTAAATTATGAATCCTAAGTAAGAATAGGAGGACATGTGACCCATTAAATGGGAAAACACAATTTAATGGAGTTAGTAAACAATTTTTTTATTCAATGTAAGTTATTCTACAATTTTATTTCATTACATAAATTTCTCTTACATAATTATTAATAATCATATTTTGTTAATTTCATTGTTTTTTTAGGAAACCCTATATAATGGACTTATAACAAAAAGTGCAAGCATAATTAAAACAAATGGGTTGGGACTTAACTAAATTCGTCAAGTGGGCTAATGAGAATGAATTTTTGTCACTAATAGGTTTTGTTTAATTAGTTGTGAGTTACATAAATTTTAAATTCATATAGTTGTAATTATTATGATTATATATTTACAAATTGATAGACAATGCGAGTTGGAAGAAGAAGAAGGGGAGAAAAATCATTCTGGACAAGAACGATGAAGAGGATCACACAAATGAGGAGGACTAGCACTTAGGAACATATTACTTTGTTTTGTAATTTGAAAGGGATTGGTCTCATTTTTAATTACCAAATGTAATATATTATATATCATTGTATTAAAAATTGTAATATAAATATTACGTTTTACGATTATGTGTAAGATGTGTTTATTAATTTTCATATCCAAACCATATTATGATATTTTGTTAATGTTTTATAAACTCATTTCATTTTATATTAGGAATCCCAATACAATATAAATTAATGTAATATAATATATATAATTTTAATTATAACTATATATCATGAAAATATTATCAATAATAAAATAATATTAATTTCATTCACATTAAAACAAATAAATACACATAAAAAGTAATACAATATAATAATTAGTAAATTAATTATTTTATTTTAAAAACTTATTTCCCGAGGTTTGTGTCATATCTATCACCTAATAGGTGGTGTAATTTTTGTGAAAAATTGGTACTAAAGTGGCACAAACCTAGCCCAAAATTGATGCATTTAAAAATGTCTAGTCATGTCAAACTTGCATCGCATTTGCACCTCTATTTTTGACAAAAATTATCAATATAAACATGTCAAAAAATCCTTTTAAATGTTGATTTTCAATGAAAATTTGACTCAAATAGTGGTTCTATTAACACTTCATCTTGTAGTGGAAACTAGGGTTTTGATCGCACATGAGCATGCACAAAGATTATAAAGGAAGTAAAGGTACGTGAAGTAGTTATAAATGGTGATGAAGAAACTCAAAAAAGATAATAACTATCTATGGAGCCACATACTAACACCAAATTAGAAAGAAGTGTCTCACACTAGTTTCAAGCTCAATATTATAACATCCAAAAGGGTTTTAGATCCTTAGTTTTGAGATGAAGCACATTCAACAAGAAATTTTTCCTTGATTCTAAATCTTAGACATTCTGTAAAGACATCACAAAAGATAAGTCAATTCATCCAATTTTGATTTATTACACATAAACATGTGACCTATTTAAATATCATTAATTTTTAGTTACAAGTACCATCACATCTAAATATTGGAGTATTTATTTATAAAATATGATTGTGAATTAGTTTCAAGATATAATGAAAATTAAAGTAATTAGGGTTAAAATATTTAGTAAAACTTCTTACTAATATTACACAACCTTATTTAACCTCTAGGGTTTTAGATTTATAATTTTTTAGGGTTTCATCCCAAATTTCATTTCTTACTATTACATTTTTAATTTAATCTCTTAATTTTTACTTAGGGTTTCATCCTTAGTATGCCTCTTCTAGGGTTTACATATATGTTATTACTTTTTAGGTTTATAATAGACTTCCTATCATAAACCATAAGTATTATTAGGGTCTAATTTTATCATGTGCATTGAACATTGCATTTTCTTATCTTCTTCTATAAGACATGAAAAAATAGTGCTTTCATCTTAAACAATATTTATTTACCCTCTGAAGCTAGTAAATACCTCTACTCAATCATTTCTCATCACAATACACATTTTAAATTTCTTCACAAGTGTTTTTAGTTGATATGAGTTCCACCATAAGTGTATGTCCTTTCTCTTTCTCCAACTAATATGCATTGCTTTAGGTCACATTCAACTCTCAACCATTATTTTCATGAGATTTTACAATACTCCTTAGCGTACAATGGGAAAAATAATGTTAGATTCAATCTTTGGACACAAACCTACACTCGATACATTTCACTTTTTGGACACCCATTTTCCTTTCAATTTATTTTAGGTAGATAATGGATCCACATTATGATAGCTATACCCTCTACTTTACATATATGTATTAGATTTATCCATGAGGGACATCAATACACTATCCCTATTAATGATGATCTCGTATAAGTATGGTCCATTCCTGATTCCTAAATTACATGGATGCCCTCAACATATAAACCTTATTGAAAAATATAGCATGGATATCACCATTTATATAGTTAATGAACCTATCTCTATGGAGAACTCCATAAAGGAAATGCCATTTTCTAAATGCACGATTATAAAATATTGATCTTTACAAAATCCAAATATGACATTCCTACTTTAAAGAACCCTCCTAATGAATTATTCATGCTCATCACCCTTGATATATCTCAAGAATAACTTCATAAAACTAATGTAAAAAATAATCATGACCCTCTTATCATTGATGAACAAGATGAACATGAATTTTCACAATTTCTCGCAATAGTCGTGATCCATTTGAATCCAATTTTGTATACATAGGCATGAGGTTAAGAAGACACATAAATCTAATACAAATTTCCTACATATATTTTTCCTATACCTACCATTGTTATGGGGGAACCTTACGTTTGTCACAAAAATTCTACGTATATACCAAATTCTTCTACTACTTTCATATCATCTTTTGTGTACATGAATGGACATTTTTATACTTCATCTAATACATAATCCTTCATGAAAATTATTTACGATCTATAAAACAAGGTTTTCATATAAATTATCATGGCATGGATCAACATGTTCTACTTCCTCATATACTAGCACTTAAAGTGGATTTATATCATTTACCTATGGGTTTAGTCACTCATAAAATTCCTATCAATGAATATAAGAGGTATATGGAGAAACATCTCCTCTCCTTTCATGCAATATGTATTATTTATTCCCACAATGATAAGATTATTACAAAGATTTTCCCATAAATTTTTAATGATTATATTATAAAATGGTTCTATGATCTTCCACTTCAATATTTGAAAACCTTCATTCATTGTTTGATCAATTCTTAACACACGTCTCCATAAACACTAGTAATAAGGTATCCCACAATAAAATTTCAAAACATAAACAAGATTCTAATTATTTTTTAGTTCTTATGTGCTATGATATAATACCATGCTTAAAAATATGATTAATTCAATAATGGATAATGAGATTCAAAATCTATTCACTCAAAGTTTACTTTCTCCTTTAAAGAGTCTATAATGTTTTCAAAATTTACATGAATTATGTCATACCCTAAAGTATCTAGAGGTCAAGATTATAGTGATGAAAAAGCTTCAATATGATCCCAATGTATAATTTATGTTCAATACTAATGTTCAAACTAAACAAGGTTTCAAAGAAAAATCTAATGAATAAAAGTTACAATTAATGTTACATCTCAACCAATTAAGCTTCACTTACAAGCCCCTACTAGGGGGTAATTCACATGGCTACCCATGTCCTTGTATACTATACTTAAATGATTAATTGAGTGTAACCTTATGTCTCTCACTTTGAATATGAAGGTTTTTTTAAATTATTGGAAAATAGTTTTTTGGGAGGTACTATACCCCAAGAAAAAGAAGGCTCTAAAGCCAGATATTACAATGATAAAGTTCAGATAGTGATCAAAATTAGATGGTTTACATGAAAGCACAACTACAGTAAGGTAATTGCAAAGACAAGTATCAAAATAACTAGAGAACTGCCAAGAAACAACAAAATACCAATAACCATATTGCAGGTCTTGAAAATGTTGATAGAAACATCACTTGGATGTTTTATCAACAGTTTTCTTAAACTCCTATAGGGAACTAAAAAGTGCAATGGCAGTAACCTGGGTGGGGTCATTATTTTCAAGCCGGATGAAAACTTGAGATTGAACACTCGAATATGAAGGTTGATGCAATGAAGCATCAAAATTAATCATTCAATGTTACTTGTGTATTCTCACTATCACCATTGTATTTTCAATTCAAACAAAATATTCTACAAGATAAAGCATGTCATCTAGGGCATATTTGATGATAAAACTATCAAATTCAAAACTATTCCAAAGGAATCTAGACACCCACATAATGATAATTCAAAGATAAAAATAGGCAATGATCCATTACCCCAACATACACCAAATCCAAAGGGAAATATTCAGGTTCATCATGCATACAATGTGCCTCCTCCTCCTTATTATAACACTCCTTTGGATGCCAACATTGGAACTATCACTAATATTATACATCCACAACATACTTTCACTATGAAATTATGGATGTTGTTTTGGATAGAAATGCACTATGTATTAATGCATATATTGATCAATGCACATCCACATTATTCACATTAACAATATATGTACTATGGCATTTCTTAAATAATGCAATGAGAAACACTTACAACCAACTTCTCAAGATATTTATGCATCCCTTTAGCATATCATGTTACCCCTTTACGTGAGTGAAGCTAGTCTGTCTACACATTTCTTGGTTCTCTAGAGCATTGGGACATGTGAAATGTTACTCATATGTATTTGGCTTCATAAGCTTCCCGATATCACTTCTATCATGCATAAATATGTTAAATACAAATATTGTAAAAAAATCCTCAAATTTAAAGGCATCCCTAATAAGTCTTCTTTGTCACTTCTAGATGATATTCCTGATTTTACTCCTTGTGTAGAAACTTTCAACCAACCTAAAATTTCCTAATCAATTCAAATAATTTATAATCAAGTGGAAAACATTAATGTATTATCACCTATTCAACATAATCTAAAATTGAATTCATGTAAATCTAATTCAATGGGTTCCCATTAATCATTTCAATAAGTCTTGATACTTAAAATTAAAGTGATAAAATATCCTCTCTTACGTTTTCCTCTATTGAGGTATATGCTTCCTCCAATGGTCCTTCCTACAGATTTTTCTACATCAATACATTCTACTTGTTTACATATGTTTTAGTCAAGTTGTGTAAATGCATAAAAATAAGGATGTAATGTTTGTTATAGGGGATTATTCTAACTAATTAACTCCCAAAATTAAACATGCACTATTAGAATAATGCATTAATATTTACAACTAATGATAATGGTATATTTAAAGCTCAAAAAAGGAGAGGAGATATTCACTTAGCTATACATTTATTGATATAAGATATATCTAGGTCAATAGTTTAGAGACCATAAGATTATTGAACCTTAAGATGCTTCATTTCTAAGACTTTAACTAGAAATGTACTTGGTTTGGAAACATATAGATCTACCAGGATCAATTTTAGAGCTTTGGACCTATTGCATGGTTTTGAATCTTCTCAAAATTGGGATCTATAAATTTTTATCCCCTTTATTTTCCTATAAATGTGTGCCATTGTCAAGCCCTAAGTGCTCTACAATCTTGAAATCATTTGGATAAGTTGAATCAAACTCAAAGTCAAGCCAAAAGTGTAAGACCATGTAAGAAGGTTAGTTTTTAGGTTGTATTGGTGCCCATTTTGAGCTTTCCAAAATCCTTGATCTCCCCATAAATTTTATGTGTCCTTGATTGATTCAATAAGCTACTTTGTATTGTTTATTGGTCCTTGAACTATTCCCCATGGCCTTGAGCTCTGTGTCCAAATAAAATTGATTCATCTACAGATCCATCATGTTGGTTTTAGCAAACATATTAACATATTGCATGTTTCATGGTAAATTCATGATTTTTAGGTCTATGAGGACATAGGTGATATCCTTAAGGTACCATTTGTATCCTTAAAGATTTGAAGAAAGGATTTTAGCCTTTAAAATTTTCCTTATGTGAATTTGTAGGTTTGTAATTTGTGAACATTTGCAAAATGTAAATCCATCCTCACCACCAACAAAATAGAATATTTGGTGTATCTTTACACTTACGAGCATCTTAAAAATATTCACAATATACGCAAAGTTGCAATATGCACATCAATCCATAACACTTGAAGGAGGGAATATTCTCAGTAGAATCTTGAAAAAGGTAGGCGGGTGTACTTAACATCCTTGCACTTTGTAAATTTACATATCTTGTGAAAATGCAAGATGCACCCGAGCCTTGACACTCGAAGGGGACACATGTCATTCCATCAAAGCATTTCAACATTGTGCATCCCATGTATACTTGCACTTTACATTTTTACGTTAATGTAAAAATGCAAGGTGTGTTTCAAAGTTTGGGGCTCAAAAGTGGAAACATGGCATCTCGTCAACACAATTTGATATCGTGCATCTCACATTACTTTTCAATTTGCATTTTTGTAGTTACTTTGCAAAGACACAAAGTTACTTCCCATCCTCGATCCCCGCCGATAAGTACACATGGACAACACATGTTTAAATTTGAAGTATAAACATATGATCACGATTGTGCTTGAAGAAATTAAGGCTTCCACCATTAATAACCTTTGTGTGAGTGGTTATATGATCAAAAAATTGGTTAATATCTTTACAATGCTATTACGTTTCAAGGTGATTGAGCATTCTAGAGCCCTAGAGAATGAAATACAACTATATAATTTGGGAATGAGTTACAAAGATCTATATTATAAAGGAATTGGAGTCTCCGTGTCTATGTGTGGTTTATAATTGAAGGTTTGCATTGTACACATGAGTAAGTTATAAGGCCCAACACTTATATGTTATCATCATTCCAAGGGTTTTGGGTGGTCTGAAGCATGTGTTTTCTCTCCTTTGCACTATTATTGTCCTATGTATACCTAGACTATGTTTTTCCATCCTAAATTCTAAAAAAGAAGACCCAGTCATCTGATATTCATGTTACTTCCCACATCATGAGAAATTTGGATAAAGTAATAGACACAAATTTGGAGAATAAAGACCTAGTTGATTTCCTTCGAGACTTACGTATGCATGTAAAATTAGGCTAAGTTAACAACTAGAAACTAACACCAAGTAGTTACTATAACTAAGATAATTCAACATAAACATCATGATAAATCTATGTAAGGGAAAAATCTAATCAATGCATCCAAATTAAACTTTGAAACACTAAGCCATCCCTTGTTATTTTTGATGATATTTCTAAATTGTAGTTTCTCCTTTTGTTGAACCAATCGTGATTACGATGTGATCAAAGGAAGGTTATCTCCATGAAGAGGAAAGGATCTCACCAATATGGCTTAATGGCCATGTTTGGTTCTTCCTTTACTACTCTTTGCAAGTAGAGGGTAGAATGGATGTTAGATCAATAATATTTTCAAGTAGAAAATGCTCTTATCATGTGCATATAGTGTAAAGATGAAACACTTGGTGTAAGATTGGAAGGAAGGTACTAGGTTGTTTATATAGATTTCCAATTTGGGAGAATCTAGAAACCTAGAGAATGTGGGACAAAGATAAAGTAGAATTAGAAAGGGATAAACATGATTAGAAGGAATTAATTAGTGATTAACAACTCATGGGAGTTGGAGATGATTTAATTAATCAACTAGGATTAATTAATAGGCCAAGATAAGCTTAAGAAGCCATTTGGAGGTGATTTAGAAGGGAATTGATAGATTTGGAGGGTTTGAAGGGGGATTTAACCAATAAGAAGGTTTATTGATTAAATATGAGATTAAAAGGATTAATTAACTAATAAGTAGTTAATTAATTGATTAGAAGAGGATTATAACTAACAAAGTGTCGTTAGTTGGCATCGAGAATGACAAAAATGATATTTAATTAATAAAGTGTTGTTAATTAACTGAAATGAAGGGGAAAGTTAGATAATTAGCAAGAAATCAATAATTATAATGAAATGATGGGAATGATGACAAATAGTAAATTTCTATTAGTAAAATTACGTAGTCGATTTAAGTGTCTACATTTGCCCGTTTTTGGTGTGGTGTAATGCAAGTGATGCCACTTCAAAGATAGTAGACAATTACAGACAATTTGAAGGATTAGAATAAAAATTAGTAATATGAAGGATGTCCCCTTGAGTTTTGGCGGGGTGATAGAAGAGGTTGATGGACTATCAAAAAGAAGGAAACAATCACATCAAAAATATACTACAACAATTGAGAGTCAAACTTGCTTGGTTGGCCATTTTTCAATTTGATTGATTGAAAAATAAATCATGTGTTTCAACGGATAGAAGAAATAAGGGGGAGGGGGGATAAATATAATCCCTATTTCCCTAGGTGTTATGGAAGAAAATGTTGATAGTGATGGAAGGGATTCAAATTGGGCCTGGTTGGCCATTGTTAGAATCGAGAAAATTGAAAAATGATTAGTAGAAAGTTAGATAGAATGAAACCAACATATACATGGAGTATCGGAAGATCACAACATAGTCGACGAACCATCTAGCTCAGGAGCAATTTTTTATTTGATATAAACATGCAACAAAAGTGTAAAATGACATGAAAAGCCATAATACTTGAATTTTGTTCATTACTAGAGGACTGACTCAAAGAAAAATACATAAAGTAATGTAGTACGAGAAAGTAAACAAGAATATCCAAAAGAAACAATAAAAAACAAATGTACTCAAATAAACAATGTTCAAGACATTTGCACCAATGTTTTTGTTATTTAGCTTCATTTCCCACATGTTCGAGTTATACGAAAAGGGTTAAAAATGACACCCCAAGAAAGGATACATGCAAGGTGAATAAACAGAGGACATATAATTCCTATGAAAAATAAATCATGCACTATGAAATTTCCCCAAACAACTATATGTGCAAGGGAAAATAGACATAACAAGCAAACCAACTTTGTTAATGAGGGCAGCTTAAAATAATCCACATGTCATGCGCGAGAACATGCAAGGACCGAAAGAAGATGTTTTGTAGGATAATTTTCAATATTCAAGGACATTGTGTCCTATGCATGATTCAAATGGTGGAATGATTTTACAATTTTTTTGGATTTTTCGGATGTTTTACGAATTTTTTAGATTTTTTGAATTTTACCAATTTTTTTGGATTACTTTTTAATTTTACCAATTTTTTGGTTTTTTTTAACTTTTATTAATTTTTTGGATTTTTTTTGAGTTTTTGGGAAGAATGTGATATAGAATAATGACGGTGTAAGTGGCACACCAACAAGGTCACCGGGAAGAAAGAATATTCCCATGTGAGAAGAAAAGGTCACCGAGAAGCAAGAAAATGCCCTAGTGAGATGAAAATGGTAGCAAAATGTTGATTCATACCAATAAATCACCGCAGAGAGAATGACAATACATGGTAGGAGGAAACTAGAAGAAAAATTTAATAATCATGCCCCGTGAGGTAAGAAAAATGAAGAATTAAGGCCAGGGGGTATAAATAATAGGTGAGGAGGGGTAAAATCCATCACGACCATTTGTGTTATTACACCTTATTTGCACGTTGCAAGATTTTTACTCGAATTTTGAGAGAGATGTCACATGTTGCGGATTAGAAAAACCACATGTATCATATTCAAGAGTATGGGAGGACTTCGAGATAAAGGTCCCATTGTATGTAATTTTTTTATTTCGAGATTATTTATTAAATTTTTAGTCAAGAGAAAAGTGAATTTTAACACTACCACATGCTTTATAACATGCATTAGCATTTCCCTTAAGTGTGCTAGCATGAATGATGCGTGTTAGCATTGAACTTAAAGACATTAGCATTAACATTGAGCGATAGCGTAGATATTTTGTGCTAACGTGACATGATGTGTGGTAGCGTTAGTGTTTTGTACCAATGTGAAATGCACCAGGCGTAGCCCTCGGATGCGCTAGTGTAGCCATAGTGTGGGCTAGTGCAAAATAAAGCATGCTAGCACAAAAATAAGTGTGCTTAGTGCAGTTCCTAACTTGTTAGGAGAATTAATAAGATTGTACAAGTGATTTAAAAGATGAAAAATGAAGAAATGATGTTAAATTTTTTTGTTTTGGGTGCTTGGAGGAGAGAGTACGAACCTTGGACATTTGGGAGTGCCATGGAGGATCATGCGGGCATTGAAGATGAATTTCACTTGATGTGAGTAGAGAGGATTGGTGGCAATACTCGAGGTGGTAGCGTGACCTACATTACACAATTGTCGCATATCGATTAGATCACGCCCGCTCACATCCTTGATAGAGTGATGACGCAATGAGAGCTAGACCTTCTCGGCTTTCCACTTTGGTGAGATGAACGTGACCTTAGAGGATGTTTATAAGATCCTGTGGGTTTTGATACATTGAATCCTAGTAGTATATGATGGTCATGTTGATCGGATTTAAGGACACATCTAGGACTTATTCCTCCTAGACAACATACCCCGAGAGGGGATGACAATAGATTTATACATATGTTTTGTACCTTATGGCTCTTGTTAGCGGCTACTTATTACCTGTTAATACCGATAGCTATTTTCAGGTTGGATGGATCGAGTGGTGACCCGTTTGATGAGTGGGGAGGTCTTTGCATGGGGCCACTATATATTTTCCCATATATACAAAGATTTACACTTGATACCCTAGAAATGGAGGAGGAGTATGAGTCCCGTGACCCTTCTTCGAGATATGGGCATGGGATCAAATTTTTATTGGACATCCCTTAGGGTATTATGAGCTAGACAACCATAAGAGCCATCATGTTGAGGCTATGAGAGATTGGGTGTCGGGGTTAGAGGTCATATGGGAGAAATTACTTTTTATAGATGAGGATTTGATGACTTGCAGGCGTCGTATGATTACCTAGAGGCCATACCGATTATACTTTGGTGGTGTACAAATGTGACCAATATTAGTGTTGTAGAGGTTGATAATTATATTATAGGTAGTTTTAACCACATCCTGGAGTGGTATCGAGTTGATAGAGTAAAATGCTATCTTGGCGATATTCAAGGGATTCCAGGGGATGAGATATTATATGCACATGTAGCACAAGATACCTTTGATTTTGGACCCTGAGTTAGACCACGATAACACGATAGATATTTTGGAGTGTCATCACATATGCATGGGATGCACGGGCATAGATAGTAGATCTCGGAAGCACAATGGATTATCCAGTTGGTACATTATAGTGTTGTTATTGCTTGTCAAACTTACACGTGTCTCAAATCTAGGAGAACCAAGTTTTTGAGACAACAATAGAACCATCTCTAAGATGTGGGACCTTGTGCACTTGAGACAGATCTTTGAAGAAGGCCGCCTTCTCTATCTATTTCTATTGTTATTATTACTCCTAATGATAAAGGGAAAACTAAGCTAAGATGTCAAGGAAATAGGGATATAAGGATAACATGAAAATGAAAAGATACACTAAGGGAGGAAATATCACCGAGAAAAGAGGGATGAACACTATTTTTCCGAGTGGAAATGACAGAAAAACATCGTGGGAGGCTAGACATGTGTAACACAAACCAACATGCATTTACACAATCAATTCCACTAAACAAAACTAGAAAATGGAGCTGCAAGGGATTTAAAATGACACAACAAGCACGTAGAGTAAAAGGAAGGAAATAAATAAGAATATAAACATGCTAAGGTAGAGAATAGCCACAAAATGATGTTTCTATTACTTCCAAGGATGCACAATCTGTTATAATGGTGAAAGAGGCCAATATCCACATGTATGAGCCAAATCTAGAGGTTTGTAAGTCAAGATACAAAGATATGAAGTCCTTAGCAAAGACCTTAAGGATCTAAAAATGTCCAACACTAACAATGATCTATGCTCTTCTATTTATAGATGAAGTGATGGATGAAGAAGAGGAGAAACAAGGAAATCTAATTTGAAAACTCATCCACCACCCATAAATTCCAACAAATCTACCTATAATCTCTCAAGTGTGGTTGTCCAAGTCTATTTGGCATGTAGGAAAAGGAAGGAGGAAGAATCCATGTTAAATCGAGTGGTTGGAGTAATCATATGTACTATTCAATCCCTAGAAATATGTTTTCTCATTTTCACCTACCAGATCCTATTGAAATTTAGATTTTAATGGCCTAGCATGTAGCCCACGTTAGTAGCTATCAATTTAGGCTAGTCCCATGCCGATCGAGCTCTATAGAAAAAAATATGGTTATTAGAAGATTTTGAGAGCCATCTCAGTGCACACAAGATACATGGCATACATTTATTGGCTTAAAAGATGGCTAGGTGTGCAAATGCTTTGTCGCTTATGTCATGTGTCATACACCAGCTTGGTTGTAAATATTTGGATCCCAGCTGATGCACTTTGGTTGTTCATGTGTAGTACACTCAATCTTGTCAGAGGATGACTTACACAGAATGACGTAGAAGAAGGCGTGAAGGCATGCTCATGAAATAATGAAGCACGGGAGGAAAACAAAGGAAGGGCATGTGTAAAGGTGACACACATGGGAGAAATGGGAGAAATACCCAAGGAAGAAATGTATGGTCAAGGTGAAACTATTACAAAGTAATGTGCGGGGCACACGAGCAAGCTAGGGACTTGGCTTATTTTGAAGCAAGTACAAGTTGTGTGTGTAGGATGCATAAAATGTTGGAAGAAGGTAGGTTCATAGAAGGTGCATGAAAGGGGAAATGGAAGGAAGATAAGTGCGTAAGTAGAGTGCACAAAGTACGCAAGGAGAGGTAGCCAAGGAGATGTGTCAATGAAACAATTGAAGTGTGCGCAACTGCGCAGTGTAGAAAATTAGAGCCGACCATGAATGTGAAGTTGTCCAAATAACTAGGGAGTTATTTGATAAAAATTTTGGTGACTTTTGGGGCCATCTTCTTACTAGATGAAATATATTAGTAGCATGGAGCATCCATTAAGCATTGAATTCTGCTATGTAATCATGAAATTCTAATTGAGTGACCTTGATGAACCACCCCTAAAGTCACTTGATGATAACATTTATAAACTATGTTCCAATCCTCCAAAAATGTTGAAACTATTAGAAGATGACTGATATCCCGGAAGAAAATGAAGAGGGTGCACACAAGGCATGCGAGAAGAAAGAACTATGTATAGAAAAACAATGTGTTTGTAACATACTTGGAGGAATGAAACTACTCTAATATATACAAGATGATGTAATAAACTTAATGGAAGGGTAAACAACTCGAAAGAGTTAGCCTCTTTGCATGAATTGATAATGTATGTGACACTCTAAAGTGCATCAAATTTTGAATGACGCCTAGTTTAGATCTATCAAGATCCCACTTTAAGAACAAGTAGCCAACTTTGAAAAATTAAGGCCTAGCCTTTTTATCAAAGCACTTCTTTGTTACTTGCTAATGTTGTTCTAGTTTGATCATGGTAGAGTTCCTTGATTCTTCAAGTTCAACCATCTCTTCCATTCCGATTCATCTCTATTCTGCGCCTTCCATTTCTAGGTGTTGGGTAAACTCTAATGATAGAAACTCAATAGATAGGGGGAACCTAGCTCCCTTACCATAAACCATCTTGTAAGGTGATGTACCTATTTCCTTTTTCACTATGATTCGGTCTACCTAGAGCATGCACAAAACCTTTGTATTCCACTTTCTTTGGTTGATATTCATTATGTGCTTCATGATTCTGATCAGGTTCTTGTTTGTTGATTCTACCAATCCATTTCCTTGAGGGTAATAGTTGGAAGAATTATTCAAATATATGCCAAGGCTCAATGCCCAATCAATTATTCTAGTACCAGGAAGAATTTTTCATTATCAAAGATAATGGTTTGAGAATGCCGAACCTTTTGACTATACCTTCGAGAAAGTTAAGGATGACCATCCCAATTTACTCTTTGAGTACGATGACTTCTATCCATCCGGTGAAGTAGTCCATAGCTATTAGCACCCACTTGTGCCTAATGATTGAAGGAGGATTGATCATGCTTATGAAGTCAAGACCCCATCATGCAAAAGGCTGACCTATTTGTATTGGTGGAGGGGAAGAATTGCCAATATTTTATGTCCTACAAAGAAAGCACATTCTCATGCATTTCATGACCCACTTGTCTGCATCTGTGAACAAGGTAGGCCAAAATAGTCCTGTGATTATGATATTTATTGTTGTAGTCCCGATAACAAAGTGTCCACTAGAGAATCCATCGTGAAATTCTACTAACATTTTCTCAGTCTACGCATTGTTGATACATCTTAACAACATGCCATCAAAATTCTTCTTGAAGAGAAGACCATTAATCAATTGTAGTCTTAGATGTCTCCTTTTTGCTTTGTTCAGATCGGGAGGGTATGTGCCATTGGAAAGGAATGTTACCATCTCCTTCATCCAGTTGTGTGGGCCAGGGCCTGCATTCAGTTCAAGTTCTGCGTTTGAGAGCTCTTCATCCAAAAAAATGAAGTCTCAAGTTTGTTCTGCTCATCCTCAACAAGTTATGCTGCACAATGCACTGCCTCTTATCATATTTTTGGCTTTAATAGTCACATCATATTCCATGATTTTGGTCACCCATCACTCTCTCTTCTCACTGATTTCTGATCCCATGATGAAGTATTTTACAAAGAGTGGGATACTAACACCTTCATATGATTTGTGGTGAGCATTCTTTTGAACTTCTTGAGCACGTGCATGATGGCGTAGACATGCTTCTCCATGTGAGTGGATCTCAATTACTTTAGTTTAGCATGCAATAGAAACTTGCTTGGAAAATATAGTAACCATCATCGGTCGGGGGTAACGAGCATTGGTCACCCAGGACCGGCATCGATCCAAGAAAGAAAGGAACTGACATTGGTTAGGGCTAACTAGCATTAGTTACCTGTGCGAGGATGTTTTAATTAACTCTCGGGAATTATATCTATTTTTAGCATTAAAGTATATCTATTGATTATAATTACATGGCTAAGTGCCCTAAGTCTATAAATGACTATATAAGCATAAAGCTAGGGTTTAGAAGTAAGAGATTAACAAGAATTAGAAAGAACTTGCAAAATTTAGTGAGAGAGATAATTCTTGGTGATGAAGCAAAAGCTTGAGGAAAGAAAGTATTGTACATCTAAGAGGTGTGGAAGATTGTAAATCTTCATTGTATATCTTGTCAAAGCTTTGGATAATAGATTGGCTTGTTTCTTGGTGGACGTAGCCCACACTGGGTGAACCACGTTAAATCTGGTGTTGATTTATGTCTCTTGTTTTGTATATTTTTCTGGTAGAATATCACTTTTATTTGCATGTATGCTTAGATTATATATTATATGTACAACGGTGTGCTAACCCAACAAATGGTATCAAGCTTTGTTTGAGGTTTTGTGTGTTGAAATATTTACTCACAGAGGGTTTTCTGATTGAGTGGGAGCTACAACAATGGAAGAAGAAAAAAAATACAAGGTAGAGAAATTTGACGAAAAATTATCAATTATGGAAGATGTAGATTGAGGATTATTTGTATCAAAGAGATTTATATTTACCGTTGGATGAGAAGTCTAGACCTACGAAGATGACTGATGAAGAATGGAATATTCTTGACAAAAAGGCTTTGGGATCTATAAGATTGAGCTTGGCAACATCTGTGGCTTCCAATATTATAGAAGCGACTTCTACGGTAGAGTTAATGAAATCTCTTGCTAATTTATATGAAAAACCTAGTGCTTCAAATAAAGTTTATTTGATGAAGAAACTATTTAGTTCTAAGATGCATGAAGGTGGATCTGCATCTAGTCATTTGAATGATTTCTGATCTATTGTAAATCAATTAAAATTGGTTGCTATACCATTTGATGATGAAGTAAAGCACTTTTATTCTTATGTTCTTTGCTTGATAGTTGGGATAACTTGGTAATGGTTGTTAGTAATACATCATCTAATAATAATATTTTGAAGTTTGATGATGTGGTTAGTATAATCTTGAATGAAGAAATTCATAGGAAGAGTACGAGGAATCATCATCTAGAAATGGTTTGAATGTAGAAAACGAGGGGCGAGGCGAAGGAGAGATCCAAGAGTAAGAGTAATGGGAAATCAAAGTCAAGGATATCAGATCTAAATCCAAAAGTAAGGAATTACTTGTTGGAAATGTGGAAAGAAAGGACATGCAAAGAAATATTGTTGGTCAAAGGATAAAGAGAACCAACAACTAGAAAAAGGTAAAGAAACAAATCTTGCTACATCAGAGGTAATGCAAGATGCTCTTATTATTTCTTTAGATAATAGAATTGAATCATGGGTTTTAGATTCAGGAGCTTCTTTCCATGCAACCCCTAATAAGGGTTATTTTAGAAATTATGTCTAGGGCAATTTTGGGCATGTTTATTTGGGTGATGATGAACCTTGCAGTATTACTGTAAAGGGAAGTTCATCTAAAATTGTAGAATGGAAATACATGGGTATTGAAAGATGTGAGGCATGTGCCAAGCCTCAGGAGAAATCTTATTTCTGCAGGGCAACTAGGTGAATCTAGTTGCATGGTTACTTTTACAGGAGACTCTTGGAAAGTCACCAAGGGTGCTTTTGTTGTGGCAAGAGGTAAGAAGGTAGGAATGTTATATTTATCTACCTATATTACTGATTCCTTTTCTGCATTATCTACTTCAGATTCATATGCATGCATGTGGCATAACCGGTTGGGCCATATGAGTCAAAAAGGAATGCATATCTTAAAGGCTAAGGGTAAGTTATTAGATTTGAAAGATTTAGATCTTGATTTATGTGAGCATTGTATATTTGGAAAGAAAAAGAGAGTGAGATTTCTCAAAGTTGGGGCAACTAAGAAGGAGCAAAAATTGGAGCTTGTACACTCATATGTGTGGGGACCAGCTCAGGTAGCTTCTCATGGAGGATCCCAGTATTATGTTACTTTCATTGATGATGCTACAAGAAAGGTATGGGTTTATTGTATTAAATGTAAATCTGATGTTTTTGAGACTTTTAAAAGATGGAAAGCCCTTGTTGAGAATGAATCAAATTCTAAGTTAAAGTGCCTTAGATTTGACAATGGTGGTGAATATTGTAATAAGGATTTCAATGATTATTGTTCAATGAATGGAATACGTAGAGAAAGAATGGTTCCAAGAACACCATAGGAGAATGGTGTTGTAGAAAGAATGAACAGGACAATCATGGAACATGCTAGAAGTATGAGGATACATTCTGGATTGCCTTTGTAGTTTTGGGCAGAAGCAGTTGATACAATGGTTTATTTGATTAACCGTGGTCCTTCAAGTTCACTAGATGGAGGAATACTAGAGGAAGCTTGGACCGGAAAAGAGGTAGATCTTTCTTTTCTTAAATTTTTTGGTTTAGAAGCTTTTGTGCATGTTGATAAGGAAAATAGGAAAAAGTTGGATGCAAAATCCAAGAGATGCACTTTCATTGGTTATGGATCTGATTTTGGTTTCCATTTTTGGGATTTAGAGAATTCTAAAATTATTAGGAGTCATGATGTTGAATGGAATGAAAAGAGAATGTACAAGGATCAAATTTTGGTACCCAAGGATGAACCGGTTGAGAAGTTTGTGAATGAAAATGAACTCTCGGATTTAAAAGAATTACGATAGGGTTACATAATAACCGGTGTCGGTTTACCCCTTACCGACATCGGTTAGATGAACTAGTATATCGGTTACAGAAGATCCAAACCGGCCTCGGTTAGTAGAACGAAACGACATCGGTTATAAGTGACCAAAGTGGTCGGTCACTATCATATTTGGATAGGAATGTCCAGGAGGTCCAAATTGAGCCTCCGGTACCCCAAAATCTGTGAGAAGGTCAAAAAGGGTAAGTAAACCTCCAGAAAGATTTACACCTTCTCTATTTTATTTATTATTGACTGATAATGGTGAACCAAAGAGATTTGAAGAAGAAATGTAGGATAAGACCCATGTCTAGTGGGAGCATGACATGGATGAGGAGATGGACTCCTTGGAATAGAACCAGACATGGGATTTGGTTAAGTTTCCAAGAGTAAGAGAACATTGTAGAACAAGTGGGTTTACAGGATCAAGGAAGAAGAGGGTGGACATAAAAGATACAAGGAAAGGCTTGTAGTAAAGGGATTTGCATAGAAAGCAGGTATTGACTTTGGTGAAATATTTTCTCCTATTGTTAAGATGACTTCTATTCGTACTGTATTGAGTTTAGTTGCAGTAGAAGGATTTGCATTTAGAGCAACTAGATGTGAAGATGACTTTCCTTCATGGTGATTTGGATGAAGAGATTTATATGTAGCAACCACTTGGTATGAAGTCAAGGGTAAGGAGAAATTAGTGTGCAGGTTGAAAAAGAGTCTATATGGGCTCAAACAAGCTCCAAGGTAATGGTACATGAGGTTTGATAGTTTTATGCAAGATCATGGTTACTTGAGATGTGAATCGACCATTGTGTTTATTTCAAAAGCTTGAAAATGGGAGCTATATTATTTTGTTACTTGTATGTGGATGATATGCTTATTACGGGATCTAGTATGCGGGACATTGGTGAGCTTAAGAAAGCTAGCTCACATATTTCTATGAAGGATTTAGGAGATGCAAAAAAATCCCTTGGCATGCAAATACATGGAGACAGGAAAAATAAGAAATTGTATTTGTCTCAGGAGGATTATATCTACAAGGTGTTAGAAAGGTTCAATATGCAGAATGCAAAACCTGTTAGTACACCTATGGTTGGACACTTCAAATTGAATAAATATCAGTGTCCATCATCACATGAGGAGGTCAAATACATGACACAAGTGCCATATGCTTCAGCAGTTGGGAGTCTCATGTATGCTATGGTTTGTACCAGACCAAACATTACACAAGTAGTGGGAGTGGTGAGTAGATATATGGCCAATCCAGGTAAAGAGCATTGAAAGTAGTCAATGGATACTTAGGTATTTGAAAGGGACATCTAGCATGCAGTTATGCTATGGAGGTTTAGATATTTCATTATGTGGCTATGTTGATTCGAGATATGGTTGGAGATTTGGATGGTAGAAGGAGCACTACTAGATATATTTTCACAGTAGGTGGGATGGAAGTTAGATGAATTTCAAGATTGTAGAAGGTTGTGGCTTTGTCTACTACGAGGTATAGTATGTTGCAGCTACAGAGGCTAGCAAGGAGATGATATGGATGAGTAGGTTCATGGAAGAGTTGGGAAAGGAAGCAAGGTGATTGTAAACTGTTTAGTGATAGTCGAGTGTAATTCATTTGGCAAAGAACTCAACATTTCATTTGAGAATGAAACACATTCAGTTGAGGTATCACTTCATATAGAAGGTATTGGAGGATGGACAATTGAATCTAGAAAAGATTCATACGAGCAAGAACCCTGTGGATATGCTAATGAAGCCATTAGAAAAGGAGAAGTTGGAGCTACACTCCACTTCTGTTGGTCTTCGAGTTTGAGACTTGAAGAGGAAGAAACAAAGCTAAGGAAGGATCCAAGAATGATGTTGTACAGGTATGGTGCAGTAATTAATCTCCAAGTGGGAGATTGTTGAGTTGTGGAGCTCAATTACTTCATTTTAGCATGTAATGGAAACTTGCTGGAAAATACAGTAACCATCATCGGTTAGGGGTAACCAGCATTGGTCACCCAGGACCGGCATCGGTCAGGAAAGGAAGGAACCGACATCGGTTAGGGCTAACCGGCATCGGTTACCTATGCGAGGATGTTTTAATTAACTCTTAGGAATTAGATCTATTTTTAGCATTAAAGTATATATATTGATTGTAATTACATGGCTAAGTTCCCTAAGTCTATAAATGACTATATAAGCATAAAGCTAGGGTTTAGAAGTATGAGATTAACAAGAATTAGAAAGAAATTGAAAAGTTGGTGAGAGAGAGAATTCTTGGTGATGAAGCAAAACCTTAAGAAATAAAGTATGTACATCGAGAGGTGTGGAAGATTGTAAATATTCATTTATATCTTGTCAAAGCTTTGGATAATAGATTGTCTTATTTTTGGTGGACGTAGCCCACACTTGGGTGAACCACATTAAATCGGTGTTGATTTATGTCTTTTGTTTTGTATATTTCTTGGTAGAATATCATATTTTATTTGCATGTATGCTTAGATATGATATATTATCTGCATAACAAATGGTGTGCTAACCGCAACATGATTGGCCTTACTAGTCTTGGAAAGTTAGGAATAAAGTGTCTAAAAAGTTGATTTTACCAAGCAAGGACTGCAAGGATTTTTTGTGTGTCGGCGAAGAGAGGGCCAAGATGGATGATACATGCTCAAGGTTGATTGTTATGCCATCCTTTGAAATTAGATGGCCCAGAATATTTCCCTACACCATTGTGAAAATACACTTCTTGGGATTGAGAGACACTCGATCCGAAAATCAAATTTAACTAGAAATTATGCACATACTTAACTTTGCTTTTGTATTGATTTTTGATATAAATTGACTATTAATAACCTTTTGTATTTTTCATAAAGTAAATAAAACTAAAATTACTATGTAAAATTAGAAAATATAGAGATGAATCACCAACAAATTGACACAGGAATTGATAACGAAGTTCGACACTTGTGGCCTACGTCTCTGGGTCCAATTGAATGGGACCGATCTATTAAAATATTGAAAAATAAATCTTAAAAATACTTCTACAAGAATTCTAATCTTATTAATCATGTTCCTCTACCAAAAATAATAGTAGTCACTTTTTACATCACCTCAAAATTCCTTCTCTAGCTCAAGTTATGAGCAAAACAATATTTCACATAGTCACATAAATTTAAATACAAAAACGCCCCTTTCATAATGATTCATCTCCTATGGTGTGGCATTCAAGGAATATCCTTTTAACTTTGGAAGGGATCACATGTCCCACCTCCTATGCCACCTCCCATGGGATTTATCCCACATTCCTCGAATGATAGATGGAGTGCTTTATAAGGTAAGTCTTTGGCAAATGTGGAGAGCCATTTGAATCTTCTTTAGTTTTAGTATATAATGAATGGCTTAATTAAATGTAGATAATATATATATAATATATATATATATATATATATATATATATATATATGGATTGGAGTATAAATTTGGAAAATAGGTGGGAATGCGTGGCACTTAGAATATAAGGCTTGGTTGCATTGTTTAATTGCCCTAACAAATTAGTCCCACATGCATCATGTAGTGGACATACAATGTAAATATATACAAGGGCTCTGCTAACATAATGTGAAGTGAAAGAGGCCAAGACACCCTCCATAATCGAGTGTGTTAAACCTAGTTGAGGGCCCCTAGCCAGCAAATAGTGGGGTCCACCTATCCATGTATGATTTTTCAAAACCCAAATTTTAATATGTCACTTCAGATTGTCCATATGTCATATTTCCATTGGTTAACTTTGGGAGCATTCACTCATCCAACTTGCGAGCAGTCCCAAAATTTACTGTGTGCTCAAAAATTTAGCGGGCCATAACTTTTGCATATGAGCTCTATTTCTTGCGAACAAGATATCATCAGAATCATCTAATTTTTATCCATGCCAGAAACTAAACACAACTGATTCTAAGAATATATTATATTGGTGTTTCTCGGTGAGTATTATGTAGATTAGACACCCCAAAATTTTTACATATCTCAAAGACTTTCTCTAGGTGTGCCATATGATCTCATGCCTTGCTTTGAGAAAACTATGATGCCATTGAGTTAAACCAAGATGAACTAATTGATGTAAACTTTGAAGGAAATATCCATGGCATGCTGGGATGTCATGCCAACATTTGAAAAACTGAAGGAGATCTTTTGAGAGGCATATGTTCCCCACTTGGTTGTAAATTTTGTTTTGAATTAATCCTCTTCCTTAACTAGGATTTGATTGAAGCTTGGGTATCCATCCAACATTGAGAATATTTGTGCACCAACCATAGTCTACAAAATCTTCTCCATGGAAGGAAAATGATAATGATCCTTCATAGATGCATTGTTCAAATCTCTGAAATCAAATAGAAGTCAACATAGAACCCAGTTCATGATCAAAGTTTCACCATTTTAACTCCATTCTCACGAGGGCTCTATCTTTGGAACCAGCCTATGTTTTTTTTTCTAATTCACTAGGATAAGATCAAAACACTTAGTAAAACCTTTGAATAATCCCATGATTGGAAATATTATTTCTACCTTTTCATCATGAGTAAGCTTGGATAACTCCATTCCCTCAATAGTGAGGGTAGTAGTCTCTATCTTTGGATTTTTCTTCACTTAAACTCATCATGTTTTTCTCTAATGGGAAACTTGATAATTACTTGGTCACCATAGTTGTCATGTAATTTCTTGATGGATGATATGTCATCACAACACTTTCCAGATCAAATGGATGGTCCCATTTGATGTCTTCAAGTAAAAATCCCATGAGAAGATATCACCATCTATATTTTTATTCATTTTGTGAGATATACAAGGCATTGCTTTTCATCATGCATGTTTAAGATTTGAGAATCATCTTTACTCCTTCCCTTGTAACTTTGTGAATAACCAATTCCATGCCCCCAAAGACTAGGTAGTAGTCTTTTTTTCTTGTGTAACACGACATATAATTTTCTTCACCCTTAAACTCATCATTAGGATAAACATTTTCTCTTAGGAGAAATGTGACTAGCCCCATCTAGAAAGTAAACTTCCATAGACTAAGTTTGTCTTTAGTTGCGAAGAACAAATTATTCTTCAAGGATCACCATATCCTAGTTTCATGTCATGTTCGGCAATTTGGCTTTATGGTATGCCCACTCATTAAGATGATATGTGCAAGAGGCTCACTTTATAAACTGAAACACTTTCAATTGGCTTGGAAATGATGTTACATGATAGGAATATATTGGCTTAGCTTGTAAAATCTAGGCTTACCTTATCTTGTATGGCCTATTAGCATACCCCCACTTTAACCGTAAAATCTTGATTAATTACATTAATGATTGATTCAGTTATTGTGATGCTTGGACATGCGAAAGGAAAATTGTTTTCCTATAATTAAGAATTATGAGGTGGGGCAACATTACTTACTTGCTTTTCCTTTTCTTGGAAGATTTTCTTAATTCTTCTGCGTGGGAGTTGAGCTAGAGCTTCATGAAACAATTGAGAAGGAATGGTCAAGGCTCCCACATTGTGATGATTATAATTGTATTTTTCAATCATTTGAATGGATCATGACTTGTTGGGAATAACAACATCCTTTCTTGGTTGTTCATATGTAGAGGCGAAGCCTTGGCACATGGGCTTGACATTAAAGGAGGGGCATGCCAGCAAGAGGAGATTTGCGTGGAGTCTCACATGCTGAAACTTGAGCATTTTATTGTTGGAAACTTTGGCATCTTTCATCTTGATCAGATCCGTTTGTGTTTAAGATAGAAACTTGTGCACCGGAGCATCCATTGTCGAAACCTAGGCTTGTGGCCTATTAGCATCAGCTGCAACTTGATTAATTACACAAAATTATTGGTGCCATCTCACGAATTTTCTTAGTTCTTAGGCTTGCCTATGATCATGGAAGGCTCATAGTTAGAATCATTATGGATTTATTGGTTTGCACATGTGCAACATTAGTGCGGTGATATTGATTATGAGGCATGTTGCAAGGAGAGCACCATTATGAATCTTGCACCATGTTGTTTTAGATGCGGGACAAGTGTGTGGCTTGTGCCGGGTCTAGAAGAGGTTATGCTAGAGGGATAAATTGCAAGGGAAAGTGCGCATTAGCATTCCATCTATCATTTTGTTGGTTTTTTCCATATCTATGATTCCCATACTAGTTCCATCAAGGTTTATTTCTTTAGCTATACACCCGATTATAAGTGCTTTTGTAAGCTTGCGCTTGTTGCTTCTCCAATGATATCACCTTATTAGACAAGCTTCTAATAAGGGTTTTCAATTCTCTGTCTTCTTTACTACTACACGAAAGAGTAGGATGTCGATGCAACCGGTACACGCTTTGCACTAGAACATGGGCAATAGAAGGTTGGGGAGCTAGAGTCATCTCTGGGAATAAGGGCAAGAGAGGCCTAGACACCAACTTACTAGCATGAATGAGACTTTGTTCCCCTTATTATAATGTTGTATGGAACAAGTAACGCTCTACCTCCCATGGAATGAATCATGACTGAGATTTCACTATTCAAAGCCCTTAGATAATATGGGAAAACATGTTGGGATGTAGGTCTTACCATTTGAGGAATTGTGTCCCAATTTTTCTAGAATCGATGTTGAAATCAGTCATCTACTAGTTGGGTGTGCACTTAGTTGTAGTCATTTTCCCTACCAAAGTGATATATGATTTGATTTATCTTAAAATTAGTTACATAGTGCTATTCTAAGATCATCCCGGTAGTAATAGATGCTAGTCTCAAGCCTCGGTACCAGTGGAGTTCTTTACCCTTGAAAGAGGCTACAAGAAGCTTGACAACAACATAATTATGTGTGATCGATAGACATAGCACACATTCACCACATCCCGAATATATTCAACAGGGGGTGAATTGATTCTCTCCCATGAATTATGGAATACTCTTGAGTGCGAGGTTCGACATATCATGTTGAGCATTGAGATTGAGTGGGCTTTGACTAGTGAACCTAAAAAAGTTACTTGGAGGAGGAGGAGGTTGAACCGCCATGGTAGGGCATGCTTGTCTATTGTGAGGGGGAGTAGAGTGTGTGCGAAATGTTGACGAAGGGGATGAGTGTGCGAAGATATTTTATGTTTCCTTCTTGGAGAAAGATAGAGATATTCAAAGGATCCTTCAGATTGAAACACTTTGTCTCATGTGCACTCTTCACATAAAAGGTGTCTAGGACTACAAAACAGAGATCTGCAAGTATTGGGAGTCACTAGATGTGTTTGAAAGATCCTACAAAGGATGGAAATACTAAGTCCACACACCAAAACTTAGTAACATGAAATTTAATCTTTAAATGCTTGTCCCACTAGGTGTGCTAGAAACTGTTGGTTGTGAAACTTGTACCCACGTCTCGGATCCGGGAGAACTAAGTTGTTTGAGACAAAAATAAAGCCATCTCTAAGATGTAGGACTTTGCATACTTGATAAGGATCTCTAGAGAAGGCCGGTTCCTCTATCTATTTGTATTGCTAATGTTAGTTCTAATGCTAGAAGGGAAAACTAAGCTAAGATTCCAAGGGACTAGGGATAGAAGGATAACATGAAAATGAAAAGCTACACTAAAGGAGGAGATAACAAGAGAAAAGAAAGATGCACACTATCTCTGTTTTGAGTAGAAATGATGGGAAAAGCATCGAGGAGGCTATACATGCATAGCATATACCAACATGCATTTACATAATCGGTTCCATGAAACACAACTAGAAAATAGATCCATAAGGGATGTAAAATGATACAACAAGCACACATATAAAATGAAGGCAAGAAAGAAGAATATAAACACGCTAAGGTAGAGAATAGCCATAAAATGATTCTTGTATTACTTCCAAGGATGTACATCTATTATAATTGTGCAAGAGGCTGATATTTACATGTACAAGCCAAAGATAGTGGTTTGTGACTTAAGATATAAAGATATGAAGTCCTTAGCAAAGAGCTTAAGGATCCAAAAATGCCCAACATTAACAATGAGATGAGCTCTTCTATTTATAGATGAAGCAATGGAAGAAGAAGAGGAGAAGGAGGGAAATCTGATTTGAAAATTCAACCACTAGCCATAAATACATGGAAATCCACCCATAATATGTCAAGTGTGGTTCTCCATGTCTGTTTGACGTGTAGGAAAAGGAAGGAGGTAGAATCAATGTTAAATCGAGTGGTTGGAGTAATCGATCTACACATCAATGCCTAGAAAGATGTTTTCACATTTCTCACCTACCAAGATCCCACTAAAATTTGAATTTGAATGGCCTAGCATGTAGCCCATTTTAGTAGCTATAGATTGAGACTAGGCACATGTTGATTGATGCTCTGTAGAAAAATATACGAACTGTTAGAAGATTGTTAGAGCTATCTGCGCACGTAAGACACGTGGCGAGCACATATTGGATGAAAAGATAGCCAAATGTGCAAATGCTTTGTCATTTCTACCATGTGTCACACACCGGTTTGTTGCAAAGATTTGACACCCAATTGGTGCACTTTATTTTTTCGTGTGTAGCACACTCAAGTTTGTTAGAGGATGATTGACACGAAATGATGTAGAAGAAGGCACGAATGTATGCACATGGAAGAATGAAGTGTGATTGGAAAATAGATGAAGGGCACGCACAAAGGTGACATGCGCAGGAGAAATGGGAGAAATAACAAAGGAATAATCATATGGTCAAGGCATAACTATAACAAAGTAATGTGCGGGGTGCGCGAGCATGATAGAGACTTGGCTGATTTTGAAGTAAGTGCAAGTCACATGCGTAGGATGCATGAAATTATAGAAGAAGGTGGGTGTGTAAAAGATGCACGCGAGGGGAAAATGGAACAAAGAGGAAAAAGAAAATGAAAGGAAGACAAGTGCGAGTAAAGCATGTAAAGTGCACAAGAAGAGGCATCCAAGAGATGTGCCAATGACACAATTGAAGTGTGCACAACCTACAATGTAGAACCTCATAGCCAAATTGTGAATGTAAGTTGTCTAAATAACTAGGGGAGTTATGTTGATAATAGTTCTTTGAGTTGAATCACCATTCTCTAAGCTGCGATAACAACATGCATATCGTAATAATGGTAGGAGTTAGGGGTGAACCTTTATGAGATAGGGCCTGATTAGGCCAGCCGGAGGTTGAGGTAGCACATGAACATGCATGGGTACAAGGCCATGGAGTACAGGGACATGTTCCATAGGTTCCCTTACAATAGCTATTCATTTAATAGGTGTTGCACGTGAGCTGACACAACAGATGAATTAGGGGCTATCGATTTAGTAGGTGCCTATCTAACAGGGTTTTATAGGTACCATTAATACAATATGTGCATGTTTAGTAGGCTATACTAGTTATACGTTAGGTTCCTATACATGGTCCACCATCACCACCTCAAGGAGGTAGTTCGGATTATACAAAGTCATGGGAATGATGGGGACAAAGTGGATAATATACTAGGGCCACCATATATACTAGTGTATGGATTTAGGGTGATACCAGCAATAAGTGGGCCATCAATGTCTGAATTATAGTTGGAGTGAGACATGAAAATGATGCATGGAGATGTAACATTTATCATAGTTCGACCTTGCAGAGGTAGGTCAAGCGAGGATCCGTAGAGCAGCATACTTATGTGAGAAAACAAATTTAGTTGGCTATTACAAAGTGATATCATCTCACCGTAGAGAGGACGTAGGTGGTAACTAAGAGGACACATGTGTAGGTGGATGTGGCACACATTACCGAGAGCGTGATGATCTTCACCATGTAATAGTGGAAGTGAGATCCAAAATCTTAGTCTATGATTTTGTAGTATCTTCTAGAGAGACTTGATATTACTGATGTTTCTATCCAGTTTGTGGTGCTAGAGGATCGCTGGTCACTACCCTATAGCCAACTTATAGGTAGTAGATCAAGGCCACATAGACCATCCATATCTGTGTGATTAGTTGAAATTCCCTCGTTTGGTAATAGGTCGGGTAGTCCCGGCATCAAAGAGAGATAGGGTTAACTCATTTATTGTATGATGCACTATATACATGTATTATTTTTGGTATATGCCTCAAGATGAAGGCACACTTTTGACTTGATGTATATGTATGTTTTTGTATATGCCTCAAGATGAAGGCACACATTTTTGATTGATGCCCATGGTGGATTTTTTTGTATTTTATTGTATTGAGACACATTTTGATATGGACATTGATGATTTTTGACATGTATATGATGATGGACATTGATGTATATCACATTTTTATTTATGAGATATTGTGTTAGCCCATGTTTTTATTATGATTTATGATGAGGGGGATTTATGATTTAGCATACATGTTGATTTTACTTTATGATGATGTTATGGATAGATGTGATGATATGGATGTGAATGATGAAATGATAAAACACAATGTACAAGCAAATCATACAAGCATAAGAAACAATTAATCAAATCTAATATTATACACATGATAAACAAAATGACAACATAAAACTATACAAAGAGAAACCAGCAAGAAAACTTACCCAATATGAACAAGCATGAATTAACTCACACCAAATTTATAAATGAACTAAGATTCTAATAACTCAGTTGCAATTGATATATATTGCTACAACATGAACCTATCTAATGAAATAAACAATAGATTAATACATAAATCATGAAAGACAACACATGCTATGTACAAAAATAAAAACAAAACCAAGTGCAAACAAACAAACAAGAAAGGAAAATAATACCTTAATTTTGTTGGAACATTTTTCAAATGTTTTTTCTATTTTTTGTGTTTTCGCGAGACAATGTTAATTTTTTTTTGGGTTGTTCTAGAAAGATCTATTTGAATGTTTTTGGTATTTTCTAAAAGTTTCCTAAAAATATGCACAAGAAAATGAAGATGCATGGATGCCTCCAGGTGATACATGGGAGTGTATAAGGTAAAAATCCATGTATATGTACAAGAATAGGATCAGCCGGATCAAGGCCACAAAGGATAGGTTCGAAAGAATATTAGAAATAGGAAAAGGAATAGCTTAGGATAAAATTATCATGCCCCTAAGTGTGAGATGCTTGTTAACAAAAAAACCCTCTATGGTTTCAAAAATAGTTTTCACCAAAGGACTTATCCAAAGTTCTACTATTGCGTGGTTTTCACATTTGGACGAATTTATTTCTCTTTACTTTTTGTTGATTTTTTTATTTTTTTACTTTTTTACTTTTTAATTTTTTATTTTTTTTATAGGTCTCCATGCTTAGGCATAGAAATGTTATGGCATTCACGGGTTCCCAAATTTCATCACCATCAGGATAGGAAATATTATAAGCACCTGAACCAAATTTAGCCACCACAATGTATGGCCCTAACCAATTAGGTTCAAACTTTCCTTTCTTCTCTTTCTCTTTTGTAGTGTTGAACTAATTATCTTTAAGAACAAGGTATCCTACCTAAAATTCATGAGGTATGATGTGTGTTTTGTAGCTCCTACGCACTCTATTTTGATACACTTTGAGGTGATCCAATGCATGGAGGCATATTTCATCAAGTAATTCCAGCTTGACTAGCCTAGCCACTCTATAGTATTCCTCTTTATCCAAAAATCTCTTAAAGATATTCAAAAAGAAGGAAGTTTGATCTCAAGGGGTAAAATGAATTCAGTGCCAAATACAAGGGAATATGGAGTTGTACTTATAGGAGTGTGGATAGACATTTTGTAATCCTAGAGGGCGGGATGGATTTGAAGATGCCAATTACGACCAATTTTATTGACCATTTTCTCCATGATATGAACAAGAGTCTTGTTCGAGTCTTCAATAGAGGTAGACTATTTCTGGTGGATTTAGAAGCATTGGCATAATGTGTTCACTTGTTTTTTCTTGAAATACTTACCATTGTCGATATACACCGACATAAGGGATGCAAAGAATGGAAAGTGATGCATTTCATGATAAATTTTGCAATCAATGCACCGGTGACATAAGTAAGAGGAAAAGCTTTTACCAATTTTGTAAAATACTCGGTGGCGTAATGATATGATTGTGTCCATAAGAGGAAGTTAGTGTGAGCTTCCCTTTGAAAACATCCATGGTGTCATGATAGGTTGCAAATATTGTGATGGAACATGTATTAGGTTACCATATTTTTTCATAGAAGACATTTCTTCACATACGACATCAATATATTTCCATAGTAGGCTATTAGTATCCTACTCTCAAGAGTTTCTTGAAATAACCATTCCACTTGTATGAGCTCCACAGATTCCTTCATGCACCTATTTGATCACTAGTACAAACTCTTATGAGTTTAGACAAAGTAAAAATTCCCATCGTAGTATCGATGATAGATAGTACCCCAAGTAGGGTATAAATTTCTATGTGTTGGATGAGGTTATGTTTTTTTGAATGGGTAATGTTGGGAAGGAAAGTTCCATCATGTAAGTAATTAAATATATGAAGGTACCAGGGATACGGACTAACGACTTCACATGCCAAACAAGATTCGGCATGTCATATGTAGGTACCATCATATGTTCCACAAATATTGACATTTCATTATTTCTTGGTGGAATACATAGCAAAGATCTAATTTTATCCATGGCATCCGCCGAGCGATTTTGTGCTCCTATTATCTCGTTGAAAGGTGATTTTCACAAAGAACTCTTTTAAAGTGTCTACCATTTTTTGTAAGGGATTGGATTCTCATCCTTGACCTTATATTCATCATTTACTTATTTGATGATCAATTAGGAGTCACCTATAACATTGAATTATTTGATATCCCACTGTATGCAATTTTTAATCATGCAATGAGGGATTCATACTCAAATATATTATTGGTTAATGAGAAACCACGTTTGAAAGCCCGAAGAATTAGATCACCTTTAGGAGTGATAAGAAAAACACCTAATCATGAAACATTAAAGTTAAATGATCGAATAAAAGTATATCTACCAAGTGGCATATTCCTCAATATACATAAAAGCATTTGTAAGATCTAGACTCAATTGTTCAATTCTAGGTAAAGGGGATTCAACTAGTTAATTCACGAGCACTTGTCTCTTGATTTATTTTTGGCTGATATACTCAATATAAAATTCACTGAGATATATGATCCAATTGGCCATCCTCCTAGTAAGTGTGGGTTTATATAACAGGTACTTGAGTGGGTCAAATTTGGATATTTATCTTGTTTTGTTATTCCAAAGATAAGTGACAAAGTTTTTAAAAGGAAAAAAATGGCTGATCAAAATTTTTCAATTTGTGGATAATTAACCACATAGGAGATCAATGTATGGATAATATAATAGATGACTTTCTCTTTTGATTTAAATCATATTGAGATAGAGTAGTTGATATATATAGCAGCAAGGGTTCACCTAGGGTAGGTGGCATAAGAATAGGTTGTTTAGTCAAATACTCTTTAAGTAAGGAAAATGTTTGTTGGAATTCATGACACTAGTGAAAATCAACATCTTTCTTGAGAATATGAGTTAATTAATTACATCTATCTGCAATTTGGGAAATGAATTTGTGGATGGCTTTGATTTTACTCTGCAAGTTGTGTAATTATTTGAGGTTCTTGGGAGGAAGCATCTCTATAATATCTATGACCTATAATCTATTAGATAATGAAAGATACACTATTGGATTTTAGGATTTTCTAATTTAATCTTTGATTTTCCCAAGATATCATCAACACAAATCATCCATAATATCATTCAACATGTCATGGATGTTGGAAATCAAAAGCACTAAGAGGGGGGTGAATCGGTGCATGTCAAATTTTCAACCTTTAAATCTTCTTACTTATAACTGAAATCAAACCATGAACAAATTTGAGTGCATGTAAGAAGACAAGTACACAAAACACTAAAAATTATGGTGAGAAACCATTAGAGGGAGAAAACCCATTGAAATCAAAATCTCTATTTAGGAACACCCATTCCAAAGTCTGATGATGATCACAACTTGTTTGAGAACCTACTCAAACTATGAAGCACCCACTTCGTGTTTTTCATAGCACCCAATAGACTGGTTTAACAAGCTACAACTTGTAAGGATATCTTACCCCTGTAACCCAAACACCCACTTAGGAAACAAACACAAAAACAATATTACAACTTGATCATTTAGTTTTATGTTTCTTACTCAACTGATCATGATCCTTTTCTGGCTCTTCATTCACAATTCACTTGTTTCTCAAATTTGCACTAAAAACATTCACTTCTTAGATGTTCATTATCTCTGAATCATTATATCTTATTGATAAATCAATACGTTTCTCATTCACTAACTTGTCTCAGTAAATCAAGAAGTTTCATTTCAGTTCTCTGTGCCTTCTTTCTCAAAATCCTACCTTTTGCATTTTAGTTCTCTTTCTATGTGTTTGTCCATATATTCCTTGTCCTTTCTTTCTATTCACATTTCATTACCATCACTCATCTACTTATTTTCTTAAAAATATTTCAGACCTCTTTAATTTCTAATACCCTTTCATACACCACATTCTTATCATTTTTCTATCATCATCTACACTTTGCACTTTCTCACTCCATACAGTCTTAAAGTTTTTCAATCTACTCTTCAGAGTATCTTTCTCTACTCTACATTCAATTTTAAGTCACCACCAACCCCTATTCTAGTTCGAATTTTCATTATCTATACAACATATTTTTCACTTTCTTGTAACTCCTTATAAGTCCCTTTGACTTCTCAAACCAACTCATGAAGTTCGCTGCACTTTCAATAATTATTTAACACTCTTTTTCACTTCACCTCACTTTAAATTTCATATGAATTATTATGGAAATCCCATGAACATCATGACTAATCAAATCTTTTCAATCTATTTGTATTCACATCTTTCTCCTTGCCTATTATTTTTGTGTTTAATTACACTATCTTATAACTTTGTCTTACTTCAAAGATTATTATAGGATAGTTACACTTATTTCAGTGACAAGAACCCTTTTGCATTCACTTTAAGAATTCAAAATTCATTTTTAGTGGTCTTCTGACTTTGCAAGTCATATCCTTTGCTCAAGTTCTTGGATCTTTAACTTCTCAAAAAACAGATGTATTTGTCTTTGTGAGCACAAGACAAAATATGGCTTTCCACATTACAACCATTGAGAAAAGAAGAGATTAAGAACCTCAAGACTTTAGTGCACTCTTAGCACGAGGTTTGAATAACTTACACATTACTTAATCACATTCAACTTAGAAAATTTGTTTATAGTCTTCAATGGAAGCTCTTGTACATGTATACAAGTCTCTGTCGATTAAAGTCTATTATGGAATGAAGAAATAAGTTTTTTCAAACTTAAATGATGGTCTCCAAATAATTTTTGAACCTTCATCTATCCTACCACAATTTGTAATGACAATCATTAGTTAACAACTTAAAACCAATGTAACATATCACTTACCTCTTGCAAATGACACCATTGTTGCAGTCCATTGTCCTAGAGTAATCTTGAAAAATGGATGTAAGAAAAATAATTCAAACACCCAAGAGGTCCTGTAATGTTTATTGGCTCCATATTTTCTTGATTCAACATGAGGAAGTGCATAAGATCTTCAAAACTTGACAAAATGTAGTAAGACTATGAGTTTACCAGTCAAGAATGATTTTTAAAAACTTCTGCAACAAAATTCTTACACCACACTTCATTAAATGACATAATTTTTTTTTCAATAGTTTAAGAATGGTATCACAAAGGTTATGTCCTAATTTCATCATTTTTCAATGGTGGAGTCTTTCAAACTGACCAAAAATCTTTCACAAAACCCTAGATCAACGTATATGCACAGTCCACAGTTCAAAGTGGAATTTTAAATCAATTTATTCAACCAATTCACATGAAATTCGATTGAGATAGTTTATGAAGCTTCATACAACATATTTCCTTCTTCTCCAACTAATTTGAGTCACAAAAATGTCTTTTCTTGCTTGAATTAGGTAATTGTTTGCATTACCAGTATTGAGCTCTAACTGTACAGGTATCAATTTGGGAAAATGAACTTGATGAGAACCATAGGCACCTACTCCAACTAATTGGGTACATTGAACATGAATGTTATTTATCTTTAATTCTCTTCATTTCTGAGAGGTACTTGTCGCAAACAAATTTTATAGCCTTGGTTGAGCATGAATTGGAAAAGGACAATGAAGATCACTACCTTACAAACTTGTAACTAGGTAAAGTAAGCCTTCAAACCTTCTTATTTTCAATCGGGTGATCAAAAAAATAATCCTTTTGTAAAAGTATAAAGCATTTGACCATGTATACAATTTCAATAATGATCAAAATATTTGAAATGGAGGGAAGACTAGTAAAATAGTGGCTTTAAGGAACATTGAAACAAGGTCTCTTCTGAATAATATATGCCAAATGAGATTATATATTAAACTGCACTAAAAAGACATTGCGGTTGATAAAAATTATTGAAAAATACCTGTGGAAGGAGTCTAGGTTCTTGTTGAAAAATATCTTGATCGTTGAGAACTAGAGCACACCCATATCAGGAGCATTCACAACCATGAATAGTGACTTGGGCTACTATATGCACCTTCAAGGAGAATGACCTTCAAGTATCCTATGAGATTTGGAAACATCATTACTAGACTGTAAAACACTCTAGAAGTGATCAAACAAGTTTTGGAGGTCAATTTCATCTTCTTGTACTTATCGATTCAGAGTACAGTCTAGGAGAGAGAATAACTGCTCCACTAAAATGCTCATATCTTTTCAAATACACCTCCTTTTGACAAACCAATTTTACACATGATTTCTAGGATAATTTAATCTAAAAATTACTTCTATGATTTATTCAAAGGATTCTCCATAATTTTTTTGACCCTTAAGAAGCTAGACTGCTCCAAATGCACTTCTCAAAAAGATTATTTTAGAAAATCTTGAATAACTCAAAAATTCTTCTAAAAATCTGATGAAATTTGACATGGAGCATTACAAGACACCCCTATACACCTTACATGTGGTTATTAGCCCCAAGTTTTCTTGTGAAGCTCTACTCAATCTCATTTTCCTTTGAGAACACAACTAGTTCTCAAGACCACTTCTTTGTGCAATATGAGTTTTGACTCCAGAAGATGAACTAAGCCTTGAAATTACTCAAAAACAATGTAAAAACCTTATCAAATCTTATCACATGATTTTATGGTATTGTCATGACCTATACTAACCTTTCATACCTCATTAGGCTCTAGAAATAGGCCTAAATGAACTAGTTTGACCTTAGAATTTCATCAAATGACCTGATATTCACTGTAGAAGCTTGTTATCATGCTTACATCATCATACATGACCTATACCACATCTAAAATAGTCATGCCTTCCATGTCTATTCTTTGACTGGACTCTTGCCTCACCAACCAATCCTATAGAGCACTAAGACCATATTGAATGTCCTTACAAGGTCTCATTTCACCGCTTGACCATCTATTGGCGAGAAAATTTGTCTTGTGGACAAATTGGTGGGTTTCAAGCCAACGCTATGGGAATCTAAGTCCCTCTACTTGAACGGTGCAACTTCCGTAGGTGTATGCATAAAAGATGGGTTTCAATGGTGGCCTTTTGACCAGAGATCCAATAGGGGAACTCCACTAACCTTGTGGCAAATCTAGCAATGTCTTGCTAGAGACAAAAATTTGTCTTGGAAAGGGGAAGGGGAGTGGAAATGGAGGTAGGAGAAAACTAATGTTGTGAGTAGAATATCAGATGCCCACACACATTAATTAGAAATTTTGTTTACATGAATTTATAGTTAGAAGAAAAAATATCCGTAGGGGAAGCTACAAGACCGAATGAAATTCATTGGTTGCAAGGTACCAATCAATCCCTCAATCAAAGAGGTGAAAATTCCTTCTTTTATTATTGGAGCTAAAGCAGAATTTGTATAGAGCTTTGAGAATAGAGGAAAATCTAAGGAGAAGAGAAAATAGAATAAGTATGGCGTTTTCTATCTTTTCTAGGTATAGGGCACTCTAGTCCTTTTTGAAATTGATCACTAGCACCGGAATGACTCGAGGAGCCATTATATCTCATACCAAAATGGTTACAACTTTACAAACCATTTACGCCTCTTCAAATTCCTTCATTACGAAGAAAACACTCATGGTGGGTTGAAAACCGAGATCTTACAACGTAAACATTACATTTGATTTGCTAGTTTGAATACAGACCGTTTGATTTTCTCTTATAACTTTGAAATCGGGCCGTCCACGTGGCAGGAAGAGATTGGAGTGGGTACGGGGAAAGCCCTTTGCATTTTGTAATTTTTAGAGATTTGGAAATTTAGAACAAATTGGCCTACACCCATGCTTCAAATTTTTAACTTAGGCACGTGGCACGTTTTCATTGGAAATGGGGTTGCGGCCCTTTTCTCAAAATTTTACCCTTTTTGGAAAAAGACTCAAAAACTCAAATTCCTCTATCGACCCATTGCTCTGATTGAACTCTTGACACGTAGCATCCTCTGATTGGAAATGGGGTCATGACCCTTTTCTCAACATTTTAACCTTTTTGGAAAAAGGATCAAAAACTCAAAGTTCTCCATCGTTCCGCTCCTCCACTTTGACTTTTCAACGATGGGCTCAGACCTTGGCAGCCACGGAGCATTCTAGAAATTTTACTTCACTTTTGGGAATTTGGTTAAATTTCCAAAAGTGCCCCGATGGCCCGCTTGTCCACTTTGACTTTTCAACAGTGGGATTTACCTTTGAATTTTTCCCTGCGGGCTTCAACTTTAACTTTTTCCTGCGCAGGCTTCAAATTTGACTTTTTCCCTGTGGACTTCAACTTTGACTTTTCTCTGTGGGCTCAAATTTTGACTTTTACCTTTATAGCCTGATAAGGGCTACGGGTCACTTTTTAGCTTTTCACCTTTTTTACAAAGAGGCTCAAAAACACAAATTTCTCTATTGATCCACTTCTAATTAGGTGTGTCCATGTACCTGTGGATGATGGGGCTAAAATTTGATGGGGAAGAAAACGCCCATCGCGTTTCGACTATGGGAAAAATACACTAAGCAAGAGAATTTCATATTTTAAAGTCCAATTTTTGAATTTCCTTCACGAGCTGGAGGCATGGAGGTAAAACAATGATTTGACGACCTAGGCCATAGAACAAGTGAACAATTTCGATCAAAAAGGATATTGTAAGGAAGATATTACATGTACAAACTAGGAGATGGAGAATTTCTCAAAACGAGCAAAATAGAGATTTAAATAGCACTAGGGAACAAAGTTTGCTATTTCTTCAAACTTTCAACTTGGCTTAAATACTCAGAAGAGGGTGAGAGCTTGAAATTTCAAATCTAACTTGGAAAACAAAAGAAATTTTTGGAGACAACAAAATGGCTCTAGATTGGGAACATGGCATGGACTGAGCATGATGAAGACATGGTATGAGGATCTAGAATCTAATTTTTTTGAAATTATATAACGTTGACCAAAGGCTTATATCCATTGAGCCTTACAGAGTCATGTAGAATTTTGAGAAAGAATGGGAGGAGGAAACACACAAGCCAAACCACACACAACAAAAACCAATCAAAACCACACAACAAAAAAGGGAAAAACACACCTACAAAAATCACCTATGGTACAAGGCGGGGGACAACCCACTTTCACTGATGATATAGTTTCAAGTATTTCCCACTTCGAGGAAATTCCAATGGCATTCCATCCAAGTATGAGAGGAGAAAAACATTCTCACCACAAGCTCCATGAATTTGGAATGGGCCTAGCCACAATGAATCAAACTTTCCATGGCTGCCCTTTGGTTCTCTTCTCTTGTCCCATAGTAGGACAAAATCTCCAACTTTGAAATTCCTTGCTTTGGTCTTCTTGTCAAAAATTTTATTCACTTTCAACTAATGCTCCTTAATTCTATCCACCACTTGGCATCTACTTTCTTCCAGCTTCTCTAGGAAGAGGATCCTCTTGTCAATGGAGTCTTTGTATTGACCATCTTCTATTTCTTGCAGCAACTTGAGAGCTGGCATCTCAATTGTGAGGGGAATCTCGACTCAACTCCATACAACATTTGGAAAGGTGACATACCTATTGCCTTCTTAGGAGTGATCCTATCAGCCCACAATGCATCATATAATTTCTTGTGCTAGTTCCTTTGATTCTCATCTACCAGCTTGCGAACAATGGTCACAATGTTCTTGTTTCTTAACTCAACTTTCCCATTTCCCTGTGGGTAGTAGTAAGAGTGAGTTAGGGATATTCCAAAGCCATAAAAAAATTTGTGAGCTCCTTGGAAGAGAAATAGGTGGCATTTTCTACAACAATTTTCTGTGGTATTCCAAAACGAATAATGATATTCTCCTTGATGAAGTTGCAGACTGTTTCAGAGTTGGCTTGCTTGGTTGGGATGGCTTCCACCCATTTAGTGAAGCAATCAGTTGTAGTGAGTACATAAGTATGCCCTACACTAGAATGAGGATTCAGAACACCAATAAAATCTAGCCCCCATTGCTGAAATGGTTCTTCAATCACCATAGGATTGAGTGGCAATGCAGCTAGTTGTGGATTTCCAACAAATTGTTGGCATGCTTTGCATTTGGAAACCCAATCTTGAGTGTCTGCAAATATGGAGGGCCAATAATATCTCCCTCTAAGGATCTTATGTGCGGTGACCATTACGAAAATGTCCACCACAAGCTTGATCATGATATGCCCTGAGTAACTTTTCTTGTTGCTCCTTATCTACACACTTGAGGAAACAACCATCTAGGCCTCTCTTGTAAAGTGCATGATTCTAGATCATAAACTTGGATGCCTTTAGATTGAGTGTCCTTATTTTTTTGTAATCAAGATGAGGGGGTAATTATCCATAAGTGAGGTATTAGGAAATGTCAAAGATACCACTCATCAGTAGTGGTGACAAAAAGTTCATGTGGACTGTCTCTGAACAGGTTGAGCAAATACCATATTTTTCTCCATACTCTTGGGTCTTTTCAATCCAACTTCCTCTCTTATCCCCGAGATGTTGTTGAGTCAAAATGGACTTGATTACACTTCCAGCGACCATCACCACTGTATGGGAATTGAGAATGTAGAATCTGAAAATTTTAACAACTTTGACCACTGCATAGGCATGTTTCTCCAATTGGTTGTACTTTAGCTCATGATTTTTCAAAGGACAACTCATGAAAGCAATGGGTGCTTCCAAACCTTCATCATTTTTCTGAATAAGGACAATAGAGAGTATTTGTTTTGATGCATAGCAATACATGATGAACTCCTTGTTGAAATATGGAGATACAAGAGTTGGAGCTTTGGTAATGACTTTCTTGATCTCTTTAAATGATGTTTTTCCTTTCTTATTCCACTTGAAACTTTCTTGAGGCTTCATCATGGAAGTTATTTTCTTAGTCAATTTAGAAAACTCAGGCACAAAATGATGAAGGAAGTTTACCTTTCCAAAGAATGAATGAAATCCCTTCTTGCTGGTTGGTAAGGCTAGTGCTTGGATAGCTTTGATCCTCTCAGGATCAATGTGTGCTCCATGTTTGTTCACAATGTGTCCCAGAAACTTACCTTCTGTGACTCCAAAAATGCACTTCTTTGGATTTAGAGAAATTCCATGTTTCCTACACCTTGCAAGGACTTTCTCCAAATGACAAATATGATATCCCCTCCTCTTTAAAAAATATGTGAGGTCATCAAGGTAAATGATGCAATGTTTCAAATCTTTGAAGGCCAGTCCATTGCTCTCTAGAAAGTGGCTCCAACATTGATCAAGCCAAAAGGCATTTTGTTGTAGGAAAAAGTGTCCCAAGGTGTTGTGAATGCTATTTTGTTGCAATCTTCTTCTGCCACCTTGATTTGGTTGTACCCTGAGAATCCATCAAGCAAAGAGATCATTTTAGATCCAGTGACTACTTGCAAAATATGATCCATGATTGGAAGAGGGTAGTTTTCCTTGAGAGATGCTTGATTCAGATTTTGAAAGTCTACAAAAATCCTTATTTCTCCATTCTTCTTCCTTACTAGCACAATGTTAGCCACCCATGTTGAATGGTGGATGGGGAAGATGATTATAGCATTGAGCATCTTTGTCACCTCTTCTTTGATAACATCGAAATATTTGGATTGTAGGGCCTTTGTTTTTTCCTAAAGGGCTTAGCTCCTTGCTTCAAAGGAATGGAGTGATGCATTTCCTTTGGCTGAAAAGATTTGAGTTCATCATAGGAATAGGCTAGGACATCTGAGTACTTTTTAGTAGAGAAACAAACTTTCTCTTCTCTTCTTGTGAGAAACATTTACCAATGTTAACCATCCTTGGATTCTCTAAAGTTCCAATGTTTTCTTGATCAAAATCAGATGGACACCGAGAAGAATGTTTTTATTTCTCTTGGATGAACTCACATGCTTGTCAAAGAGGTCTTCCAAAGAAACTAGGCCTTTGGGGATTTTGTTTCCTTTTAGTTTGATTACTCCCTCTTCATCAATTCCCTCAATTCCTTCCTTCTCTTCTTTGGGGACTGATTCATGGTGTGGGTTTTCACTTCCTTCAAAGAAAATATTATTGAAGTTATCCCTTTGTTCTAAGAAGGCTAGGATCTGATTGTCATCATTGAATACCTACCAATGATTTGCATTATCTCTGGTACACTATGTATGAACACCATCTCAATGTTCACTTTATCCTTACCAAAATAAGGATGAGGTGTCACTAAGGAAGTGACAACTCGCTAGAGAATCATTCTTCTCCCTAGGGATAGATTCAATGGAGAATTCATCAAATGATTCAATGCAATCACACAACTGCTTTCTATAGTACATGAGTCCTGGGGTTTTTCACCTGATATTGCTAGCGGACCTGCTTTACCACAACATCTACATCACCTTTGCATCTCAACTTCTTGATTCACATGTCCTCTGCTACATTCATGCCTAAGAGTAATGCTTCATACTCTGGTATTATTTTTATTGTCAAATTTCCAGCTTGTAGGCAAAAGGATATACCTCATTGGAGGGAGAGTATAATACTACACCAGCTCCTGAACTTGCTCTGGAATGACTGCCATCAAACTCCATTGTCTAGATTCGGTCTTCTTCTTACTCCATGAGAAGTGGAAAATACTCTTCCTTTTGTGATGTAAGGAGGTAATTTCAGAGCCCACAATCTTGAAATAGGATATCACTCTTGGATCATCATACTTCCTTCTTGTGAACTTCATTTTTCGATTGGTAGCAAATTCTTCATTTCTCCTTTCACCGGGATAGTTGTAGATGATCAATCCATTTTTATTTCTCCACCTAGATCTTTGTAAAAATCTACTCAATAGCATACCAAAGATGCCGGGATGTCTCGCCACCAAAATGGTCGGGAGTATCTTCTTGTCGGGGTAATCAACTAGTACAACATGAGCATCCTTAATCCTTCCTACCAATGGAAATTTTTATGATTCCATTGAGTAGCATGTGCCATTTACCCGGTCAAATTGAGGCCAAAAGAATTTGCAAATTTTGTTTGGCATCACATTATTTGAGGCTCCAGGATCTATAATATAATTGCTCAAATAGAAACCTTTGATGAGAAGTGACAGTAAAAAGGCTCAACTTTATTGGTGGTGGAGGCACTGAGGGCTAGCATGTTTTGAGAAGATGGCATGGATGGTGTGGGAAGTAATCCTTTAGAATTAGAGATTGGGGATGTAGAGTTACCATCCCCGACCGCCTTGATGAATCTATCAAATTGGGTAGGATGTGTTTGTATGTATTCAATTTCGTGAGAGTCTGGACTTTAGTTTTGCTAGCATGCTCTACAAAGTCAAATGAAATTATGATAGATGAGGACTTAAATGGTGGATACGTCGTTAATTTTGGTGTTTTTTCTCCTTTTCAAATGTAGAAATTGGCTTGGAAGGAGATGGGGGTGTAGCATTTGATTGAAATTTAGATGTTCTTGCAGAACCAACATTTAGAAGAGAATTGCTCTTAATAACTTTTGATTTGGGAGAAGAATCAGATAAATTACTTGGCACAATAGTGTGATCCTTGAAAACTGGTGAATTTGATTTCTTTCTAACTGATTCCATGGAAGGTGGTAATGGTGATCCCCTGCTGATGATCTTGTTTAGTGGAGGATTTGAAGAGCTATCTTATTTGTTCTTCCTACTCTCAGTTGCAACTGCTGAGGTTGAAACACCATTCTTGGATTGTGCATGAGTGAAAATAGCACATGAAAAACTTGGAGCTTCTTCATCACCTTCCTCCTCATCATCAACGTATTCAATCAGGACATTGTGCATGCCAACCTCTTCAATTTCAAGATAGTTTTCATAGTCATCCATGCTTTCTTCTTTAGTTTCCTCAATGTCTGCTCCTTATTTTGATTCCCTATTGTCACAAATGGCATTGATTGGTGGTACTTCAAGAGAAAGCCTATGAGGAGGTGGAGTAATTCTTGGTCTATCAAGAAGACTTGGTCTCCTTGAAGCATTCCTCATTATGATTTGTGACAGCTTCTTCTTCAAATCAACTAGGTCATTTGCCATTTTTTGGAACATTGGATTAGTGGTGACTGAATTTAAACTCTAACCTTTTTGCTTCCCATTTGGTCCTTTCACTTTTCCAAAAATAATTAGATCATCATCAGTCTCAATTGTAAAGTCTTTAGCTTCCCTCAATGTTCTTGGTTGGGCTCTTTTGAGGAAGAAACCAACTTCTGATGGAAAATCACTGATGAAGAACCTTTTCAAGTTGTTTTCGAGGGTACCACATCTTATGGGATCCTTCTTGTCAACCTATCATACCTTGCTACAAAATATCTCATTGATTCGAGGTCTCCTTCTTCATCTGAACCAATTGGACCAGCAGATCTTGACAATCTTTTGTGCTCTTGAACCTATGTTCAAATGCACTTCTTATATCTTCCCAGCATGTGAAAGATCTTGGGGCAACATGTAGAACCATTCAACAACTTTTTCTTGGAGTGACTCCAAAAAGAACATAATCTGAAACATCTTTATCTTCAACTCGCAACACTCCAAAAGTAGTTATGAATGCTGCTATATGTTCTTCCGGAAGCCGAGAACCATCCCTTTGAATTTTGGGAAGTTATTTCTTGAGCCTCTTGGGAGATCATGAAGTGGTTTGGAAGAGTGAGTGGATCAAGATCTCTTCCCCATGGTACATTAGGCCTGTGTACTTCATGCTCATGATCACCCATTCTATTCCTGTTTCTAGCCTCTAGTCTTGCTAAGGCTGCTTCTGTTGCTGCTCTTTCTTCTACTTCAATTTGGAGTCTTTCTATTTCTTCAAGTTGAGCCCTTATCTCCTCTTCAGCTCTTACCTCTCTTTCAAGCTCTTCAAATGTGGGATCAATTTGTCCTCCTTGCCTCAGTTTCCAGGTGTATCTTCTATCAGCTAGCTTGAAAGTTTATGCTCTTCTTTGGGGTGCTAGAATTTGTCTCTGCCTTTCCAATTCGACAACATGTTCCTCTTCTAGGTCCAGAATCCTTATGGCAATGAAGTATTGATTGACACTTTGTCTATTATGCCAAATAACTTCTCTCGATCGTAACCAATGTCTTTTTGAATGTGAAAGAGTAAATCGGTCTCTCAACAGGGGGATTTCTTAGAATAGCCACAATTTACATCCATGTAGTTTGTGTGATTATTCAATCTTCAGAAAATTTTCCTCTAGAATATTTTTTGTTGTATTTTATGACCCTGAGGTCATTTTTAGGTGCAGATGCTACAAAATCTGCCCCATGGTGGGCGCCAAAAACTGTTGGTGAGAAAATTTGTCTTATGGACAAATTGGTGGGTTTCAAGCCAATACTATGGGAATATAAGTCCCTCTACTTGAATGGTGCAGCTTCCGTAGGTGCATGCATAAAAGATGGGTTTCAATGGTGGCCTTTCGACTAGAGATCCAACAGGGGCACTCCACTGACCTTGTGGCAAAGCTAGCAATGTCTCGCTAGAGAAGAAAATTTGTCTTGGAAAGGGGAAGGGGAGTGGAAATGGAGGTAGGAGAAAAATAATGTTGTGAGTAGAATATCAGATGCCCACACACATTAATTATAAATTTTGTTTACATGCATTTATAGTTAGAAGAAAAAAAAATCCACGGGGAAGTTACTGAGACGGAATGAAATTCATTAGTCACAAGCTACCAATCAATCCCTCAATCAAAGAGGTGAAATTTACTTCTTTTATTATTGGAGCTAAAGAAAAATTTGTACAGATCTTTGAGAATAGAGGAAAATCTAAGGAGAAGGAAAAATAGAAGAAGTATGGCATTTTATGTCTTTTCCAGTACGTAACACTCTGTCCTTTTTGAAATCAATCACTAACCCTAAAATGACTCTAAGGAGCCATTATATCTCATGTCAAAATGTTTACAACTTTATAAATCATTTACACCTCTTCAAACTCCTTCATTGTAAAGAAAACACTCATGACGGGTTAAAACCAGATCTTACAACTCAAACGTTACATTTGATTTGCCAGTTTGAATACAAACCATTTGATTTTCTCTTATAACTTTGAAATCGGCTCGTCCACATGGTAGGAAGAGATTGGAGTGGGTACGGGGAAATACCTTTGTATTTTGTGATTTTTTAGAGATTTGGAAATTTGGAACAAATTGGCCCACACCCCCGCTTCAACTTTTAAACTTAGGCACATGGCATGTTTTCATTGGAAATGGGGTCGTGGCCCTTTTCTCAACATTTTACCCTTTTTTGGAAAAAGGCTCAAAAACTCAAATTCCTCCGCCGACCCACTGCTCCGATTAAACTCTTGACATGTGGCATCCTCTAATTGGAAATGGGGTCGCGGCCCTTTTCTCAACATTTTAAATTTTTTGGAAAAAGGCTAAAAAACTCAAAGTTTTCCACCATTCCACTCCTCCGCTTTGAATTTTCAATGGTGGGCTAAGACCTTAGCGGACCCGCGGAGCATTCTAGAACTTTTACTTCACTTTTGGGAATTTGGTTAAATTTCCAAAAGTGCCTGATGGCCCACTCGTCCACTTTGACTTTTCAACAGTAGGCTTCACCTTTGACTTTTTCCCTGCGGGCTTCAACTTTGACTTTTTCCCTACGGGCTTCAACTTTGACTTTTCTCTACGGGCTCAAAATTTGAATTTTACCTTTATAGCCTGATCGGGCCGTGGGTCACTTTTTAACTTTTCACCTTTTTTACAAAGAGGCTCAAAAACACAAATTTCTCTGCCACCCGCTTCCAATTAGGTATGTCCACATACCCATGGATGATGGGGCTAAAATTTGACAGGGAAGAAAATGCCCATCATTCCCAACTATGGGAAAAATACATAAAGGAAGAGAACTTCATCATTTTGAGTCCAATTTTTGAATTTCCTTTACAAGCCGGAGGCATGGAGGCAAAACAATGATTTGTGACCCAGGCCATAGAACAAGCGAACAATTTCAATCAAAAAGGAGATTTTAAGGAGGATATTATGTGCATAAAGGAGAGATGGAGAATTTCTCAAAACAAGCAAAACAAAGATTTAAACAACACTAGGGCACGAATTTTGCTATTTCTTCGAACTTTCAACTTGGCTTAAATACTTTAAGAGGGTGAGAGCTTGAAATTTTGAATTTAACTTGGAAAACGAAAAGTGATTTTCAGGAGACAACACCATCAATGCCACTTGACATCAATGACAACACCAATGACTAGGGTTCAACAAAATCCCCTTTGTCATTGATGGCAAACCTACTCGAAACCTATAAGCTTTGATGGAAAACACTTGCATACCTAGTTTCTAGCTGCATACTTTGTATCTCTCCCCCTTTGACATCATTGAAAAAGGGTCTTGGCCACTTGACATAAACCAATGATAGTTAAGAAAAAGAAAAATAATGAGCAACTAATCTTACCTATCCACAAGCTCCCCCTTGGATAAGTGACTCCACCATCCATTTTGAGCATCTTAGGATAATTGTTGCATTCATAGAACTGATTCATACACATCTTCATCATGTCACCACTATCAGTAAACATCATCTCTCATCATCATGACACCTTTCTTGACCATGGACCATCATTTCTAGGCTTAACTCCATGCAATACAAGTCATCTTTCATACTCTTCACACTATACCTTGGTGTTAGTAACCTTTAAAGCCCTGAACAACACTTTTAATGCAAAAATGACAATGTTCAACAAGCAACTGAAGGTCAACCATGCTTAGATTCATGCAATTATTACTTCCCCTAGATAAAATGACTCAAATTATAGCTTAAGAGCACAACTTAGAGTTACTTGGTTTAGCTATCATGCCTTGAATTCAACTCTACAATTTTTCAAGGTCCTAAAGCTCCAAAATAGTCTTCTACAATCATGATTAACTGAGATAAGTAGAATTCACACTATCACCAACTTAACCAATGAGAGAAACATCTCTTTCATACCTAGAATGGCCATGACAACACCATGTCAACCTCCTGAAGGATTAGGGACACACTCCCCTATCTTGGAGAATCCATATACATCATGAGAACCTGCCAATACTTTTAGGACAACATTGAGTTTTGAAGAGCACTTCATTCCACTTGAATCAACTTAAATTTTCCTTCTTTGACCACTTGAAGCACATGTAGGTTATCATCTTCCACTATGGAGCACCAATATAATTTCACTAGCATATTTTTCCTTGATATCACCATCAATATATCTTCCACACACTTTGAAAGCATGTCAACAATATACACCTCAAGAAAATTGTCAAGAATGAGTGAAACTATCTTCCATACCTGAGTTACCAACACTGCTGATCACTGGAAAATAGTCCAAAACTGTCATGTATAGTAGAAAAAATACCTTTTCTTGAATCCTAAAACCTTTTCTATCCTCTAGCCTTATGAGCTTAGATTATTTGTTCAAAATTTTAGCTTCAAAATCCTTCATTTGACCATTCAAAACTGAGTTTCCATCTTTTCCGCTTAATAGGATTGTGCAGAAACTAATCGTCGAGTGAGTGAGGTAGCATTTTGTCTTGATTTTACTCTTATCTCCTCCAAGATAGTGTTAACACCTTGCAAAAACATCTGTAATCATGTATAGTACCTTTTCAAATGAATATCAATTATGTTCAACCCAAACTCATACTTGTAGCATCTCAATATGCATGGAAAATCCTGATACTGTGCTTTCTTGATTGATCATTGTCTTAGTCAAGAAATTTGAGATTAAACTGATCAAGTAGGACTTGATCTCCTTAAACCACCTTCAAAGGGACTTTAGATGACTATACACCAAATTTCAATTCATGATACAGACCAAGACTCATGTCCAAACTATTCATGATGATAATTATTATACATTATGATACTTGACAACTTCTGTGACATCTACATAGCACTATACAAGTGATGGACACATGAACACAATGAACGTAGGCTCCAAAAACACTGGTGACTTCATGATACTCCACAAACTTAGACATGGAAACTATAAAGCTCAGACCTCATGAATCTACTAACTCCCCCTAGAAGTATGCTCAATCAGACTTAGGACCTTTGACCATAGACTGATGAAAAAAAAGAATTCATGACATAAGAACATAAATTTGACAAATTTGATGTTGCATTTGATCACATAAAAAACCTCTTGACAGTGACACCACTCTTTTCAACACCTAGTGATGACAATATACACCTTCCTATCTTCACATATTCAACAATACTTACATACTTCATAAGAAAAGATCATGAGACTTATGAACATACACAACTATCTTGGATAAGCGTTTTAATCATGATTAGACCAACAAGAACTTAAAACCACCATACAACTAATTTCCAAACTTTACACAAGAGAATCCAAACAAAACCTTGACAAATCATAGGTTACATACCTTCTGCATTATGGAGAAGACTCATTCTAACTCCAATGCTTCATTTAAATGAATATGCCTCCTAGAAGCTTAGAGAAGGCATACTTTGAGCCTTGAATCATCTCAAAACAACATAAAGTCATCATAACAACATGATGACTCCATTTTCCCTTTCCTTATTTTCACACTCTTATTAACCTTCTTAGTTGCATCTCTAGGAGTGATGACCACATTACCTAACCTCTCATCATCTGTTTGTGTTCCTGATAAGCATAAATGTTGCACTTCATACACCTATTCCACTACTATTTGGGGAAGACATTTTTCATACTTTGAACTAGATTGATTTTCCTTCTTTTTCCTTTTTCATCCTTTGTTGATACAATATTAGCTTGTTGTGGCACCTTATTTTTAGTCTTTGCTTTCTCAACTTTTGACTTTGCTTCCTTGATTTTTATACCCATTTCATTTTCTTATTTTAGGAGCTACTTGAGGCTTGAGTTTTCTATAGTTATAGTAGTGCTTTGAGAAATGTCCAACTTCATGACATGTATAACATATGACCTGATTTATCCTTTTTCTTGAGTGATGACTGTCATTGCTAAATTGGCTTAGAGGTTCTTCTAAGCAATACTAGCTATATGACCTTTATTTCTACAATTGAAACACACTATATTCCATTCATATTCAGTAGCAAAAGATCTCCATGGGTTCTCTTTTTCATAGTTTTTCATACACTCTCTAGCTCTATGTCCAAATTCAGAACATGAGAAATAATAACCATTAAACTTCCTCTCATACCTGGATGCATTTGGTTATCTAATTGACTTGGCTCTTCCTATATTTTTCTGCTTCTTGTTAGTTTTCTTGTTGGGATCAACCTCTTCATTTTCCTTTTTTTAAATGGCTTGATTTAAGATTCAAATCTCTTTTATTTGCTTGTGCCACTTCTTCTTTGATAGTATTTAAATCTGCCCTCAATTTCTCACTCTCTTCAGTCTTTGCTTGGATGGATGCTTGATAGGAATTGTGCTCTATTTCACCTGAAGGTCTTTGTAACTAATTTGTGACTTGACTCAATTCATTTTCAAGGCCTTTACCTCCTCTTCCAGTTTTAAGAAGTCATTCTCTTTTCCTTTCAGAGCTCTTGAAACATTTTCCACAAGTGTAGCTACTTCATTTAATTCTTGAAAATGATTAGCTTCCATGTGCTTAATCTCATTTTTAGGCCTTCTATCGGGATTGAGCAATGTCATATTTTCTCTTCAGGATTGATTCAGCCAAAGAACCCATGTTTGTGTTATCAGGATCACCTTCAAGCTGTTAGGATTAACTTAGAAGGACCATGCTCTGATACCAATTGTTGGAAATCACAAGCACTAAGAGGGGGGGGTGAATCGTGCAGATCAATTTTTCAACCTTTAAATCTTCTTAATTATAACCAAAATCAAACCATGAAAAATTTGAGTGCATGCAAGAAGAAAAGTACACAAGACACCAAAATTTATGGTGGGAAACCCTTAGAGGGAGAAAACCCACTAAATCAAAATCTCTATTTAGGAACACCCATTCCAAAGTCTTACAATGATCTCAACTTGTTTGAGCACCTACTCAAACTATGAAACACCCACTTCTATGTTTTTCCTAGCACCCACTAGATTGGTTTAGCAAGCTACAACTTACAAGGAGCTCCTACCCTTGTAACCCAAGCACCCACTTAGGAAACAAACACAATAACAATATTACAACTTGATCATTTAGTTTCATGTTTCTTACTCAACTGATCATGATCCTTTTCTGGATCTTCATTCACCATTCACATGTTTCTCAAATTTGCACTAAAAAAATCACTTCTTAGATGTTCATTATCTTTAAATCATTATACCTTACTAATAAATCAATATGTTTCTCATTCACTAACTATCTCAATCAATCAAGAAGTTTCATTTTAGTTCTATGTGCTTTCTATCTCAGAATCCTGCCTTTTGCATTTTAGTTCTCTATCTATATGTCTATCCACATATTCCATGTCCTTTCTTTCTATTCACATTTCATTACCATCACTCATCTACTTCTTCATTTCAAATATTTCAGACCTCTCTGTTTTCTAATACCCTTTCATACACCACATTCTTATCATTCTTCTATCATCATCTACACTACACTTTCTCACTTCATACACTCTTAAAGTTTTTCAAGCTACTCTTCACACTATCTTTCTCTACCTTTTCAGTTTCAAATCACCACCAACCCCTATTCTAGTTCAAATTTTCATCATCTATACAACATATTTTTCACATTCTTGTAACTCCTTTTAAGTCCCTTTGACTTCTCAAACCAACTCATGAAGTTTTGGCTACACTTTCAACAATTATTCAACACTCTTTTCACTTCACCTCACTTGACATTTCATATGAATTCTTATGGAAATCCCACAAGAGCCTCATGACTATTCAACTCTTTTCAATCATTTTTGTATTCACTTCTTTCTCTTTGCCTATTATTTTTGTGTTTAGTTACACTATCTTATAGCTTTGTCTTACTTCAAAGATTATTCTAGGATAGTTACACTTATTTCAATGAAAAGAACCGTTTTGCATTTAATTTAAGAATTCCAACTTCATTTTGTAGTGGTCTTCTAACTTTTAAAGTCATATCCTTTTCAAGTTCTTGGCTCTTCAACTTCTCATAAAAAAAAAGGATTTTGTATTTGTGAGTACAAGAAAAAATATGGCTTTCCACATTCCAACCATCAAGAAAAGAAGAGATTAAGAACCTTCGAGAATTTAGTGCACTCTTAGCACGAGGTTTTAATAACTTACACATTACTTAATCACATTCAACTTAGAAAATTTTTTTATAGTCTTCAATGGAAGCTCTTGTAAATGCATACAAGTCTTTGTTGATTAAAGTCTTATATGACATGAAGAAAAAGTTTTTTCAAACTTAAATGATGGTATTTCTCCAAATAATTTTCAAACCTTCATCTATCCTACTAAAATTTGTAACAACAATCATTAGTCAACTACTTGACAACCATGTAATATATCACTTACCTCTCTGCAAATGACACCACTATTACTGATCCACTATCATGGAGTAATCTTAAAAATGGATGTAAGCTAACTAATTCAAACACCCAAAGGTTATTATAATGTTTATTAGCTCCATATTGTCTTGATTCAACATAAAGAAGTGCATAATATCTTCATAACTTGATAAAATGTAGTAAGACTAAGATTTTACTACGAAGAATGAATTTTTAAAAAATTTACGTAACAAAATTCTTACACCACACATCATTAAATGACCTAAAAAATTTTGCAATAGTTTAATAATGATCTCATAGAGGTTATATCCTAATTTCATTTAACTTCAATAGTGGAGTCTTTCGAACTGACCAAAACTCTTTCATTTTTAAACCTTAGATCAAGGTGGTATGCATAGTCATAGTCTTGAGAGGCCTTTTAAAGAAATTTATTCAACCAATTCAAATGAAATTTGACTGAGATAGTTTATGAAGCTTCATAAAACATATTTCCTTCTTCTCCAACTAATTTGAGTCACAAAAATGCATGTTCTTGTTTGAATTAGGTAATTGTTTGCATTACTTATATTGAGCTCTGACTTTACATGTATCAATTTGGGCAAATGAACTTGATGAGAACCATAGGCACCTGCTCCAAATAATTTGGTACATTGAATATGAATGTTATTTATCTTTAATTCTCTTCATTTCTGAGAGGTACTTGTCTCAAACAAATTTTTATAGTCTTGGTTGAGCATGACTTGAAAAGGACAGTGAAGATCACTACCTTACAAACCTGTACCTAGGAAAAGTAAGCCTTCAAACCTTATTATTTCCAATCAGGTGAGAAAACACCCAATATTTTTGTAAAAGGATAAATAATTTGACCCTATATATACTACCAATAATGATCAAAATATTTGAAATGGAGGGAAGACTAGCAAAACAATGGCTTCAAGGAACATTGAGACAAGGTCTCTCCAGGATAGTATATGCCAACTGAGATTATATATTAGACTACACTAAAAGGACATTTAATTTGATAAAAATTATTAAAAAATAACTATGGAAAGATTTTGGGCTCTTTTTTGAAAGTTCTCCACTATTGACAACTAGAGCACACCCATATCAGGAGCATTCACAACCATGAACAGTGACTTGGGCTACTATATGCACCTTCAAGGAGAATGACCTTCAAGTATCCTATGAGCTTGGGAAACATCATGACTATAATTTAAAATACTCTATAAAGTGATCAAAAAAGTTTTGGAGGTCAATTTCATCTTCTTGTACTTATCGATTCGGAGTAGGACATCCGAGTCTAGAGAGAGAAAAACTACTCCACTAAAATGCTCATATCTTTTTAAATACACCTCCTTTTGAAAAAAATTTTTTTTGAATATGATTTCTAGGATAATTTAATCCAAAAATTAATTCAATAATTTATTTTCAGGAGTCTCCATAATTGTTTTTGACCCTTAAGAAGTAAGACTGCTCCAAATGCACTTCTCAAAAAGGTTATTTTAGAAAATCTTGAATAACTCAAAAATTCCTATACAAAATCAGATGAAATTTGACATGAAGCACTGAAAGAAACACCTATACACTTACATTTGGTTATCATCCCTAGGTTTTCTTATAAATCTCTACTCAATCTCATTTTAATTTGAGAACACAACTAGTTCTCAAGACCACTTCTCTATGCAATATGAGTTTTGACTCCAAAGAGGAACCAGCCCTAAAATTGCTCAAACGCACTTGTAAAAAACTTTATGAAATATTCTCCTATGATTTCATGGTCTTTTTATGACTTGTAATAACCTTTCATACCTCATTAGGCTCTAGAAATAGGCCTAAATGAAATATTTTGACCTTATACTTTCATCAATTGACCTGATATTCACTATGTCATTTCCATTCTTGCAATGGACTCCTACCTCACAAACCAAGCCTGTAGAGCATTGAGACGATCTTGAACTTACAAGGTCTCATTTCACTGCTTTTCCATCAATTCCAGTCGACATCAATGACAACACCAATGACCAGGTTTCAAAAATGGAAGATGAAAATCATGGCTTTTTGATAAGTTGTGCTTGCATTCTTGAGGCTAAAAGGAATGACTTAGTAACAGAACATACCCCAAGGGTAGTGAAAGCAATCATATGTTGATCCTCTTACTCGTAATGTTTATCTTATTATATCCTAAAAATTAATCCATGAGGGATAGTATTTCATAAAATTTGTAGTGGAATCAAAAATCATGTGGATGTTTGGAAGAGGAAAGTCACATTTTGACATTCTTTTTTATTTCTCTAAAATCCATCCTAATTATGATTCCAATAGGATTCTTTTGAAGAGAAACTATGTTGAAAATCTATTACGAGTAGTCAATAGGCCTGATGAATCCTACTGCTAATAATTTTTCTAGTTCCTTCTTGACCAAAAGAGCCACACGAGGAAGCATCTTATGAAGTTTTTTTCTTAATTGGCTTGGTATATTCATGTACAAACAATTTAAGCACTACTAGAGAATGATCTAAGCTAGGCATGTCTGCATATGACCAAAAAAGACATCTTAGAATTCCTAAATAAGCATAACAAAAGTTTTTGTTCTTGTCTTTGAGTGTAGTGAACCATTACACCAAAACCTCAAGGCATTAGTGAAATACCTACAAGAGGATCATAACATCCCACCATGCTTCCATATCCCGGTCCTCGAAATGGATTTGTGCCGTGTATCATGACCACACCCTACCCTATACAAGCCCTTGGAAAACAACTGCGCATGATGCCAACGTAACCACCCGTTTCGGTACTCAAACACAGGTGGTCACTCTAATACAATATTTAATGAAACATTACACTAAAAACTTGAGGCATTAGTGAAATATGCACATGATGATCATAACACTAAGAGATAATCTCTCATCTTAACAATTTTAGGTTCCTATTTTATTTCAATGTTAACATCGATAGTCTCCTCCACAATGAATTTGAATTCATCCTCCATATGCAAAGGATCGGGGGAGGTTCAGATCTTGCTTTAAGGGCATCTCAATGATATTTTCACCCATAGGATAGTCACTTTTTATATCCTTTGATTTTTCAATTTGTTTGTTCGATAGTTCCTCAAAGAGGTTTTCACTATGGGACTTGGATTTCTTCTTTTGTTGAGGATTTTTGGAAGATATTTTCCCCTCATTTTTCTTTTGATTTTTTAACCACAGAACTCAGCCTCCTCCCCAAAATATACATATGCATCAAGGTTGATAGAGAATCCCTTTTTTTGGTTGACGATAGAAATGTCATCATGGAGAACCATAAATTCACCAATTGCTTCATCATTTTCAAATAAATCAATTGGTATGTGTTTTTGTTGGTCCCAATTTACAAGGGATGGGTGAAAAAAATTCAATTTGGAGTGGAAGGGGATAAGTTTAGAATAGCCATGTCAAGAAATAGATTTGTGGAGGCAAAGTATTTGTAAAGAATACATAGGGAGTTTGTTTCACTGTCATAACTAGAAGAACTATCGTCACATTCAAAAAATTTGGCTTCGACCTCTAGAGAATGGGACCCATATGGTCGAATACCAATACCATATTTTTCCATATTTTTATGTGGTGTCGAAGAGGTTCTCACACACCTTATTCATCTATGCCAAATCCATATCCTTGGTAACCCATGAAATACATCATCTTGGTAGGGATGACATATTTAGGAGCTTGATTGCGGGAAGCCATCATAACATCATGAGACTAGGATGTAAAAGTGTCCAACATTTTCTCATCCATAAAAAGTCCACCAGGAAGGAATGTGTCAATATTTTAATGTTCCCGGGACCATTTAGGTTGATAACTTGGCCTATCACACATCTTGGGTGATAGGGAATATTTGAGATGAGGAGGGCCCATTAGAAGTTGTATTCTTTATAGTCGGTTGGAAGGACCTTCATCTACCATACAAAAAATGAAGATACATATGTAAAAGCACCATTTTCATGGGAGAAGAGTGTATTAGGATCAATGTGGGAGGCAAGAGCCTCATATTTCATCGAGAACAACTATTTTGGTAGAATGAAATTCATATATAGTGGGGAAATAACCCGATAACACTCTGTAATGTGTGAAGGGTTGGGGCTCCCAAGAATGGTAATAGTTTTTCCTTCATTGTAGATTTTGATACATTAATGGAAAGTTGAGGAACAAACTACATGACATGAATCCATGGGTGACCAAGGATCATATTATAGGGTAGTTCCAATTCCGAGGACATGGAACAGGAGTATCATAAATAATGGGCCCAAATTCCATAGGAAAAGTTAGTGTCTAGCTAACTTCCCCTCTACATTATCATAAGCTTTAATGGTGATTTCATTAGGCTCCATTACGTATCAATGCACTCTAATTGTTTTAGTAGCTTCAAGCTACAAATGTTCAAGCTTGAGATCCATTGTCCATAAGAACCCTTTTATCTTCATATGAGTAAGAATAACTTCATGTATAAGGGTAGATTGTGCATATGATCATCCATTAGAATCTCATACTAGCTAAATTTAATTTGTTTAGAAGGAGCAAACTGCATGACCAAGGCTTAGAAATGTGAAGGATCAATATCTGTTGAAACTACTTACCCCGAAGAGTTTTATAAATGATTTCCTTATGAATGTTGGATATCTTAAGAAGATACAAGATGAAAATCTTAGTAGTAATATTTATAAGTGTTAGAGAGATTATAATGACTATCCGAGGGGTAAACAGGGTTATGGAATAATAATGTGAGTGCATCATGTTACCACAACACACTCTTTTGTTTTGATCTTAATGGTATTCACATGATGAATATTAGGATGAACATAATGAATGAGGGAGTCAAAAGAATTACTTACTTCATCAACAACAAGATTGAAATGTTTATTTCTGGATGACCGACCTTGATCCAAATTTTTCTCCACCTATTTATGTGTTGGGAATGGCTATTTATAGATTCCCAATTGTATGTTAGAGGTTTTGTTGGGTTTAGGTGAATCCATTTTGACATCTCCACTATCTATGAGGTCTTGAATCGATCCATAGGGATCTAGAAAAACACACCACTTCATCAGTTGCATCAACACCAAGAAGGAGAACCAAGAAAAGTGAGAAAAAATGAGGTAAATAGAGGTTTTGGAAGGAACCTCCGCTGTATGTAGAGTGGTGGTTTCAAAACCACTTCCCCTGCAGGGTAGAGGTCCTAGAACTACCACCTAGACATGACACAAATCCTAAGACCAATGGTCTTCTCATGGTGGAGGTCTGATACTTTTGAACAAAAAAGAAAAATGGAACACTAATGGACATGAATTTGAAGTGCCTAGCCATGTCTCTTCCCTTCCATGCACTTTCACATTCTCTAGTGCATGAGAGGACATGTGAAGGCCTATAAATTCATGAAAGGAACAAGAGAATAGGTATTCAAATATCTAGAGAGATTGAGAAGCAGAGTTTAATGAGAGCAATGAGCAAGATATTCAGTGTTGGAATGGAATTGTAGGAGCAAGGTGTAGAAACAAAGCAAGTGAGTAATTGGAGAGAAGGTTTACATTGTTGCTTCTTTTCATACTTATTGTAATCTATAATTGTCTATATTAGACCAATAAAAGTGGGAAGAAAGAGCAGTTGCCCTTCTCGACTGGTTTTCCTCCATTGGAGGTTTCTAGGATAAAATTGTTGGTGTTGAAGTTTGAATTATTTCCTTCTCTGCAATTTCCTTTCTATAGCACTAGATAATTAGTCACGAAGCTCTAATTTTCAAGAAAATATGTCATTTTCCAAAGTTGAAAGTAGAAAAACATAGTTGTGTGATTCGTAGAGTTCCAAAGTAGAAGTTTATAGATCATTTTGGTATCAGAGCTGATTATATATCCAGGACTGTGGTATTCGAATATTTCTTGTGATTTTGTATGATAGTGACAAGGTCCAAAGGTGAAGAATTTTTACCTTGTGAACCAGATATTTCTATGAAGAAGTGGAAACAAATAATTCGAGCTCAAATGGAGGAAGAGAACTTGGTCCGTAGAGTCGAGATGCTAGAGACCATGATGGATAGATTGCATAGAAAACAAGAAGAGATTTCAGATCTGCAAAAGATGGATTTAGTTAAGAAATATTCCATGGACTCAGTGGTTTGAGCACTAGCTGAAAAATTTGGTATCAAAAATATCCACGAAGAGGAAGAATGGGAAGAGCATGAAGAGACACCAATTGTAAGCGAGAAGGTAAAATCTGCACATACACCTTTTAAAGTTGAAACGAAAGTGGAAATAACAAATTTTGAAGGAAAAGTAGATGTAAAATTACTAGATAAATGGATAAAATAGTTGGAAGTATAATTTAGTGTGCATAATGTCACTGAGGCATAAAGGGTCACCTTTTCACGTCTCAAAATGGAAGGTCATGCTCTAGTTGGGTGGGAAACCCATCTAGCCACTTGTGAGAAGAAGAAACAACCTATTGTCAGTACTTGGAAAGGTTTTAAAGAATTGATAAGAACTAACTTCTATCCTATTGGCCATAATACTGACATGATGATTAAGTGTCAGTACTTTAGATAGGGCAATGGTCAAAGCGTGCAAGACTACACTACGGAATTTTGGAGACAACATATGTTTCTTAATATGGACTTGGAGGATGATGACATTTTGACCAAGTATTTGGGAGGAATTCACACTCACCTTTAGAGGAATTTAATCTCCATGAATCCCAACGATCTCAATGAAGCTTGTGTACAAGCATACTACATTGATGATAAGAAGAAGCAAGGAGAAATAGAGCTAAAGGGAGACCAATCAAAAGAACAACAAGACAAATAACAAGGGAAGACAAGTAGTAAAGGTAAATGAAAAGGTAAACATACCACTACTACTTTGCATACTTGTAAAGATCCTAAGAAAATGTGTAAGAATTTTTAGAGTAGGTATTTACCTTAGCTCATGTTCACCTAGGTACATTATTTACCTTTATTGTATTTATCCTCACCCACTTATGTGTGTGGATATTTCTTTTTATTTATTTAGATATTAGGAGATATTATCTAGTTGTTAGGTATAGTTCTTTCCTTGATCTATGGTATTGACTAGATCCTTGATGTTTAGTTCTCTCATAAATCTATGGACTTGACTAGTTATTTGATGATTAGTTCTTTCCATGATTTATGGCTTGATCTATGACCTTGACTTGTTCTTAGATTGTTATTCCTTGCCTATATAAACAAGACCCATTCTCATTGTATTTCATTGAGTTCCATAATAATATATGATATTGCTGCTCATTTGTTTGCAAAGGTTTATATAAAGTTATTCTGGCGAATTACTTTCATCTTATTGATCGTGATGTTTGATTAGCATCTGTGTTCTTGGCTTGGCACGATCTGGTTATCGTTCCTTTTATGGTATCAGAGCAAGAGATTGCTATTGACATTCGTCTGTAAGTTTTATTTTGCAAATAATTTTTTTATATATTCATATATTTCAGGATTTTCTCGTATTTTGTTGCTTTGCGTGCATTTTTATGCAAAACAAAGGCTTCCATTGGATCTGGAAGGTGGAAAAACCCTAAGATTGACTATAAACTTGACCATTTCGGGAGGCAGTCATTTTTTTTTTTTTTGTTGTGCAGAGAAACATACTGGATTCACCTCGGGATTCATGCCATACGAAAAGGAAATCTAGAATTATTTTCTGGGTTTTACAAAGCTGTGGGTTTCTTGAGATCTGATTTGGTTTTTTTTTGTTGCGGCATAGCATTTGGTTTACGTGTAGGAGGTATTTTTCGAAAATATGTTTCTTTCCTTTTTTAGCAGGGTCCACAGATGTTAGTCATATGGTATGGTCATATAAGGGCTTAAATCTTTTGATTCCTACTAGTAGGTGCTTAACTCTAGCCCCCTTTCATTTTATTTGTGTGGTGAAGGCAAGAGCATTTTATTCTATTTTAGTGGAAACTAAAATAAATAGTAGAGAACATAATTGTATCTTTTAAACGGTAACTCAGGTTTTGAGTGCCATTTTTGCAAAAGTGCGTAGTTTTTATGCTCTTCCCATTGGAAATATTTATTTTGAGAATCGCACTATAATTATAAATTGCCATATTGTAACACACACTCATTATAAAGTTCCAAAATCTGGGGGCTCTTGTTGCATTGTTTGGGGGTCTTGTTGCATTGCTTGGTTCTTGCATTTCTTTTGGTGATTTTTTGAGGATGACATGTTTGTCTACTTCTACATTAGATCATGTTGAGCCATTAACAACACCTAATTAGCACACATGGAAACCAGAATGGAAACAATAATTAAGTAGAAATGATTATGGGCTTTAACTTCCTTAGAAGAACCAGCGTTCACTAGAGAATATGAGAAATTTTAGTACCAATGCAAATTTGATGAGTGTATGGGTTTGATAGAAACTTATGTAAGTGACAGTCTTTTATTTCATTTGGAAAAGTGTGACTCTCCTTTCAAAATATGGGAGAAATTGGAGGATTTATTTAGTAAGGTGGATCATATGAGAGCCATGCAACTTGAAATTGAGATCACCTCTCTTAATCCTAAATATTTTCTAACAATTATAGACTATCTTACCAAGTTCAAGAATTTGTTGACACAGTTGAAGGGGAGTGGAAGAGATAAGAAAGATGAAGAGTGTGTTTACTTGATTCTATCCAAGTTGAGAGGACCATTCCAAATTTTTGCTTCTACCTTTTTCTCTAGCATGGATGCCTTAGGTGACACCTTTAAAATGCCTAACTTATAACCATTTTGTGAAAGACTTATTAGGGAAGAATCCAAATTATCCCACCTTGAGTCTTCCACCTCTCAAAAGGAATTAGTTACATCTAATCCTAAGGGCAAGGGAAAACCAAATAGTAAAACCAAATCTGCACCTTCTCCATCTCGAAGCTCTAAATATTTCAGTATCATGCTCCTAAACTCAAAGAAAATAACTCAAAACCGAAGGAGTCTTCTAAATCCAAGAATAAGTCTAGCCGTTAATGCTCTTTTTGTGGGGGTAGTAATCATGAAGAAAATAGGTGTTATAAGAAAATCCAAGCCTTTGAGGATGCAGTCAAGAAACACAAAATTTCTATCTCCACTCCACCTCCTTCTAATCAGCATGGAAAAACACTTAATGTTGTTGGAAGATCTCAGTCACCACTTCACCACTTGTTATAGCTTCTCATCACATGACTTCTTCCAAGGAGTCTTTTTTTTCTCTAGGTTTGATTTCTACTTCCAAAATTGAGGTTGGAGATTCTTCCTTTCTTTTTGTTGAGGGAAAAGGTGATATACAACTTGATGGTGGCAATATCCAAGATGCACTATATGTTCCTAACGTCACTACAAATTTACTTTATGTATATCAAATTTGTCATTCTGGTCAAGGAAAACAAAGACTTTTACACCACATGGGGCAGAAGTAAGAATTTTTTTGGAGCCTTATTCACTTGTTGCTAAGTGTATTATTGATCATAGTTCAAGACTATATCACTTTGAGGGTTTTGATGACACTTCTTCTATAGGGACAAGATTGGTTTCTCACTCAGATTCAAAGAGTAATCTTTCGCATGAAAGATTTGGACATCTCAATTATAGATATTTAAAGGAGTTGAGCACTCATGGTATGGTAGATGGTCTTCCTAGAGTTTCTTGTCTTGAGGAGTTTGTCATGGTTGTGCATTAGGGAAACAACACCAAGATCATTTTCTTAATAATTTTTCTAAGAGAGCTTCTTCACCACTTGAGCTTGTGCATAGTGACTTGATGGTTTTTCCTACCCCCTCTTTCAATGGAGCTAAGTATGCACTTACATTTATTGATAATTTCTCAAGGCGTACTTGGGTTTATTTTCTCAAGTACAAAAGTGATGTTTTTCACACTTCAAAGTCTTCAAGGCTTTGGTTGAGAAACAATCTTCTAGTAGCATAAAGAACCTTCGCACTGATAATGGGGGAGTACTTCAACAATGAGTTTTCTGAATTTTTGGCAACTCAAGGCATTATTCACCAGCATTCTGTTCCTCATACTCCACAATAGAATGGATTAGCAGAAAGGAAGAATAAAAATTTGAAGGAAGTGGATAACTGTATGATGCATTCTATAGATATACCTCCTATCTATTGGGTAGAACCAGTTAATTGTGCTAACTATATTTAGAATCGCACACCACACAAAGCACTTGAGCATTTGATTCTAGAGGAAGCTTGGTCCAAAACTAAGCCAGATGTATCATTTTTTGAGTCTTTGGGAGCCATGCTTGGGCCTTTGTGCCAAAGAAGTAAAGGAAATCTTTGGATAAGAAGAGTAAACCCTTGATATTTGTAGTGTACTATGAGGACATGAGATCTTATCATCATTTAGATCCCGATACACATGATGTTCTTTTTTAACACATGTTTAGTTTGATGAGCGTTTCACTCCTCATGATTCTTCATCTTCTTCCATTCCTTCTTCTTCTTCATCTCATCTTGAGGATCCTTTCTTTGAGGAGATTAATGAGGAGGTTATAGATACCATTGAGGATCCTATTCCCACTGATGTTGTCACTATTCATAAGTGGGCTCGTACTACGGTTTACGAGCCAACACCTTTGATAGAGGATCTTCCACCCACTAGGCATCATCATGCACATTCTATTGGTTTTGGACTTTTGTGTCAGGAAGTTTCTAAGGATCCACAATCCTTTTCAAAGGCTCATGGAAATATGAGTGGGATGATGCGATGGCAGTTGAGTATTCTTCTTTGATGAAGAATCATTTGGGATTTGGTATCTCTTCCTGAAGGAAGAAATATGGTTAGGTGTAAGCGGGTATACCAACCAAATACACAATAGATGGGTCCATTGACAAGTATAAGGCTCATCTTGTTGCAAAGGGTTTTTCACAAGTTGAAGGTATTGATTACTCTGAGACTTTTACACCCATTGCCAAGATGGATTATGTATGCCTTGTACTTGCTCTTGTTGCATCACAAGGGTGGCCTGTATACTAGATGGACGTGAAGAGTGCCTTCTTACATGGAGATCTACAAGAGGAAATATACATGGAGTAACCGACTGGATTTGTTCAGGATTCTTCTCTTGTTTGTAGGCTCAAAGGTCTCTCTACGGTCTCAAACAAGCCCCTCACACTTGGTATGAGAAGATGGATTATTTTCTTCTATCTACTAGTTTTGTTTGTTGCCACTCCAATCATACAGTGTATCTCTAGCATGTTGGTGAGGATATTGTGATACTTGTCTTATATGTTGATGATCTGTTACTTACTGGCAACTCTTCTTCCCACATTTAGAGTATTCAAAGGGCTCTTTCTACATATTTTGACATGAAATATATTGGGCTATTGCATTATTTCCTTGGTTTGTAGATTTCTCAGATAGATTCAGGATTCATTTGAGTCAACAAAAGTACACCCATGATCTTCTTAGGTGCTTTGATATGGCGATTGCAAGCTAAGTCCATCTCCTTTTCGATCTGGGTTTCTCTTACATCCACATGTACCACACCACTTTGTGATCCTACGTTGTATATGAAATTAGTTGGAAGTCTCATGTACTTGACCCATACTCACCTTGATATTTCATTTGTAGTAGGGCTTGTATCTCGGTTTGCACATTCTCCTCATAGTAGTCATTGGTAGGTACATTAAAAGGATTTTGTGCTATTTACAAGGCACTTCCCACTTTGGCCTACACTACACTAGGGGTTCTACTCAGTTGGTTGGGTATACAGATTTAGATTGGGTAGGTTCTATTGATGATAGACATTCTACTTTTGGCTATATTTTCTATCTTGGTTCTTCTCCAATTGCTTGGGCGTGTAAAAATGTAATAGGCTATTGCACTTTCATCTTCAGAGGTAGAGTATTGGGCAGAAGTTACAGCGAGTTAATAGATTCTTTGGCTTCACCAGTTATTGACAGAGTTTGGATTCCCATAGGATTCATCGATTGTACTTTGGTGTGAAAACCAAAGTACAATTCACATTTATCGCAACCCAGTTGAGCACCAACGGACCAAGCATATTGAGATACACATCCACTTCATTCGACAACACATTCAGGATGGAGTTATTTTCTTAGAGTACCTTCTGACTCAGCAGTAGGTTACCGACATCTTTACGAAGCCTTTTGCATCACCTCGCTACCTTGAGTTGCATGGAATGCTTGGGGTTTCGGAAGTTGTTCTTGGGGGGTGTTCGTGAGAACATATTCCTTCTTCTTCTATCTCTTTCCTTATAGTAGGATTCTTTCCTTATTTTGGTTCGAGATTTCTTCATGGATATATTGTACATGAGAACCTCATCAGGCCTAGTTGTCGGGACTCATACTGTGGACATGCTACTTCTATTTTTGCCCCTAGCTTCACTTGAGGGGGTTAGAGTAGGTATTTACCTTAGCTCATGTTCACCTAGGTACATTATTTACCTTTATTGTATTTATCCTCACCCACTTATGTGTGTGGATATTTCTTTTATTTATTTAGATATTAGGAGATATTATCTAGTTGTTAGGTATAGTTCTTTCCTTGATCTATGGTATTGACTAGTTCTTTCCTAGATCTATGGTATTAACTAGATCCTTGATGTCTAGTTCTCTCATAAATCTATGGACTTGACTAGTTCTTTGATGACTAGTTCTTTCCATGATTTATGGATTGATCTATGACCTTGACTAGTTATTAGATTGTTATTCCTTGCCTATATAAGCAAGTCCCATTCTCATTGTATTTCATTGAGTTCCATAATAATATATGATATTGCTGCTCATTTGTTTGCAAAGGTTTATGTAAAGTTATTTTGGTGAATTTCTTTCATCTTATTGATCGTGATGTTTGATTAGCATCTGTGTTCTTGGCTTGGCATGATCTAGTTATCATTCCTTTTAAGAATTGTGATGTGAATGGAAATATTGACACTAAATTTTGGAAGTTGTATCTAGAATTACACCCAAAGCACCGAACCAAGGATTCCAAGAAATCCATGGCCACTATGAAGATAGAAAGATAGGTGGAGATTGAGGATGATTTGGATGTAGATGAGAGGTTGGGATGCATGTCCACTAACATGTACAGGGCATTAGAAGAAGAAGAGATGAGTAAGATATTTCAAATTAGAATCCAAATCAAGAAGACTAAGGTAAATGCTTTAGTAGATTATGGTTCTCAGTCAAATTTGATTTCTGATGCGGTTGTAAAAAAATTGGTCTAGAGACTTAGGTGCATCCACATCCATACCCACTAGGATGAGTGAAGAAGGGTGTAGAAATACAATCTAGAAGGAAATGTAAGCTTCATTTTGGGATAAATACCCAATACATAGATGTATTAGAGGTTGATATTATTCCACCCGATGCATTTGACATTTTCTTCAGAAGTCCTTACTTGTATACTGGGGATGTTGTGTTCACAAGGAGGGAGAACCGGCTTAGATGGGTCAAGGATGGAGTCGGTGTTAACATCTGGGAACACCAAAGAAAATGAAAGAAAGATATGGTAAGTGCCAACCAAGCACCAAGACTTATTCGATAGATCATCGGTTTTGTTGCTTTCATTGGAAGAAAAACAAAATGGACATGAGAGAAGATATGTATGACTAAAGGATGGAGAATTTGGATAGCACTTGTCGGTTTTTGTAGAAGAAGCCACCACAAGAATTGCTCATTCAAGGAGCAAAAAAACTTCCACTATGTAGTCACCGTATCTACCTACGGATTCACTGGACATGACCATGGGGCAACAAGAAGAAGAAGAGGAGATACAAGGAATGATGGTGAATATGGTAGAACGTACTTGGAGAGGATTTGGTCAATCCATCTCAAGAAATAAAGAAAAGAAAAGACTAAACCACTACAGTATGGGACCTTCGCCATAATTGAGTAGGTTGGAGAAGAAACCTTTAGGCCATACTTCATGTAGATGCACGCGATAGTAAGTTGCAAGAGCTCACATTCACTGATGCCATATATGCATGTAAAAGAATGAAAGATACAAAAGTTACCTTCCAAAGAGGATTGTACTCAAGGAAACTCGAAGGAGGATGTAGCACTGGATCAATAAACTAGAGATCCACAGGAGTCTTGGTAGGTTGGACGAGAGAAGACACCAAGAAGACCCAACAAAGACTCTCGAATGAGCACGAGAGGGAGTTGATTCCTCTACCACTCCCCCATTAAGATTTTGTGGGACCAAAATCCTCCTAAGTAGAGGAGGTATGACCCATAGGGATCCAAAAAAATTAACCACTTCATCAGTTCCATCAACACAAAGAAGGAGAACCAAGAAAAGTGAGAAAAATGAGGTAAATGGAGGTTCTAGAAGGAACTCGCTTCTGTACAAAGTGACAGCTTTTAGAACTACCGCCCTATAGGATGGTAGTCATGGAACCGCCACCCGGATATGGTGGTGGTCCTGGGACTGCCAGTCTACTCAGGGTGGTGGTCATGATACTTTCAAACATAAAAGAAGAATGGAACGTGAATGTATGCGAATTTGTAGCGCTAGCCATATGTCTCTTCCCTTCTGTGCCTTTCACATTCTCTAGTGCACTTGAGGACATGTGAAGGCCTATAAATTCATGAAAGGAACAAGATAATAGGGATTCAAAGATCTAGAGAGATTGAGAAGTAGAGTTTAATGAGAGCAGTGAACAAGATCTTTAGTCTTTGGAATGGAATTATAGGAGCAAGGTGTAGAAAATAGAGCAAGTAATTAGAGAGAAGGTTTACATTGTTGCTTCTTTTTATACTTATTGTAATATGTAATTGTCTATATTAGACCAATAAAAGTGGGAAGAAAGAGTAGTTTCCTTCCTTCAGTGGTTTCCTCCATTGGAGGTTTCTAGGATAAAATTGTTGGTGTTGAATATTGAATTATTTCCTTCTCTCGTGATTTCCTTTCTATAACACTAGATAATCACCACAAAGCTCTAATTTTCAAGAAAATATGTCATTTTCCAAATTTTAAAGTAGAACAACATAGTTGTGTGATTCGGAGAGTTCCAAAGTAGAGGTTTATGGATCATGAATGAAGTTTTTCAACTTCAAACATTTCTATGTGATATGGCCTTACACGATGATATTCATAATATTCATGGTATTTTTACCATGACATTTTCATCGTGCATCATCAAAAAAGGGTGTAGTATTAGGGAACTTAACCATGTTCACTATGTCTAATTATCTTAATATTTATGACAAACAATCCATAAGAGTAGTGAAAACTTAGTGTTTAATTTCAGGTGCAACCATTCGTTTGCAAAGTTTTAAAGGAGTGTTATTCTGGACCACTTGAACACATTTTGAATCTGTGATGCCATCACCTACAACATTCTTTTTCTTATTAAATAAATTTGGTTTGTTTACAAGTTTGGACTCATCGTTATCTCTTTAAAAGGGTTTCAAAGTCCCTTTAGCTAATAAATCCTTCTCGATCTGGCTTCCTTTCTCAATGACTTCTTTGAAAGTGATTACAAAATGCAATTACAAGTGAAAGGCTATTTCAGGATGTAAGTTTGGCACAAAGATACTAACAAGTTGTTTCTATGGAATAGAGCAAGGGAAGTGACTAGCTAACCCTTGTCATCATTGTAGGAAATAAGTGAAGTTCTCATTATTATGTTGTTTTGTATTACATAAGTCTAACATAGTGATGTCACTTTCCATATTGAATGAAAAGTGGCACACAAATTTTTCAGCCAGTTTAGAAAATGTGAAGACAAAACCTTTAGGTATATGGAGAAATCATTCAAGTGCTTTGCCTCTAAGACTTTGTGGGAATTAGTGAATAAGGTAGTTTTCACTATATACAACTTCTGGAAAGCCATGAAGAAGTCTTTGACATGATCACGTGGATCACCTTTACCCCTATATTTGTCAAATTTAGGAAATTGAAGCTAGGAGGAAAGGGTGTATGTAACATTTCCTGATCAAAAGGCTATGTACACAATTATTCAAATTGGTATTTCTTACTATGTCCAATGTTATTTTCTTAAAGATTTATGAGGTAATTTTTCATGGATTTCCACTCTTGGTTAGACAAGCATATACATGTGGTTAGACTTTGACATTTCACCACCATGGTTTTTAATGTAAAGCTCAGTATATGTGACCTTGAGTTTATCATTACGTGCAACTCTACTTGTGTCTATGTGAACATGGAAAGCTAAGCTTGGTAATTGACGACTAAGGGCTTGTAATTGTTGCTAAATAGTGACCTCGTCATTTTTGGGTTATCCTTGAGTTTCACATGGAGGGGTTGTTCATGATCTTCATTCTCACCTCTAGCTTCATGATTAATTCGAATGAGTGGTATGTAATAACCACTTATTTTTTTAGGAGATGTGTCTTCTTCATTGTTATTTCTTTGACTAGAAGTAGAAGCATGTCCATGATTTAATATGTCATCAATAGATCGAAGGGGACATTCTACTTCTTCTTCTCCATGAACCATGTTTGTAAGAATAGTATGATCAAATTCAGGTGGAAATTTAGGTCTTAGTTCTACAACTCATACTAAAAATTGACCTTTGGTATGGAAGATAAAGTTATCCATCTGTTCATGGTCAAACTCAAATTTATCTTGAGGAGATGTATCCTCATTTCCACTTTGATCAACCAAGTTTTGTCTTCAAGAAATGGGCCTAAATTATTACCAAGGAAAGAATTTGATCCTAATATTTTATTTCCCATTCTCTTAATAGGAGGAATAATAGGAAATGTTTTGCTAAGGTTTGAAAAATGTGTACAAGTACTAAAATGAACCTAAGAAAAATCAATCATCATGACAACCATAATTTTCATAAAGAAGTTTCCAAGGAGATGAAAATCTATGATGAAATGTACCAAGGAAAATCTAAGAAGTTCAAAACTAGGAATCAATCACAAAATAACCTACTCCCTATACCTAAATTTAGTCTCAAATATTGCTTTGTTCAAGATGACAACACAATTTCAATATTTAAATCAAGTTTTTGGACAAACAATATTTATATATTAAAAAGGGGTTGAGGCGATTTAAAAATACAAGGTATACTTAAACGATTTTTAATACAAAAAGGTGCAAGTTCTGAAAATGGAGGCTACAAATGTGAGCAACGTAACAATACAATTTGGATACTTTAATTAAATTTTTAGAAAAAAAAAGATGTTAGTATCAAAAAGGGATTGATACAATGCAAGCAATGTAGCTACAAAACATTCCAAAACTTAAGTCCATGTTTGAACAACAACAAGGTCTAAGTATAACAAGGAGTTGACACAATGTGAGCAACATAAAAATATAATTTGGACACTTATATCAAGTTTTAAGAAAACAAGATGTAAGTATAAAAATGTATCAATATAATGCAAGCAACGTAAAAGGAAATCAAGATAGGATAACCTTCTACAATGAGACATCTCAATTTATATATCAAGACAAGGATACCAAAATATGAAGACGTACCAACACACTTTCAACAGCTTACTATCGCAATCATAATAAGGAAGGATGTAAGTGGGTGTAAAAGTGGTGGACACAATCTTGGAAGCACTTCATATTGCTTTCTTTTGACCAAAAAATGTCAGCAAGATAACAAGGGAGATATTATAAGTGGTGATAAAAATACGTACCCTAACTTTGGTAGAGTTTTTCTTTGTTCAATAACAAGATAAAAATTAGGACAAAGTTTTTCTTTGTAATTTTCGTGATGAATAACACGTGGTGAAAAATTCAATAGACTCTCCCTTATTCAAAAAAGAAGGTTTTGAATCTAAGGAAGTTTTTTCTTTATGAAGGATCTTTGAAACACGATTGGATAAAGTCAAGTTGGCCCCAATGCCAAATGGTTACCTAAGCTTTTGTTCTCAATGTTCCTCAATACTTGTCTAAGAGAGGTATGCTTCGCTAGATAAATCATAGAAAAAGGACCATTACCCCACAACTAAATTAATGAAACAATCATAATACATAAAACTTGAAGCATTCCTCTCGGGTATTTCTAGTCAAGTAGGTAGTGGGGCACTTCCCGTTTTGTCAACCAGTTACCTCAAGGTGTTGACTACTTTGAGGTTCCTGTGGTAATCCTCATAATAATTTTTATGGCTTATGCCAAGATACTTCCCAAAATTCAAAGCAGACATGTTTAAGCCCTTATTTGAACCTATAAATACAATGTTTTGAATAAAATGGTGTGTTTTTTTATCTTTGATTAAAAATGTGTTTTAGCACACCACTAAAAACTTGTAACACATTATCGTTAATATTTGTTTTGATTTGATTCTTTGACAAGCGTATGGTCCTACACTTAAAGGTTTAGTAGTTTTCCATGAAACCCACAATGTTTTGAAAAGAGGATCAAGGTTGTTTTTGATTCTCAAGATCGTCAAAAGACGTAAGAGAAGAGCATACACAACATTTGATCCAACTAAATAGAAATGGAAAACTTAAATCAAATGACCATTAAAATGATTTGTAAAAGATTAATTCCCTTAAAAAAATATAAATGATGAAATTTCTAATTTAATTCTAATGTTTGAAAAAGAAGATCAAAGTTGTTTTTGGTTCTCAAGATCGCCCAAGAGCGCAAGAGAAGAACATACACAAACTTTGATCTAACTTAAGAAAAATGGAAATACAACATTCATCAAAGCATTTAAACATGTTAGAAAATGATTTCAAAAGTAAAATCTACAAAATAGAAGTTAGAAAACTTGTAAAACAATAGTTAATACCAAAAATCAAATTCTAGAGATTTTGAAATTCGAGCCCAAAAATTCACACAGAAAGCTAGCGCACTAAGGATACATGCTAGCACACAAAGGGGTAATGCTAATGCACAAGGTTAATGGTTTCACATAAAGGATCAACACTAGTGCACAATAAGGGAATGCTAGCACACAAATGAAAATGGTAGCTCACTTTCACAGAGATTAAGTAAACAATTCAATGTATCACATTTCAAGAAGAATGATAAAACATAGAAGAGATACACTAACGTGTATATGGTCAACATAAACACATGTCCGTAGAGGGAAAAATAAAGGAAAATGATAATTCATTTCCGGAGAAAGGTAGTGCAGAGAGGAGCTACACTAATTTAAAGAAAACAATACAGATGCAAAAGTATCAATCTTTCTTTGCCTGGATCAACGTAGCAAACAAGAGCTAAGAAAATGCGAGATAGGGTCAACGCTAGCACAAGGAACTTATGTCTCTTCAAAAACATGGGAAAAATGACCAAAGATGTCTAAAAAGCTCAAAATTTTATTGATAAGCTTCAATTTTGGCAACACTTTACCTCCTTCACACCTACAAGGAACACTTAACACATGCAAACTCAACAAAACAAGTTAATAAATACAAGTTAGATCAACATGTGAAAAATAGAGGTTAGTAAGAAAAAATTAAACTTAACTACAAAAACTTGAGAAATGCACATGAGACAAAGGAGTGTCCCACCGGGTGTGCCATATGTATGCATGTAAAAGTAGGCTAAGTTAACAACTAGAAATTATTACCAAGTAGTTCATATAACTAAGCTAATTCAACATAAACATCATGATAAATCTTTGTAAGGGAAAAAAGTAATCAATGCATCTAAATTAAAATTTGAAACACTAAGCTATTCCTTGTTATTTTTGATGGGTTTTTTAATATTTAGTTACTTCTTTTGTCGAACCGATCATGATTAAGATGTGATGAAATGAATTCTATCATCTCCATGAAGAGGAAAGGATCTCACCAATATGGCTTAATGGCCATGTTTGGTTCTTCCTTTACTACTCTTTGCAAGTAGAGGATAGAATGGATGCTAGATCAATAAGCTTTTCAAAGTAGAAAATGCTCTTATCATGTGCATATAGTGTAAAGATGAAACACTAGTGTAAGATTGGAAGGGAGGTACTAGGTTGTTTATATAGCTTTCTAATTTGGGAGAAGCTAGAAACCTAGAGAATGTGGGACAAAGATAAAATAGAATTAGAAAGGGATAAACATGATTAGAAGGAATTAATTAGTGATTAACAACTCATGGGAGTTGGAGATGATTTAATTAATCAACTAGGATTAATTAATAGGCTAAGATAATCTTAAGAAGTGATTTAGAGGTGATTTAGAAGGAATTGATAGATTTTGGAGGTTTTGAAAGGGGATTTAACCAATAAGAAGGTTTATTGATTAAATACGAGATTAAAAAGGCTTAATTAACTAATAAATAAATAATTAATTGATTAGAAGAGGATTATAACTAACGAAGTGTTGTTAATTGACATCCGAATGACGAAAGGCTAGTTAATTAACAAAGTATCGTTAATTGACTGAAATGAAGGGGAATGGTAGCTAATTAGTAAGAAATGAATAATTATAACGAAATGACGGGAAAGATCACAAACAATGCAAATCTAGTAGTAAAATTGCATAGTTGGATTTAGGTGTCTACAACTTCATCCTCCCAAAAAAAGTGAATTCATGGAAGCTATTGATGAAAGTGGCATTGCTTTGGCATCTTATTTTACCCATTCCACTCATTGTAACATCTCACTAATTAACCCTTTTTATTCGGCGTTTAAATTATTCGGATAAATACGAATAATGGAAAATGTATGTCTTTCGAATAATTAAATGCCACATATTATAAGTATTAAATGCAGATTGATTATAATTGCGAACTTCATTGTCCATTCAGATTGTGTCATTGTTATAATTATTTCATGACTATGGAAATTGTTTTTGAGATGTAGTATTTTGGCAAAAATCTCTCAGGATTATAAGTTGGTTGAATGGCATTATAACACTAATTTGTGGCTTATTTTAAAATTACTGTCATTAGAACATTGGGAGAAAATTGTCACACCCATGGAATTGATAAGTAATGTTTGATTTTATGGTATTGACTTCAAAATTAGAATGTGGTGAATGAACACCATAAAGGCTTGAATATTCAATATATATATTTTTTAAGGGTTGAAGTTCAAAATGGCATTAAATACCACGGTGTGGTCAAAATTTAAGTGATTATAATATATCCACCATAGTGGACATTCCCATGGATGAGGGAGATTTAATTTAATTTTTGAAAAGAAATGTTATATTAACAAAATTCCCACCCACACATATTTGGGGAGACTTAGACTATTGTTTGAATATGAAAATTTTGATTTAAAAAATAAAAATAAAAAATAATCCCCACCCAAGTTGAAATGAGGCTTTTCCAACCACCCATTTTGCATTTTGGATAGATAGAGAGTAAATCCGATTTAGGGTTTTTTGGGAGTTTGTGGGAAAAGAAGGAATTTAGGGTTTTAACTTGGCATTCAAATTTGTGAGAGCTCCATTTTTTTTGAGACCCTTGCCATACTTTTCACTACCATAGTTATGATTTCATTCTCTTTGTTGTTAACCCACTATTATCTGTGAGGAGGGCATTGTGGAATTTTTGGTTATTGAGAGAATCTTGAATAATTGCATTTGGAATAAATCGCTAGGATTTTCAATGGTGCTGGAGGCAAATTAAACAAAAAGGAAATCGACTTGCAGGAAAGGGTTTTCTTCCTTTCTCCTCTTTGTTCTAATTTCTAATTAGTTGGGTCTCTCTTCTTTCTCCATTTTGTTTGTGGTTGCAATGTGAAGAAAATTGCAGGAATGTAGTTCCTTGTCTGATTTTGTTTATTGTATACTTTTGTTGGTATTCTATTTTTGATATTTTTACAAAAAAAAAGTGTTGGCTGTGAATGAAATCGATTTTGGTAAATTATTTAACTGTTGAAAATGAAAAATTGATTTGGGTATTCTATCTTTGAGATTTTTGCAAAAAAATCAAGTGTTGGCTATGAATGAAATCGATTTTGGTAAATTATTTAACTGTTGAAAATGAAAAATTGATTTGGGTATTCTATCTTTGAGATTTTTGAAAAAAATTATTAGTTGTGAATGAAATTGATTTTGGTAAATTATTTAAGCTGCTGAAAACAATTTTTTATTGGGGTATTCCATATTTGAGATTTTTGTAAAAAAACTAAGTGTTGGATGTGAATGAAATCGATTTGGGTAAATTATTTAATTGCTAGAAATGAAATATCAAAGTGGGAATTCTATTTTTGATATTTTTGTAAAAAAATTAGTGATGGCTATGAATGATATCGATTTTGGTAATTTATTTAATTGTTGGAAGTAAAAATCGACTTGGGATTGTTATCTTTGCCGAGTGTTGCTCTTTGCTTGGTGTTGAAACATTTTAATTTAGTAAAATGTGATATTCTTGGCTATTCTATTACTGATTGTTGAAAATATTGAAGGAGTTGGGTTGGAATGATTTACTTCGCTTCTAAATGTTTCATGTAACTCAACTCGTTGTTGGTTGTGAAGTGAAAGAAAATGAAATTCTTGCTAATAAGCTAGTCAAGCTGGTAACTCTCTTGCAGGAACAAATAATTATGAAATAAGCACACCACAAAGGTAAAATTATGCTGATAAAAATAAATAAATAAATAAACACACACACACACACACACACACACACACACACACACTTCCTTTGTTTAGATAGATTTCATTTTTCTTTCATATCCCGAGATTTTCCAGCTCGGAGGGTTGGATCACTTGATCCACACCTTTTATTTTTAAGCATTTATTTCATTCGTGTATATGTATGATTTAATTTGAATTGCTAGAAAATTTTAAAAGTGAAAAATACAAGGGGAAACTCTGGCAAATTTTTTCCAAAATCCATACTTAGCCATTTTTCGGGTGAAAATATATATATATATATATATATATATATATATATATATATATGTGAACAATGTTTGATGCAAACCATATTTTATTTCCGTGATATTTACATGTTAAATTATTTGATTGGAATGTTGTTGTGTGTGCAATAGTAATGGATCTGAATAGTTCAGAAACTAATGTTACCCCCATTAATCGCACAACTAGAAATTGAAGAGGCGGAAGAAACATATGTGGAGTGTACCTTTGGTGGCACAACACATATATTTCTGCGTCTCTTCTCTCACCAATTTTGGGATTCTGGAGGAATTCCAGTTCCCTAAATTTTGAGGAAGCATTTCTACTACAAGGTGAATAAGTTAGTTTCATAGACCAATCTTAATTAAGAGTCAAAACTTAGAGTAACAAGTAGGATTACTCTTTCCAGTTCATTGAACTGACACCCCTCAAACTTATAGTGTTGCAAGTTAAATAAGGTTGGTTGGATCATTTCACTCGGCTTGAGGAAGTTTACATTGATTGAATGTTGTAATATGGATCTTGGATCCAATTGTAAATGTATTGTTGGATATATGTATTTGCCTTGGCAAAGCATTCTTGTAATTGTCCTTAGTGGATGTAAGTTGTTAAGTATTAATAAAGTGAAGAATGGATTTGTACCAAATTCATGGTAGCATTGTGAATGTATTATTTATGCCCATGAGCGGTTAGCAAATGAAATAATTGTTATGTCAAGATAAGGAGACTTTCTATTAAATATTTTGTGCTTCTAATGATAATAGTTATGAACTAAAAATGGAGTTATTTATTAAGAAAGCTCTCTATAAATTTATAACATTTCAGGTTATGATCTAACACAATATGATGGGAGGACCTTGAGATGATTAAATGAATCCCTTCAAAGAATCTATGGTTATTAAAACCTACATTTCATGAATCAATATGGATGAGCTAGGATACTAAGATGTGTTATAAGAAAGTGTATAAATCTACTTCCGTATCAAGATAAATCGGGTCAAAACATATGGTTCAAAAATGAGTTTAAAGGTTGTTTCTAAATGGTCTAACTTGCAAAAATATTATTCTTGTCTCTTAAGTAAGAATGTTGAATATGAGTAATTGTCTTGGTATTTTCCTAAATCTCATAATGGGAAGTAAACTTGAAAGTAATGTAATCAAGATATGAACTGAAATAGTGCATTCCATAACTGCAAATTTATTGGGTCTATAATATATGCTAAGGGTATGGAGGTCTAATCAAGCTAGGGAATTAGCCTCAAACAAGGAGCGATATTAATCTAGTCTATACTTAATAATGGCTATGATCTTTTCTATTGATAACCATGCCAAGATATAAATCTGCCTCAATTGATTTTTGGGAATAATAAATAAGAGGGAACACATCTTGAACATTATAGTTGAAATTCAAGTTCAATTTTAAAGGAAAGATCTCTAAAGTAAAGAACGGTGAACTTAATATTTTATGGTAAATTACTACACCTAAGAAACATGATCATAACCAAGAGGTTAATTTACCTTATGGAGTAAGAGGTACAACTTAAGTGGCATTACCTAGCCTAGAATAAATAAAGGCGAAAAGGGGCAGTCCTAAAGATGTCAATAATGCCTTAACTAGGAGGGTAAAAACAAGTTAAGCTTGTTGCGATTAAATTAGTCTAGTAGGACCTATCGGGAATCTTGACTAAGGTTTTAATACACTTTATCTGTCAAAATGTTAGAATGTATGAAAGGGGGCGTGAGATGATAATCACTTCATGACCTTATCCTTCTATCCAAGGTAATTAAACATGTGAACTATAATTCATTAAGTTAATGGACTAAGATTAATGAATCTAGATAATTGTGATGAGACGTTTGTGAGGTGATGAGAAGACAAGTTTAGGCAGGTTGTGCACTTGTCTATATTAAGTGTACATAGTATAACTTGAAAAAATTGGCCAAAGTAATGTGCTTGCTAGGTACATTGTCTAATCACTGTGATTCCTCAAATCCCAAAGTGTAGGATGCAGGATGGAGTTTACTAAGTGAAACTCTAGGTAGACACTAGAGGATCAGTCACATGTTCTCACTACCACAGAGCAGTAAAACCAAGCGAAGACTAAGTATGAACATTCTAATGAATGTTAAGGGTGATCGTGGAGATCAGGGATATATTAACCCTTACAACTACACAAGGTTTATCACAATGTTATAAGATGGATTAATTAATTATGACATGCTAGATGAGCTAGCCTTATCTAGTTATCTTATTTAATTATGCAGAGGAATTTCTATTTACTTTGTTAAGATAATAAGACTTGTTGCATTAACTAGTTGAAGCTAAGAATCCATTTTGTAATGTAAATGAATGTTTATATGTTGCTAAATAAATTTTTAAAAAATCAACTAAATTGGGTTTTGAAATTCAAGGTTGTTACATTAAATTCCTAGAATTGGTATGGGTATGTGTAAAAACTTACAACCTAGAAACCATGGAAGTTTTGGATGACAACATTGCTAAGTTTCTTTTGTTAACACCTGAAACATTCCAAGAAATGTTGGGATTACCTAAGATAAAAGAGGTGGTGGACATCACTAGGGATTCAAAAATAATTTATGGACCACCCACCATGCTGCTTACTCCAAGATCATTAAAAATAATTTGTTACAAAAGGTTAGGGTTCTCATACAAGGATTCCTAAGAAATTAACTAGGTCAAATTTCATTGAGGAGGTTGAGGACCTCATCACCTTATTGAGAAGAAGGTATGTTTTGGTTCTCGCTTAATTTTTCCAACAATGGATGTTCAGATACATCCAAATTGTCCTCTTTTACAAAGAGAAAATATGCTCATAAGCAAATCTATCCATGACCAATTTATTAAGATGATAGTGCAAATTCAAGAAGGATCCACATTAAGGTGTGAATTTTATATGACATCCTACCTTGTATACAACATATCATGCCACAAATACCTTCTTGGTATTCCAAGAATGAAATAATTTTCAAACTTTAGAGTCTATGAGGTCTACCCTCAATTAAACTTAGAAAATCAAAAGGTTGATTTCAAAAGATCACATGATTTTTCTTTACAAAAATTATTTGCCTATTCGGGCCAAAATGGGAGAAATTTATAATATTTACAAGTACAAGAAAGGTAATCAATGAGTTTGGTTATTACTTCATATAATTCATATTTTTCACATACATAAGAGTGAGTGGTTTCAAAGCACCCCTTATATGTTTCCCAGGTACTTAGATGATAAGTGGAAACTTCTTAAATTATCTAGAAACTAGATGAAGTGCATATATTGATTACAGAGAATCATAAAACCAATATTAAGTTCTCAATTTCTATTGGGAGGTATACATGCTCTACAATTGTTAAAACAAGACTCTTGGATGAAGAGATGAATAGGTTGGTGATGGAGAAGTTTTAACCAAGACCCAATTATGATATCAGTGGGTGATGAACACAGTCCTTCGAAACTCATATGAACATGAGTATCACTATGAGTATTATTGGATGAATTGAAAAAATGAGGAAGAAGTTAGATTACGAGATTTCTATATGATGAATTGGTGGCAAATCATTGATTTCAAGGAAATAATTCCCCAAGTCCTTATAGATGATGAATTTTTTTTAAGCCAATATTATGTTGACATGAAATCAACTAGACAACCTATGGAACCCCTTGATTAGAAAAAGGCCAATCCACCATAATTACACATCGATTGTAGATGTGATGAAGAGAACCTTGACATGGGTGATGCAAGGGATAGATTTATCATTGCAAAACACCATGGTACTAATGAATATACATCCTTAGGGATTCTCAATGATGATATTCCTCATTTTAAGGAGGATGTAACTATAATGGATCTGTTGAAGGAAAAGGCACCTCATGTCCCCTCCAAAATACCTACGTCTAGACCGTAGAAGAATGCAGTTATTCTGTTACAAGTAAGACTGCTACTTTTGTATCCCATTTAACTCAAAAGGAAAAAGAGATGTTAATGAAAACCATAAGGAGGTACCAATCACTCGAAAATTCCATTATAGGTTAAGATCCCATATGACTCAAAACACAATACAACTATTGCAGCTCCTCAAGGACATTCTAACAAAAGAAAACGGATGATGGTATCACTCCCACATGAATATTCAAGGCTTAGATATACAATAAAATCCATGCAAGGAAAGGAAGGTGAGGAGGATCCCGGTCTTAAGAATTTTTAAGAACTAAAAAGGATAGAATTGAGACTGTGCGGTTGGAGGAGTTACAAGAAGTGCACTTGTTATTAGAAGCATTGTAACTCTAGAAACACATGAAAAGAGAGAAATACCGAGGTGATTGATATCAATCCACTCTTTGAAATACAAGGAATTTCTATTGGAACATTGGCCCAAGATAAATTTGTTGGAACATAATGATTAAGTGGTTTGGTCAACCCTTAATGTATATGGGTCCATCACTAATATATAGGTTAATATTTAGTAATATGAAATATTTATATTTCTATTATTAAATATGCTAACCTAGGTATATACTTTAAGTTAAATATTTAATATCATGAAATACTTATATTTTAATATTAAGTATTATAAACCTAGGTGTATGTGTCAACCATTTTAGGTTGAAAAAGTGGGTCGGAGACATACCCGATCACCTTATATAAAAAGGACTTTAGGTCCTCATTTGATATATTCGAAATATATCAAAGGTCTACAAATCAAGTGATTTAATTTTACCCTCGGTAAATAGGGTTTCAAAGGAGGAGGTGATCTTACTTGGATGTAAAATATTTTTTTGAAGTAAAAGGTTATTTTCAAAGTGGTTTTTACCTTATTGGAGTTTTCCACTATAAATATTGTCACCTACATTATTTATTTCTTGTAAGTATTTATTTATTTACTTATGTTATGATGTAATATTTATTTAAATATTTATTGTAACATTATATAATATGTAAGATGATTAAATCCGTATTTATTAGAATCCTCAAATTCTAACATGGTAACAGAGCGAGATAAATTAAATAAATTAAGATAAAATGTTTTGTATTTAGGTTAAATATTTCGAAGGTAAATTCATACCCATGTTCTTTAGACCCCTCTAAAAGAATTCGATTTGAAAAACTATAGATTATAGTTAATCTATAACTATATCCTATATAATTTGAAAACTATATTATTATTTTTAAATAAAAATATATATAATATAGACTAAGGTTTATATAATAATTTATATAAACATCATATTAAAATTTATGTAGTTTTGAAAAACAAACTATATATTAAAAGCCTTAAACTATATTAAAATAACATGGGATTGAGGAAGAGTCAACATACCATATTCTAAGCCTAAGTTTAAATCATATTTAGACTTAACTTATAAATCTAGACATATATAGTTTAAAAAAACCTAAGTGCTTACTTTTTTTAGTAAGTAAGGGGCCGTGTTTATTTCTTAGCCATGAAGGGATTACTTTTTAAATCTTAATACTTATTAAATAAAACCTAACGTGTGCCCCTAACCATTTATATTTTCCATGTAAAGGGGCGACCCCATTCATTTATATCTTATAGTTTATAAAAACTATATAAATAAACCTATTTAAAGGTTTTCTTTTATATAAGAGTGGGAGTGAAGAATAAAATGAATGGAGAATTAAAAAAGGGGGCTAGTTTATTGGTGAATTAAAATAGGGATTTCAATTTATTTCATTGGTTGGGTGAAATTACTTGTTCCCTCTCGTAAAATATGCATGTTAATGTATACTTTTATAAATCTATTTGCACCTAGTAAAATTCTTTTCACTTGGTCTATGTCCTTTAAACCTCTTTAATAAGGGTTATGTGTTTTTAATATAAAAATAATATACTATAGTTTATAATTTTTATGAACTATATGTTGTTTTTATTTATATTCTATAAACTATATACCTATTTTTAAAAAAAAATTGTAATTTTTTTACATTATAAATTATAATAGCTTATTATAATGTATTAAAATATAACTCCCTAATATTATATAGAAGAATAAATTCTGAAATTTCACTTTCTAGGAATACATAGCAAGTTTTGGCTTCATTAAAGTTGACGGTCAAATGACCATCATGGTTGAACAAACATAAGACAATATGACAGTCATTTAGACATCAAATTTAAGCTCGTACATTCTAGGAAACTTTCACCGTGTTTAAAATTGACGATAATATTATATAGAAGAAGAAATTTTGAAATTTCACTTTCTAGAAATACACAATGCAAGTTTTAGCTTCATTAAAGTTGACGATCAAATGACCGTCATGGTAGAAACAAACATAAGACAATATGACGGTCATTTAGGCGTTAAATTTAAGCTCAAATGCGTTCATGAAACTTTCACTATGTTAAAATTGATGGTAATATTATATAGAAGAAGAAATTTTAAAATTTCACTTTCTAGAAATACACAAAGAAGTTTTGGCTTCATTAAAGTTGATTTCGGTCGAATGACCGTCATATAGATAACAAACATAAGACAATATGACGGTCATTTAGACGTCAAATTTAGACATTCTAGGAAACTTTTATTGTGTTAAAATTGACGGTCAAATGACCATCACGATAGACCAAAAAATAAGCCATTATGATGGTCATTTCGACATCAAATTTAAGTTGGTTAGGATCTTTGTCTATATTTATTTTTTTCAAAAATTTGATAGTGTTATGCATTCTTAGGGGTCTCTTCTTCACTTCTATATGGTTGGAAATATTTTTATATAAATCAGGGGTATATTGCAAAGCCCTTTATATTACATGTTATTATTTTGATCATGGGAGGTTAATTAGTATGCATTGCTGAATGATATAATTAGTTATGATCAAATATTTTCTTTAGATCTATAAAATTTAGATATGATTCTATTAAAAGTGTTTACTTCATTAAATTTTTTAAATGATGGTTTTGATTCTAATTTAGTAAATGGTCATGATGATGTTTTGATGCTATAGATATTTATGAAACTCTTATCTTCTTAGATAAGAAATTAAATTAGGCTCAATCTATGTTAGAAAGTTTAAATCATATTAACCTTAGGAAAATGACCGAAGCCATCATATGTACCATGCATTAATTACCTTGTATGAACTCCGAGTCAAGAATTATTATAAGGTCTAGGTTGATATACAAAGTAAAATATAATGATGATGGTAGTATTAACAAAAATCTAAATTTATTGTTAGAGGTTTCACTTAAAACCTCGCTAATGATTATGTTGAGACATTTTCCTTGTAGCTAAAATGAGTCTTGTTAGGACCTTATTTGCAATTGCCACTCAATTTGGGTGAGAAATCCACTTGAATAAATAAGAAAAATATTTTTTTAATTTCGATTTAAAAGAAGAAATTTACATGTTTCAACCTAAAGGATTTGAAGAAATTGGTAAAGAAAACTATGTTTGTAAGTTGAGAAATTCTTTTATGGTTTAAAATAAGATCTTAGAGTTTGGTATGCAAAAATTGTTTCCTTCTTTAAATCAAGTTAGGTTTTGTTAATTGTTCTTCTAACAATGATATATTCATTAAGCAATAAGACTCACATATTATTATTATATGTATATATGTTGATGATTTTCTTATGTCTAGTGTGATTATAATTTAATTCATAGGAATAAAGAGAAATTGAAGTATTACTTTGAAATGAATGAGTTGGGTCTCGCAAATCATGTTCTTTTTATGATTGTATTTCATTCTATTATTATTTTGCAAAAAACAATATGCAACCATTGTATTGAAAATATTGACCCTAAATCTGCATACGAAGAAGGTTGATCCTATTTTATATACGTTATTAGTTGATAGTTTGATTTATGTAACTATATCTAGATCAGATATTTCCTATACAATAGGAATTACTTCAAGGTTTATACAGGAAACATTTTTAGAGATCATTGGAATCTTGCAAAAATATGTTTTAGATATATTAAAAGAACAATCAATTATGAGTTGTATTATACTAAGAATGAAAATGCTATCTTATATGGATTTTGTGATTCTAACCATATTGATGTTGTGTTATAAAATATACTAGATACTTGTTCAATTTTTTTGGTGTAGGAGTCATTACTTGGAACAACAAATGCAATCAGCAATCTCCATTTCTTCTACTTTGAGATAGAGAAGTACAATAGAAGAAGTAAAGAAGCCATATGGCTATAGCGGCATTGTTGTTTGAGATACACATAGAAGATAAAAGAAGTATTCCTCTTCTATATGGTTGTCGAGTTGTATTACTCTTGATTAAGAATCTAGTTCAACATCAAAGGATGAAGCACATTGAGATACATATACGCTTCACCCGTGAGAAGGTGTTAAGTGATGAGATAAATCTCAAGTTCATGTTGACTAAAGAGCAAGTTGCTGACATCTTCACAAATTCCCTAAGTGCTACAAATTTTTGTCACTTTCGTGAAAAATCTTAGATTGTCGAGTTTCCATTAAAGGGAGTGCACATGACAATATTACCTCCTAATGGAACTTGGTTTTTGTAAAAATACCTTCAGGAATTTGTAAAAAACCTTCGAGTAAGTGTAAAAAGACCTTCGGGCATGTATACTTCATCGAATTCTTTTTGAGAAAGAAGTGTAGAAAGATCTTAAAGGCGGTCTTGATAAACTATTTAGTGTTATTGAGTTTACTTGGTAAACATCCATTACAAACATATTTTGAAGGAGGTCATTAGTTGTAAAAGGCTCTTATATGCTTGGGTTCAATAACCTTTTATGAGAACCTGTGAGAACATGTAACAAAGTCACAAATCATACTTAGCCACTAATCATGGGATGATCTTTGGGATTACAAATCATTTTGTACCAAAATGTAAATTGATTATGATGAAGGTGTTATAATTCCTTCAATCGGTATGTTAGCCTAAAACCTTTATGGTTTAAGGATTGTAAATCATTTAGTGTACCAAGGGTAGGTAATCTATTGGCATATGTTATTTCATCCCACTTAACATTAAGGGGAGTGTTGGAACATAATGATTAAGTGGTCTAGCCAACCCTTAATGTATATGGGTTCATCACTAATATATAGGTTAATATTTAATAATATGAAATATTTATATTTCTATTATTAAATATGTTAACCTAGGTATATACTTTAGGTTAAATATTTAATATCATGAAATGCTTATATTTATAATATTAAATATTATAAACCTAGGTGTATGTGTCAACCATTTTAGGTTGAAAAGTTGAGTCGAGACATACCCAATTACCTTATATAAAAAGGACTTTAGGTTCTCATTTGATATATTCAAGAAATATATCAAAGGTGTGCAAATCAAGTGATTTGGTTTCACCCTTGGTAAATAGGGTTTCAAAGGAGGAGGTGATTTTATTGGATGTAAAATAAGTTCTTTGAAGTAAAAGATTATTTTCAAATTAGTTTTTATCTTATTGGGGTTTTCCACTATGAATACTATATCACATGTGTTATTTGTTTTCTATAATTATTTCTTTATTTACTTATTTTATGATATAATCTTTATTTAAATATTTATTGTAACATTATATAATATGTAATTTGATTAAATTTGTATTTATTAGAATCCTCAAATTCTAACAAAATCAACCATGGAAGTTGAAGTGGTGGATGTTGAAGAATAAGATGCATCCGATACTCATGCCTTTGCTTTGAGATATTACAAGGCCTAAAAAAGAGGAAAGAAGTGACATCCCTCCACTTGGAAACCCCAAAGGTGCATGTTGATGAGAAGAGTGTAGTTTCTATGGTGACTCATCATCCTATAGTTATGATACATATAGATGAGGTTTCTCTAGTTGAAATAATTTTAGTAGATATACCTCTAAAAAAGACAATCCTATCTCGAGAAAGAGAAGCCTCAAGTGGAAGTGAGAACTACCAACCATAAAGTAAATATATTCTAAATGATCCTATGGATAAGGAATTAGAAATTGTTAATAAAACATTGGAAACTCATGGAGTTGCCAAGGATCATGAGGAGAAGAAAATTCAATAAAAGATTCAAGAATTATCCTAGAAGTATCTCCGCTAAGGAGACTAAAACCAATGATGAAGAGGCTAAGAAAATTGATGCAAATCGTCAAAACCTGAAAGTGAAAAAGAAAAGGAAGAGGTAGATGTTCCACAATCACATATATCTATTCTTGAGATCACCCCTTCGACATTAAAAGAAATTATGGTTATCCCTAACACCTCTCAACAAGTTCCCCATATTTAGAAATAGGGGATACTCATACAACAATGTGGTTCGGAGTTTATCTTCCAAAATGAGAAAAGCTGAAGATCCAATTGTATTTTTCAACATAGATAAATACATATCATATAGGTAGCCTAGGGCCCTAAAGAAATCAAGGGTGTTATAAAAACTATTGTAGATCGTCAAGGAAGAGGTCCTATAAATTTTAACTCCCAAGGGAGACATATTAATGAGCAAGGCCACAACTAATGATTACTAGATCACTCACATACCTTTGGGAAAACCCACCACTGAAATTTTGAAGCATGAAGGTTCAATAGCCATAGGAGGTCTCATTTATAAAATTTATAAAGACAAAGAGACCAATAAACAATTGAAGGAAAATGTTGATATCTTATCAACATATGTGAAAAAATGGCTACAACCTCCTCTTGAGTCAATGAATTATTTCTACTATAACTTCATAGGCATTGGTAGCTACTGAAATGATTTGAAGGGCATAAATTATGCTACTAATAAATGTGAATAAGAATTGATGATAAATGGAAACAAGGCCATAAAGATCAAAGTGAAATGATATAAACAAGTTTTTAAATAAATATAGGAAACCAATGAAAAAAATTGAAAAGTGCCAAGATGAAATAGACTATTAGGATGGGTTATTACCCAAACTTGAGAAATAACACATCTAGATGATCAATTGGTGGAGGATGAGGGAATTTTTACCCCAAATTGTAGAGGAAAACAATATATGTGTGCAAAGGCCAGCAAAATAAGGACAACTAATTCGAGAGGATGCATCATCAAACTACATATAATGAAGGATAAAGTAAGAAAGTATGTTGATGACCTAGATTCTAAACTTTAAAAGATGATGCAGATTCTAGATGCACACTCCCCATGAACTACACTTGTAGATAATTTGATTAAAATTCTTCAACAAAAGGTTAGTGGGGAATCAGACCCTACATTTTCAAATTTGAACTATGCTTTAATTCATAAATTCATTCATATGGAAGGGAGTATAAATAAATTATCCAAGGGGGTCAATAACAAAGGTCATCACTATTGAATTTTATAAAGTTCTCACAAAATCAAGAACTTGTATTTCTTTTCCATGCTGGTCCAAATGATGAGTTCCTTATAAACATGTTTAAAATATTGGATGCTTACACAAAAAAATGGAAAAACAAGACAAGGGGGAGCGAATTGAATTGGACCCTACATAATTATTTATAAAGCATGTAACATTTGTATACACAAAAACAAAATAGGGATTCTATAGGGTTCCCAACCCTTAGATATTGTAATGTAAAGTATACAAAGAAGATATTATAGTTGGAATATTACTATTTAATATTTATAAAATCCCCTACAAAGGTGGGGAAAGGAGATAGAAGTTTATTCTTCCTACGTTCAAATTTCTTGTTATAAAGGGAACCAAAGACATAATGCACATCCCATATGAACCCACGAGACATCCCATTGGCCATGAGTTTAGGGATACTTTCCCTAGGACCATCCATAATCTAAATCATCTCATTCCTCTTTTCCACTCAAGTAACCCATTCCAGGAGGTTGGATCCCATGGTAAGGTATGTCTTGGTCCCACGATGAGTGATAGTTTTGGATGATGAATCTGAATTAGGATCATCAAGGGGATGAACAGGAGTTACTTGAATTCTATTTAGAGGTAAAGGTTGGAGCTTTATAATAGCTTCCTTAGCTGGTGATTTCGCAATAGCTTCCTCTAGATGGGAAATTATCTTTTCCACCTCTGCCATTCAAAGTTCAATTGAAACGGTGTTATTTTGAGGCTCACTTGTAGGAATTACATGTTAATATTGAGGAAGATCAAGACCTATCAATTCGGGAGTAAAAAGAGCCTTTGAAATAACCAATTATTTTTCTTGAATAACGAGACAATAGTGGAGCTGAAATTTCTTTAGTTTTCGGGTTGAACATAGTATTGCAGATGAAACAAATGATAAAACATAGCTTGGAAAATTGAAAATAAGGGAGTTATCTTAGTGAGATATATCATTAAATCAAATCTCAATATCCTATAATACTGAGTGTAAAAATATTCTCTTGGTTGATATTCAACCTTGGACAACATTCTAACAAAATCTTCATCCAAGCTTTGAGAGGTTGAAAATTGCCCATGATTATCGGAAGAAATATCAGACAAGTTTCCCCTAATTATTTTGCAACCATTTCTAAAAATACGATATGCAAGTGAGTTCACAAATGTTTTGCTTGAAATAGTAAGGAAATACTTGCAAATTCATGGGAGAAGGGTTAGATTTTATAGGGGGATGGTCTTTGAAGTGGCTTGTGTAAAACATTATGTCAAATTTAATTGCATGTCTTATTCGAGTGTTTGACATGAAATGAGGAAGAAGAGACTAGATCATTTTGCCAAAAGGATGTTCCCTTGGATTGACTGAAAGCTTGCATTAGGGAGGTTTCATTTCCAAGTGAATTACCATGATTATCCATCCTTCAAGGCATATTCTCCAAAATGTAAGCATAAAACCAAATAGAATGACTATCTGCAAAGGGGTGAACCTTTTTCATGACGAGGGAACATGAACGAAACTCGACAAAATAAAAAAGACAAAAAAATTGTTATCACAAAAAAAAAAGAATATCATGTGTACATTCACATCTTCAATTGTAAACTAGAACTATTCCTAGCTAGGTTGTTAAAGGTGGAATATTTTTTAGTTGAAAATGATTCTCTTCCATTTTAGCCAAAGCCCAAGCTCCTTTGTTACGCATCCTTTCTTTTTCTAGTCGGTTTTGGGGAATTTAGGTATATTCCTTTATGGATTTTTGTATAAATGTGAGGTCTTGTCCTCATTCTAAGGGGTTATTTTGGTGAATTGAGAATTAATTTATTTAGCTCCAGTTTTTTCATTTATGGACAGTGTAAAAGATTTGATTTCAAAGTTGTAATGATAATGTGGTTACACTTTAAAAAACCATTAGCATGAATTTAGGACATCTATTGTATACCCCTTGTTAAAAATTAAGATCAATGGAACGTATCTGTTTTGATTCAACCCTAGTTTTGGATTTGTATGTTGAGTGTTTAGTTAATGAATCATAACTTTAACTACAATATTTTTGTTCATTAGCATTAATATCTAGTACACTAAATTAATATTTGGTTATTACATCTATTTGGTCTCTAATTAGTATTTTTGTAGCACTTACCTTGCAATATTTGATACAATTATTAATCCCTTGTTGCGAAAGCTTGTTGAATGACTTTTTTTGGCCTTTAAGTGTATCTTTAGCATATGAACATGGAAGTAGTGAAAAATTTATTAGAATTCTTGCACAAGCATTTGTGTTGTGAGTTATGAGGGTTGTTTGGTGACATTTGTATGGATTGGGAATCAAAGAATGTAAATTTCCCTTTAAAATTTGTTTTTACTTGATTTCATGTTCTCTCGCATTCGACGTAACAGTGCCATCACAACAGATTATTGAAACTTTTCTATTGCAAATAATACATCATCCAATCCCCATATTTTAAGTAAACATATCCTACCATTTTACCCCTACAAATTACATCATACCTACATTTAATGAATGCATTTTCTTTGATTTATGAAGATTAGCATTCTAACATCACTTTATTCCTTTTCATTAACCATTGTTCACAAATGATGTTTCAAAATCATAGTTACTATCTCTAATAACATGTGTCCGATGTACTGAGTATGTGTAATATATTTTTGACAAATATTAAAAGTGGATATTGCATCCATGGATATACTTATATTAGATTAAATCACCAATAATTTGAAGGAAATTGGCTATAAATATCTTTTCCTCATTCAGGTTACCATTTGGGTTCTCTCACCCTAGTTTAGGAAAACTAAAAGCAACAAGATCTAGCCATCCCCTTTGTGAGGTTTCTCCTGGTCATTTATAGTACTTGGTTGTAAGATAATGTTAGATGCATCCCTGAATACAAATTACATACCCTTAAAATCTATCATTCCTAAAGTCAATTTGTCTTAGAGTTACCGTCAAGTCCATGGGGTGTAATATTGGGAGCCAACATGTTGAAGTACAATCCATGCGTCACCTACATTAGCACTAATGTAAAGAGGCCTAAAACCACACGTAATTATCCACTTAGCATGTAATCTATATGGATGAAACTAGTTGGTGACTCGAACCACTTTGACCATTATTGAGATGAGTTTTCTCTTGCTAATACATTAAGTTGGGATCCTTGGGTGCTTGGAAACGAGGGACATTGAATTCTTTGACCTTATTGAGTGCTTCAGAACTATATTAGTGACAACTATAATAGATATGCATCATATTCGGGAAGAGTTAGGGAACATGGAATTTTTTTATTAGTATTTACAATGATATCCCATAAGAGTGCTAGGTGAGTAAATGAAGTGATATAAACTTTCTTATATAAGGTTTTGAAGGTAATTTGTTATATAAAGTATGACCTATAAGGATAAAAAATACCCATAAAAGATAATCAAATTAAAAGAAATTTTGGAGGATGTGTCATTATAATAATGTACAATTTGGCCAACACCCAAAATTACATCATGATTATATTGTATGGTTTTGAACATGGTTATAGTTAATGAAATCTAAAATTTGTATCATGATAAGAAAAGATTAAGTCTTGATTTTATGCATTTATATCCAAAATGTGATGACATTTTAGTGTGTCGAATAAGAAAGTTGTGAGAGAGATAGTAAAATTTACTAAGTGGGGATAGGATGTGGATATTTGTCTTGTGCAAAGGAGCATAATCACAACCAATAGTGTCAAAAGGGTGAATTTTGATATTTGAGTTTCTACATTGTTATGCACCTAATCTCATTTTAGACTAACATTATGACACAATTCATGATAATCATTATCCATATGATTTATTCATTTGATAGTTGAATTTTGAACCATTTCAAAAACATTCAAATTTTCTTAAAATAAAAAATCGGGACTTGAACATAGCTTGAGTTGCTAATTTACATTAAATATATTATTTTTGCATGATATGATAACATATTATGTTTTCCATATACACATGAGTTTCACAAGGTATATGATCATGATGCATCATATACATCAATCTACATAATTTTAGATGTTGAATTTATATCTTATCTAATGTCATTGCTAATCGGGGGTATTCTCTACACTATCAAGTACTATTGTTTTATTTACTACATAGTTCTTTTTACATCATGGTTATACTTATATAATATAATGTGATGTCTACTACTAATCTATAATTTTGAGAGTATCAAGGGTGTTTATAAATTGAGGTCTAAAATATGCCCAATTCATGTAATTTTCATTTTTAGTACTTGTACAAGGCATTTTTAGAAACACATCATATTTGATGGATTCCAGGTTTACTATGTATTTAATTTATCATAACTATGTTTTTATGAAAATATTGGGTTCCTTTCAAAAATACACATTGTAAAAAAACAACACCCAATTTAAATTTCATACACAAAAGTTGTGGCCTCTAAAAGTTTGAGGACTTTACCTAGGTACATAACTACCCATGGAAGAAAATGGTGATTATGTAGGTTTCAATAGTAGTTATGTAACCACCATTATCATTATTAAACTTTCAAAGTGGTGGTTTTGTTATCAATGAATCATAGCAACATTTGGTTGCTTAGCATATAGATGTGTTAAGGTAAGTAATGTGGTGGGTAACATGGGTACTATCTCTAACTTGTGGGACTTGCTACTTGAGATAGACCTCCAGAGATGGTTGATTCCTACTCCAAATCTAGTGCAAACTAACTCTACTGAAAGCAAATTACTGACTACTTCTAATCTATCACTTCCAAGGACCAAGGAGAGAGAAAGATCATGGAAATAAATAAATCTACACTATAGAGGTGATGCACTACAAGAAAGGAATGAGAATAACTCTCTTATGTGTGAAATGAGTAAAAATGTAGATTAGAAAGGGTGATAAAGTTCTCAAAATCCAACACAACATTCACAACAACGTTTCCATGCATACACATAATAATAATGAATCCTATAAAAGCAAATATAGACACATACATCCGTAATAAGATTAAAGAGGAAAAAGAATGCAATTAAACACAACAATGGAAGATACATCCACAAACTTGCATCTATTGCTTCATTAGTATGCAAAGTTCAACCTCTTATAAAGTAAAGACATGGATCACCATGTAAGGATTCCACTACAAATTCTTGTAGCATGTTGTCTTCAAATCATCCTCCTCTTTGTGAATGAGAGAAATCCCCAATTTATATAAAAATGAAAGAGAGAGGGAGTTTTCTTTCAATCATAGATTTTTCCTTCCACTTTCCTACAAAGTACCAAAAATGGTTGGAAAACATGATTTGTGACCTGTAAAATCCTCCCCATACTACCCCATAACTTGCAGTAGTGGAGGAATGTTTATCCATGCCCATTAATTGCACCTTCAACCACCATCCAACAACCAATTTGAACTAGGCTCATTTTCCATAAAATCCACCCAATAAAACTTCATCAATTTCTTGATTTCTTGATCCTTGTGAAAAGGTATCAGAATCATGATTCCAACAAGACCAATATTGTGAAAATTCATTGAGAAATGCTCAAGATATGAGCTTCTGAGTGTTGGTGGCTATTTTGGTGTTGTTAGGCTTGTTTGCATTGAACGAGACTTGTGCAATTAATTTTTGGATAGAAATCATCATTTAAATATTTTTCTCCTTTTTCTAACATTCACACATTATTTAAATTATCTGAGGGTTATTAAAATGGTGGGGCCACCTTTGATTTTTCATTTCCTTAAATAGGGGAGGATATATTTAAAACCATATATATAATACCACTCAACCTAGATGACACTTACCTTTCACCATCGCTAAGTCCCACATTAGATGTTGAGTTCCACATTTGCATCACCAACCTTTGACACATCTATGCTAAGTCACCAATTTAAATTCTGAGTTCCACATTTGCATCGGCTCCTCCATCTACCAACTCGACGAGATTTTAGCATTGTACACTGGGCTCGCCATTTAACTTTCCCCACGTAGACTCCCCTCTTACAACATTTGCATTTCAATTCTTTGGGTCCATGGAGGATTTGATTTGAAGTGACACATGTTTCTTTTGCTGCTCAGCCCTCACACTACTCCTCCTTGACCTCATTAGGATTGTGGGCCCATGATGTAAAATTTACCCCAATGGTGCTTGTGCACATTTTCCCCATGTGACCACTTAGGATTTCAGGCCCACGATGAAAAATTATCCCGCCAACATTTGTGCATGTTAAATACATCATGCACGATCACGTGCATGCACTCCTTCAATGAATGCAACCTCGGCTCATTGAGTTGGCTTGGTGAGCCAACTCCTTATCTTTGTTTCTTCATGCCCAAGTCCATCTCCAACATTGAATACCTGAGCTCACCACATTCTTTGAACTCAACCTTATACCTGAGTTGGGAGATCTCACTAAATGGATTATCTATGTGTTACGAGTTTGAGCCTTAAACCGTTTAGGCTATCCAATTGAGCTCGGTGTTTATTCATTGATTTTTAGTTTTCTAAGATCAACCAATGGACTCACACAACTCGCGCTATGCCCCACGAGCGAGGTCCACTCCTGAAAATTGGCTCACCCTTCTCAAGCTCATTTATAGAGATTGATCATTCATTGAATTCCCTCCATTCTTCTTGGTGAGTGTGTGCCAATGATCCCCATCAATTTTTAATATAATATCTCAGTGGAGAGAATAACATGATCAAGTTATTTTCAATCCATACTAGCCACCTAACTTGTTTTTATGGCTTAGGTATCCATATCCATATCACCCCATATAGATCTAAGCTTGGCTATCACCACTTGAACTAACTTGGTCATCATGAATAAATTGATCCCCAAAAGCTGAAACTTGTCATCATTAATTTGTTTGCAATGTAACCAAGAGCCTCCAAGGATTTAGCTTAATGGCCATGTGAAATTAGCTCGGAAAGTTGTCAAAGTAATTCTCTTAGTAACTTGGTCCATATTTATGTAACTCATGACCACATTTTAAGAGCGAGCTTGGCTAGGAATCAGTCAGCCCAAAATGCAATTATTTCATACCCTCCTTGAGATTTTATGAATCTCTTGGATTATATTCATGTCATAGGGTTGCATGAAGATTCTTGAGGTGTTCTTTGTCGAACACTTGATTTTTCTTTAACTACAAGTAATTCCTTACCATTTCCATGGTACAAGCTTGCCAATTATCCAATTTTACTAGGGTGTATAATTAGATGACAATTTTGGCGACTTGCGGGCCATTTACCTACTAAATGGAAAATGACCACCTACTTATTTACTACCCATTGGGCATGGAGTCTACATGATCATCATGAATTGATATAATATTTGAAAATCTTAACCCCATAACACTTAGGATGTCGCTTGTTTACTTTTGGAACTATGTTCCATTGCTCACACTCTCAAATTTCATAAGAATATATTGAAATTTGTTTGTGAGAGTAGAAAATTGTTTTAAAACTTGAATTCCACTCATTCCTAGCAACTAAAATCTAGAGGTGAATGATGAAAACTGATGTACACTGTAAGTGTTTCCTCGAGATGGATTTTCACTAAGTATGAATAGCCAAGACTAGTTTTCTGATTTGGTGGAGGGAAAGAGAAAATCAACTTCCGATCTAAAGAAGAAAAAGAATATAGATTTGAAATCTTCCTCTTGATTTGATTTTAGTTTCTCTACATTTGAGTTCTCTTGAAGATAACAATTGTTGCTTAACTTTGAGTTCCTTTGCTGAAATTTCCCTTTGTGGAAGCATGATGAACTATATACAAGGCATACACTAGAAGAAATAGAACATGTGCACAAGGAATTAGGGAAATTAAAACCTATTCTAACAACAAAAAAATGTGCACATCACTTTGAGGAATTGAATATCCTAGACTAATATGTACAAGGGTGATAAATCTTCCTTCTAGTAGCAATGTTTAAGGTAGATTCCATTGATTGGAATCTACAATTCTTCACCATCTAACTTGGCCAGTTGGAAGGCATTGCTACTTTTACATTCTGTGATCATGTAGGGACCACTCCATATTGCATCAAACTTGGAATGTTTTCCTATTTTTCCCGATCTACATCCCACTTCAGCACCAAATATCCCTACTTGAATGTTCTAGTTTTAGTTTTTTGTCAAACATTCTCTTGATCAATGCTTGATCCTTCTCCATATGATTTGTATCGCACGTGTTCTTGTTTCTTTCCAATTTCATCAATTCTATATACCTAATTTCCATGGGTTCAAACTCAACTAGTTCTAATTGCTTCATGAGTTCCAATGCCAAAAACTCAAGTGATATAGGAAACACTACTTCTTTTCCATATACTAGCTTGTATAGAGAACTACCTGTATACCTTTTGAGTGTTATCCTATCATTCCATAAAGCTGATTTGGAGCTTCATGTGCTAGGTTATCTGATTCTCATCAAGAGTTCTTCTAATAATTCTCAACAAGTTATTGTTTATAGAATATTATTGTCCATTATCCTGGGGGTATTAATTAGAAGAAGTGTTGAGATAAATTACTTTTTGATAGCCCATTTAGTGATCCTTGTGCCAAGAAAATCTAATGCATTATCTAATATATAGTGGTTGGAATTCCAAACCTAGTGATTATCCCCTCATAGAAATCCAAGATGCTAGATTCATTTTCTTCCTTGAGTGCCACCACTTCAGTCCACTTGGTGAAATAATATGTTGCCATTAGAATCCATTTGTGGCCTTAGATCAAGTTTAGATGATAACTCTAATGCAAGTCCAATCCCGTTGCATGATGAATGGTTGATCAAATAAGATGGGATGAAGGGGAAGCGTTGCTAACCTTTCCTTCCCTATGAAGAACACACATTTTTTGCACTTTTTGATCCATGAGTAGCAATCACTAAACATTGTAGGCTAATACTAACCAACTTTCATGATCTTGAGAGTTGTTACTCGTGGAGAAAAATGGCCTCCTACTTCTCCATCATGGAATTTACGAAACACTTTCTCAATCTGATTTTTGGGACACACCTTAAGAGAAATCCATTCATGCCCTTCTTAAAAAAGATGTCATCAATGAACACATACGGAATGGATTGTAATATGAAGTATCTTCTTTTTAATTTTCTCTACTCTTGAGGACACAAATCTACTTGTAGGTAATGAACCATGTCTTGAGTCCAAAAAGAATGGATGCATCATCAACTGATTGTTTTTTCTTATTTTTTAACACTAGGACAACCTATTCCTCATCATTTAACTCATCATGTTGTTTAAAATCAAGCTATTCACACAATCCCTTACCACAAACCAACTTGGTTAATTTGATGTCTATATTGTACTCCATCACTCAAGTGATCCAACCTTCCCTTTTCTCATTTAATCCTTGTTCGAAGAAAGTCTTTGACTCCGACATGAGATACCAATAATTGGATCTTATTGTTCAATACCAAGTGTCTGAACTTCTTCAATCTTCTAATGAAAACAAAACATGCTTTTCAAAGAAAGAGTACCTCACTTAATAATCTTCCAAGATGTAGTTGAAGAATGCTATGGGTTGTTAAACCCTCTTTATTTAGCTGTACTAAGATAGCTGAAATTGTATTTGAACCTCCAAAAGTATACACATGAAATATTTTAATAGTATGGGTTGATAAGAGTTGGAGCTTGAGATATAGCATGCTTGATGGCCTCAAAAATATCTCTACCTTCTACTTTGTCCATTTGAATGCAAGACTCTTCTTCAACATCATTGTTAATGGCTTCACAAGAGTAGTAAAAATTGAGCACAAATATACGAAATTTTTTTTATCATTCCCAAGAATCTTTAGAGATATTTCTTGTGACTTGGAAATGTTAGAGTTCTGATAGCTTCAACTCTTTTGGATCAATTGTCAATCCTTCCTTTGAAACAATATGACCCAAAACTTACCTTCATGTGCCAAGAAATATATTTTTTCAGATTCAAATACACTTCAAACCTTCTACACCTTTGAAATAATTTTCTGAGATGGAAGAAGTGGTATGTTGCATTCTTAGAAAACACAATGATATCATCAATATAAACAAGAACTATCTAGTTTATCAGCCCCTTGAATTCCATGTCCATAACTCGTTGAAATGTTACTCCACATTTGAAATTCCAAATGGCATCTTCTTGTAAGCATATGTTCCCCATTTTGTAGTGAAGGACATCTTGAACTGATCTTATTCCTTCAACATTATTTGATTATAGCTTGAGGATCCATCTAACAATGAAAACCTTTCTGAACCAGCTACTACTTGCAGGATTTTCTCCATTGAAGTGAGTGGGTAATGATCTTTGAGTGAAGATCTATTCAAATCATGGAAGTCCACACATAGTTTGATCTATCAATTTCTATTTCTCATTGGCACCAAGTTTGTAACCCTACTTGAATATTTGATAGGAAAGATGATGTTGTCCTCTATCATCTTTTCAACTCTTTTCTCATGAGAGCTTCAATGTGAGGATTTATTGGTCGTTTTTTCTACCTAATGGGATTGGATTTTGGATCTAATTCAATCATTTGTTGTGCTAGTTTTGGATTGAATCCTCTTAAATATTTATAATTCTAGGAAAATACATCAAGAAACTCTTGAAAAGTTGAAAAATTAAGATTTCTTGTTGAGTACTTTACCAATTTACAACATCTTACCTCCTTCAATTGAAATAGGCTCTGAATCTTCACCCTTGAATTGACTGTTTTCTTTTTCCTTTCAAAATTGATCATTTGGGTTGAATATTGATTCCAAAGTCACCAAACCCTTGGGAAATTTGTTTTTTCTCAGTTGCACCACTTGGTCACCATACTATTGTTCCAGTTTGTCTTGGTTTCTAGCGGAGAAATTTACTTCTTCTTACAAGAATTTTATGATTTGATAATCATTTTCAAAGACTTTTTAACTTGTATTATTGTGCAGGGACAACTGATCTCACCAAAACCTTTATATGAGGTTGAGTTTACTCATTTTTATACTTTCTATGAAATCAAATGCTACCCCAATTACTGTGATCTGCTGCTACCTCGTTCTTCTTTCTTGGGATGGAGGTGATGCTAAATGCTTCAAATTATTTAATGAGATTCCATACCCGATTATTTTAGTTCTTCAAGAGATCATTTTTAGCAGCATTTTGTACTCTAACTTGGTTCACGATCAACTCACTATCTCTAAAGACTTACAAGTTTTTAATGCCTCTCTTTCTTTCCCAATGCAACCCATGAATTAAATCTTCGTACTTAAATTTTGTTTGTTTTTTGAGAAGGAAAATTGAAAATGGAAAGATGAATAATATATTGCACCTTGTGGTGAAGTGAGCATTTCTCCTCCACTTGCACCTTGTCTAATCCTTGAGCCATCAAAGAAGAGTTTTCATACTTCATTATCATCTTTATAATCTGGTTTGGTGATGCTAGGAGAGGTGGGTTTTCTTCATGCAAGCAATAAATACCTAACTCAACTTCTTCCATTTCCTTGTAGGGATAAAATGCATGCCTTTTGTTTTCCCATTCATCAAGAGTCAAGTCTAGAATGCCTCCAACCTTAGTATTTGTCTTTGGAGTACTTGGGAAATCTTCTCGATAAAAAATAGATCAATTTGCATTGATTGGACTTGGTGTATGAGGCTCAATATAAAAGTTTACAATAGGCTCAGATTTGATTATAGCCTTAGCTCTATACCTTGTTCTAAATAACATGTGTGTCCAATCAGTAGACAAGTAACCTCCAATTTTAGCAATGAAGTCCCTTGATAAGCACAATGCAAAGAGTGGTGGCAAGTCTATGACTGATACATCTTGCAAGATGGTTACATTTGGGCATGCATGCAATGTAAGGCTCAAACCCTTGATTATTCCAATAATTGTCACTATTGTTCCATCTAATTGCACTACTCCTCTAGAGATGACTTCATACTTGAAGGTGCAGTTGATCAACATTTATTTTGGCATGATTAAACTACTTGCTCCCAAATCAATCATGTAATTGTGTACAAGATTGTTCCTAATAATCAGAGATATATAAAATGGAGGAGGTTTCATGTTTTTACCTTGTTGACCTCCTTGATTTCCTTCTTGTGGAGCTGCATTTGTGAGCACCTTCTCTTGATCTTTGGATGACTGATTTGATGTGGAACAATTTTCCATGGCAGCATGTAATAGATCTCTCTAACCTAGGATAGCTAATAACTCCCACATTGAATTTTTCATTTGGTCAATGATATTGAATGGAGAGGAACTATCCTTTTGTTATCCTTTGTTTTGCACAACCTTCTCTTGTATGGGAGCTAATACCAACTTTGGTATATGATATGATCTTAAAGGTGGCTTGGGATAATTTTCCACATTTGGGTCTGCACTTTGATTGATTGCTAACAACTTATGGAGTGATAGAGGGATGAGAAGCACTTGGGTTAGATGGCTTTCCTTCTCAATATTACTTTTTTAGACCAGTATTGGATGCCACACCTTGAGAAGGAGCATGATTTATCCCACATAAATCTTCAACTTTCCAATTGACAAGTGTGGTTTGAGTTTGAGGTGCCTAATGAGTGGCTTCCTTGATTGATTCTCCTCTTGATTTGTTTCAGGTTCTACCCAACCATTGTCACCATCAATGCTTGATTTAGAGCACCGTTAAAGCATGTTGACTGGTTATGGGGCTGATTGCATGGGAAGCACCATTCATATTCTTGAGCCATGTTATTTTGCACTAAGACTAAGGCTCTAGATGAGGATGCAACGTTAGGATTATAGGGTTAGAATGACCTATTAGCAAAGGCCTTACTTGATTCTAATTTTCAGCTTGAGAAGGTGGCCTATTAGGCCAATAGAGAGGTCTATTGGGTTGGGCTTGAGGTTGGTATGGTTTAAAATTCTGAGCTTGCTTTCCTCTTAATTGTCATTAACTCATTACCTAAGTTTTGCAACTGATCCATGACTTCTTGGAGTTCATTTGAGGTTCTAGAAGAAGAAGTAGAAGCTTCAATATAATTATAATTTTTGGGGGTAGGGACATGGGCTAATATAGGTGCTTGGTTAGTGCTTGAATTTCCTAACTTTGGATAAATAGGCATAGGTGGTCTAGGTGCAAGTTTACCAACTTGAATCAAATAGTTTTCATCTCTAATAGAAATATTATAGGCTACGGGTAAAGTTATACCTCCCATACATTGTATCATCATGACAATATCAAAATTTAAGCTTTTAGAAAGTAGAGAAAAACACCTTCAGCTATTGGTATTAAAGCAAGTGGAATCCTATCTCATGTCCTTTGAAATCTGAAGTTGAAATAACCATCTACTCATTTGGTGCTCTCTTGATTGTAGTCAATTTCTCCAATAAAGACAAATTGTCTGCCTTCTCCCCAAATTGACCATGAAGAGTTGTGCACAACTGATCCCAATTTTGGATTGATCCTGCTCCTAGGCTCCTAAACCATTGTAGGGATTTACCTTTGAAAGAAGAAGCCAATAATTTGATAGCCACATCCATTTCATTAACCTCATGTATAACAAAACATTTACAATATCTTGAATATGGTCAATGGGAGTTGTATGATTTTCCCTAGTGAAATATGGGATGTTCTTCAATGTTGCAACTAGGATTGGATTTTGTGCATTGAGAGCAAGTGGGCTACTACCCGTAAAATTGACAAAAGGATTTTGTGGTGGTGGTGGTTGTTGATGAGCCATTCTGATTGGTCTAAGAAATCTAGTTGATTGAATGAAAGGCCTACCAGGTGGAGGTGTTGATAGTGTTCTATTTGGTGGAGATGGAGACCTTTGAGATCTTCTTCCCCTTCTTCCTCTACCTGGAGATAGCTACAAGTATTTAAAAACACCTTCTTCTCTAGTTATTGACCTTGTTTGAATTATTATTATAAATTTTAAAAGATTGGGTTGCTAAAACTAGTGAATTATTCCCTTTGGAGTTGTCGGATGTGAAATTTAAAAACCTCTTACATGCTGAAATTTTACAAGTGCACACTAATATTGCTGCGTAACTTAAAATGAATATTTCTTCTCTTTGTACCATCGGGCATGCCATAAATTGTTATCACTGAATCACAACATCCTTTTTTAGCATGTGGATGTGTTAAGGAAAGTAGTGAGAATGGGTAAACTAGGTACTATCTCCAGTTTATGGGACTTGCTACTTGAGATAGACCTCCAGAGAAGGCTACTTCCTCCAGTACAAACTAACTCTACTGAAAGAAAATTATTGACTACTCCTAATATGTCACTTCTAAGGGATAAGGGAGAGATAAATATCATGGAAATAAATAAATCTACACTATAGAGGTGATGCGCCAAAAGAAGGGAATGAGAATAGCTCTCCAATGTGTGGAAATAGAGTAAAAAATGTAGATTAGAAAGGGTGATAATAGTTCACCACAATCCAACACAACATTCACAACAACATTTTCATACATACACAATAATAATGAATCCCTGAAAAATCATAGAGTAGACACAATACACCTACAATAAAATTGAAGAGGCAAGAAGAATACAATTAAACACAAGGGAAGATACATCTACAAACTTGCATCTAATTCTTCATTAGTATGCACAATTCAACCTCTTACAAAGAAAAGAAATGGATCACTATGAAAGGAGTCCACTATAAAGGCTTGTATCACATTGGATTCAAAAAACTAAATGGGAAGAGTTTTTCTACTCAAATCATCCTCCTCTTGTAAATGAGAGAAATCACCAATTTATATAAAAATGAAAGAGAGAGGGAGTTTGATTTCAATCTCAAATTTTTCCTTCTACTTTCCTATAGAGTACCAAAGTGGTTGTAAAACATGATTTGTGACCTAAAAAATCCTCCCCATACTTCCCCATAACTTACGTAGTAGAGGAATGTTTATCCATGCCCATTAATTGCACCTTTAACCACCATCCAATAATGAATTTGAACTGGGCTCATTTTCTTAAAACTCCATCCCATAAAATCCATCAATTTCTTGATTTCTAGATCTATATGCAAAGGTCTTAGAATCATGATTCCATCGAGACCAATATTGTGAAAATCCATTCGAAATGCTCAAGATATGAGATTTTGAGTGTTCTTTGGATATTTTGGTGTTAATCGGGCTTGTTTGCATTGCACGTGACTTGTACAATTAATTCTTTGGATAGAAATCATCATTTAAATATTTTTCCTCCTTTCTAATGTTTACACATCATTTAAATGATTTGGTGGTAATAAAAATGGTTAGGCCACCTTTGATTGTTCATTGCCTTGAATAGGGGATGATATATTTGAAACCATATATATAATACCACTCGACCGAGATGACACTTACCTTTTACTATCATTGTGTCCCATATTAGACGCCGATATGCACATTTGCATCATGACCTTTGACGTGACTATTCAAAGTCACCAATTTGAATGTTGAGTTCCACATTTGCATTGGCTCCTCCATGTGCCAACTCGACGAGAATTTAGCATTGAACACCGAGCTCATCGTTCAACTTTCCCCACATAGACTCCTGCTTATGACATTTTTATTTAGGGCCTCTGGGCCCATGGAGGATTTAACTTGAAGCAACACACGTTTCTTGACACTCAACCCTCAAACCAATCCTCCTTTCCCTCATCGAGATTGTGGAGTCTCGATGTAAAATTTACCCTAATGCCACTTGTGCACATTTTCCCCATGACCTGCTTGGGCTTTTGGGCCCGTGATGCAAAATTATCCCACTAGAATTTGAGCATGTGAACTACATCATGCCCACTCATTGGCACACACCTTCTTCTCAAATGTATCCCTGACTTGCCGAGTTGGCTCGAGAGCCAAATTCTTCTCTTTGTTGCTTCACGCCCAAGTCCATCACCCACCTTAAATACTTGAGCTCGCCATGTTATTCAAATCAACATGACAAGTTGGGAGGGCTCACCAAATGGATTTTCTGCATGTTGCAAGTTAGAGCCTTGAACCATTTGGGCTAACCAATTGATCTCAAAACTACTTCATTGATTTTTCTATATTCTATGATGAATTGACGGACTCCCAAAACTCGCACTATGCCCCACAAGCGAACCTACTCTTGGAAATTGGCTCAGCCCTTCTCGGGCTCATTTATAGAGTGTGATCGTTCTTTGAATTCCCTCCATTCCCCTTGGTTATATGCATGCCCATAAACCCCATCAATTTTTAATATAATAGCTCGGGGAGAGTGTAACATGCTCAAGTTATGTTCAATCCATACTATCCCAATTGTTTTAGATGGCTTGGGTATCCATATCCAACTCACCCTATACATATCTAAACTTGGTATCATTATTGTGTGCTAATAACTTGATCCCCAAATCTGACACTTGTCATCATTAATTTTTTTCAATCTAACCAGAGCCCAACCAAGGAGTTAGCTCAATGGCCTCATGTAAATAGCTTGGCGAGCCATCAAATTAATTCTCTTAGTGACTCGGTCCATATTTATGCAACTTGGTGACCGAGTTAAGAGCTAGCTCAAATAGGACTCGGTCATCCAAAAATTCAATTCTTTTAACCCTCCTTGATATTTTATGAATTTATTGGATTCTTTTCATGCCATAGGGGTGCATGAAGATTCTGAGGGTGTTCATGGGCCGAACACTTGATTTTTCTTTAGCTGCAGTAAGTCCGTATCATTTCCATGGTACAAGCTTTCCAGCTTATCTAATTTTACCAAGTGGGTGTAATTGGATAAGAGTTTCATGTCTTCCCTAGTTGTTTTAAAACTATAATGGTGGTTGTGTACACCATCTCCTTCTGATAAAGGAGGTTTTGTAACATGTCTAGAAACACATGGATTTAAAATTGCAAACGCTTCAACTTCTACAATATATTTTTAGAATTTTTGGTAGTTTTCTAAGGTAGATGAAATAATCACAAGTATGATGTATTTTAGGAATGCATCCAAAATCATGGAGGATTTATGGATTTTGATTCCTATTGCAAGTTAGAGATTTCTTCCATTATTCACTTGTGATTTTCCTAGTTGTGAGTAATTATCTTTAGTATTATTGTTAGAGAAGCGTCTAAAAGTGCTAAATTTACGGTCAAGATTTGGAGAAAGGGAAATGGTCAATATTTATTCCATAAAGTCTATTAATCATAGTCACTTAAATATTTTTTTGAATTACATGGTTTCCTCCTTTTGCTCACACATTGTACCCATTATTCCCCTTTCCTTGTTTCCTCCTTTTGTTCACATATTATACCCATTATTCCTACTTGTATCATTATGTCCACTTTTTTACACTCATGCACACTATTATCCTTAATTTATTTCATCTTGGACCTTCTTCATTACCTCCATTTATACTCTGGATTCCACCTCATAATTTTTCTACCTTTTGACCTTAGGTTTCCCTCGATTCTATGAAATGTTTTACTTGAAATTTGAATTTATAAAAATGCTATAATGATGTACAATAAGGTACAAAATGGTAATAAATTTTTGATATGTGACTATGAAAGCCAATGAGAATGATAGGGTACTTACCTTGATTTTTATTATGCCGAAGTGTGTCTAGACTAGAAGAAATAATGAAACAACAAATTAGGATGTCGCACCACACCCGAGAAAAATCTAGGAGTGTCGGGAATGTCGGGACATGGGTGACTGGGTATGGGTGAGGGCACCTACGGGTGGCCTAGACCTCTGTGAGGCACTTTGGAGTGCTAAAAGGTCGAAACCTAATTTTTTCACTATCATTAGGGTTTTACACGTATTTATTGATGATTGTCTGTATGCCACACTTGGATCACCAAAGTACATGTAAATATGTAAAAAAATATCTCCCACAAAACCATCAAACTAAATCAAATCCTAAACAAGAAATATGTAAAATGAGGGTCAACATGTCCTCACTATCAAACAAGTGAACTTAAGACTGAGCATTGTGAAAGGAATGATAAGAATATTGTTCCAAGCCGCGATCTCAGATGATAATAGCACACCACATTAGATTTGTAAAGCAGAAGAGCTAAAATACCATATATGAAAATCCATCATAATCCATAATGCTCAATACATTACAATAGAATGACTTGAATTATTCAATAAGAAAGATGTACATATAGGAGGAGGGCAATGCAACTACTACCTAAATCGTGGTGAATAACTCCCATTAATCGATCTTGGTAGTTAGGTTAACTTTAAAAGACTAGTAAGCTAACTTCACATAACTGAAAAGCTAACTCAACACAACTAGTAAGCTAACTCCACACAACTAATACACCTAAGCAAGCTAACCCAACAAGTGTAAGGCTAACACAAGTGTAAGAATTATCCTAATAAATAAATAAAAGGATAAATAATAACCTACACTAACACCCTCCCGTAAAGCATAGCTTAGGTGGGTGGAAAAGAAGGTGGGTCCCGACAACAAGGCTTGATGAGGTACCCACGTACAATAACTAGGAAAAATGGACACCGCAAGGCACCCAAAACTAGCAATAACAAAGTAGAGAGTAAAATCCTGCTCTGAAGATATCCTTATAAGCTTGAATCTAAAAACTTGTACAATGTCTTTGAAGAAGTGTGGTGCACACTATGGTCTCGAATCCATTGCTCGATCATATAACTCAAAAATAACTAACACTTTGGCTTCACTGCAATAGCTCCATCTGAGGAGACATCGATGGAGTGATGTTGAAAAGTGAAAAACAAACACCAAACATAATTTGATCAATCTTTGCAAATAGGTGTGCCACGATCCAAGAAAAACCAAGGAAACGAGGAAAGGACACAATATCCAAATAAATAGGAGTGCCACAATCCAAGAAAAAGCCGGGGTAACAAGACAAGGACAAAACGTGAAGAAACAATATCAATACCACACCCTCCCATACTTTGCAGAATGGGTAGAGTGACACCACATATTTGTATGAGTTGTCAAAATTAACTACTCGAACACCGACAAACTAACACTAGGCTCCACTAGAATAGATCCCCCTGAGAGAGATGTCATCAATATGCCAAAAAAAGTTTAAAAATATAGATCCAAAATATCTCAACAAACAAGAGAGATATAAATGTATACACCCATAGATACAAGAATGCAATACCCAAAATTTTAGGACGTCGAGCTCAACCGAAAATGCATCCACAAGTGATCACAACACCCTCCCGAATTTGGCACTTTATAATTGAGTGCATGTAAATATTACAATGAGTAATAGTACCTTTTACATTTGAAATATGTGTATAAAAATGTCACCAATGCATAGATCTCAAAAAAATATACAATTTCAAAAAAACGATCACCTTAATCCGAGCTATGGATCAAAAGTTATGAGCTCTACAAGGTTTTGCTATTAAAATAATATTTTAATGCTAATCTTTTAAAAGGTACACGTGACACCCAAATGTCCAAAGGGTAAAAGAGTGCATCCACACGATACATGCTTGCGACCAAAGGATAAAATCCTGCGCCCAAAACCTAAAATGTCTAGAGGGTAAATCATTGTGTCCAGAGGGTACATGCTTATATCCAATGGATAAAAGAATGCACCCAGAGGGTACAGATCTATGTTTAGTGGATAAAACACTGCATCAAAACCAAAATACCTAGAGGGTAAAAGAATGCATCCGAAAGGTACATGCTTATATCCAATGGATAAAAGAATGCACCCATAGGGTACAGATCTGCGTCTAGTGGATAAAAGAATGCATCCAAAACCAAAATACCCAGAGGGTAAAAGAATGCATCCGGAAGGTACATGCTTATATCCAATGGATAAAAGAATGCACCCAAAAAGTACAATTGTGAATACAAACTTTGACTGCAAATATCTTTTTTTCTGGCACCTGTATCAAAAAATCAGAGAGAAACCTAGAAAGTTTCTCGAAAAACCCAAAAATCTGATATAATTTTTGAGCCAAAAAATATGTCTGTACATAATTGTACGGATTTTTTGAGAAATGTGCCAAAAACCTTTAAAATGTCTAGATTTGACTATCTCAAAACATGGCTGAGTTTATAGTCGATTCTAGGGTTTTGGCACCTTCCAAATCCAATGGCGCACTGTTTTGCATAAAAATGCATGCTTGCAGAAAATTTCTCACAAATTCCAAATACATGAAAATAATAAACCCTTGCTTGCAAAGAAAAACTTACAGATGGATGTCTACATCATCTATGGCTCTAATAAAATTAAAGGAATGATAAAAATATTGTTCCAATCCGCAATCTCAGATGATAATAGCACACCACATTAGATTTGCAAAGCGAAAGAGCTAAAATACCATATATAGAAATCCATCATAATCTATAATGCTCAATACATTACAATAGAATGACTTGAATTATTCAATAAGAAATATGTACATATAGGAGGAGAGAAGTGCAACTACTACCTAAATCAGTGGTGAAGAACTCCCACTAACTGATATCGGTAGTTAAGTTAACTCCAAAAGACTAGTAAGCTAACTTCACATAACTGAAAAGCTAACTCAACACAACTAGTAAGCTAACTCCACACAACTAGTACACCTAAGAAAGCTAACCCAACAAGTGTAGGGCTAACACAAGTGTAAGAATTATCCTAATAAATAAATAAAAGGATAAATAATAACCTACACTAACACATTGCACTACATCTCGGACCCAATGTAGCTCTATGTTCTTGTGTGTGCAATAGTGCTCCTAAGTTTCCCTCACACTGATGATGCCAAGATAGCAGGCGGTAACTAGATAGAATGCAAATGTGTGGATGGAAAAATGAACCTCCCCATCCTATGTAGTGCATATCTAGAGTAATAAGCCCAAGATGCAGTCCTTTAAATATGTACATAGATGACCCTTGATAGAAATTTCCCAACCTTATAATGGTATGTATTTTGTGTTTATATAGGGATCTCTTGCTTGATTTCAACACTATTGACATGACATGCTAACTAGTACCTCAAGATAGGAGTAGGAAAAATGAAAATACTAACTACAAATGTCAATACTTAAAACAAGAACAAATAGTGCATGAGTGCCCAAGATGGATAGGAGTGCCTACATGCTTGTGTGTGCATTCTTGGGTCTTTGGTGTCCAAAACACATGATGAAAAATGTGTGAAAAATGATGGACATGGATCCTCGTGACATAACCAGAAATGGGTGTAGAAGTGAGATACGTGAGAGATAAAACCAATAGATATACTCAAAGAAAGAAGACAAACCAAGAAGTGTGTCATCAGTGAATAATTTTCTTACGTGAGATCCATGTATAAAATAACATACTTGGCAATATAGTAAATAGTAGTAAGTGCATGATTTTGTGTCTACACCCTCAGGTTGACACCTTCACCCATGGGTCATGGTTTCATGTTTTATTTCTACCATGGATAACCTCATCACCCATGGGTGATTGCATCAATGCTATATACTTAACCACACTTAATTTTATCAATAAATCAATCACCAATTCATGCCAAAATGTTACACTTACTCTCGCATTTGACATTTGTGCATATTTTCAAACGTAGTTGTTAGAATTGAGGTTTTGTAGGTTTTCATTTTGGATTTGGGCCACCATAGCGAGATAGGATGAAGGTATTCTTCTTAAAATTCTCCTTATCCACCCAAAATTATAATCTCTTAGTGATGTTATCTTTGGGAAGGATCATGCATAAGTAGAAAAATAGTAGGTAAGTATTTCTAACCTATCTTTGTCCTTTGTTACAATTTTTTTTATTATATATATGGTTGGTCATTAATTGTTATAAATTGGGGTATATTGATGTTTTATTTAATCTATTTATTTTTATGCCTATGTTATGACCCTTGAATTTAACCATCTCTCTTGACTTACTCTTATTTTGAATCTTAGTAGGATGCCTCTCTTTATCTTAAGTATAGTCCTTATAGACATATATCTACCTCAATATTAGGACTAATATCCTCTATAATTATGACATTAAACCTCCTTGATAACCTTTGGTATTTACATCTTGTGTGTAGACCTAGATATGATTTCCATCATTTAAAAACTCGGGAGAGGATCCATCTTAGCCCATCATACAAACTCGAGGATTTTATCATGTATGTAATCTATCATAACTATGTTTTTAATGAAATATTTAGGTTTCTTTTGAAACAATACACAATTTTTAAAAAACCATCACCTAATTTTGAGTTCATATGCAAAATTTATGGCATTTATAAGATGTAGGACTTTTCCTAGTTACAAAACCACCCATGGAAGTAGAGTGTTAATTACATAGGTGTCAATGTTGGTTACATAAGCTGTTGAAGGTGAATCGCTGCACCTGAATGTCCAACGACTCGATGGGTTGAGACTCTCGGTGCGATTGCATAACATGGAGCTTTTCCCAAGTGTGGACCCTTGCGAAACCGGAAAGGCTCTCCGGATGAAGGCCGGTTCCTATTCCTCTTTTCAGATGCACACGTAAAAATGCAGAGGATTTACTCAAAAACCTAATCTAACTTGCCAAGGAGACGGGGTAAGAAGATGCATAAAAATAAAACCTAAACTAACAGAGGTGATACACCGAGGAATGAAGAACAACTGTCTTGCTAATAAACATAAGCCATTAAAATGCAATGCAAGATCATGCACAGGTAACCAAATTCGTAGTGAAAGGTCAAGGGGATGCAAATTAACACAGAAAGGGTTGATAATCATCCACAGACATGTATTATTTGCTCCAAAGATTGGCACAATACACTACAAAATGCCAAGAGGCAAAGTTTCATTATAATTTTAAATGGGAGGTTTGAACTCCACAAATTCACCTACCAAAGAGAAGAAGGGAGGGGCAAAACAAGAATGTCTAACCTTTAGAAAGAAGCCCCTCCTTAAAATTTATAGGAGGAAAAAGAGAGGGAGAAGAGAGGAAATCAAAATCTCCCCTAACCACCTCCAAAATGCACTTAACTCATCTCATAATGATGGTAGGTGAGAACCCCAGTGAACCCAAAAGTGGCGAACTATATTTTGCATTTTTAAGAATTTGTTCTCACCCAATTAAAGATATCTAGTCGTAGTTGGATAGAGGACCTCGTAAGATTTCCAAAAGTCCAACCTTACATGAATCTGAGCTCCCAGTCAAAAGTTATGGCCATCTAAATATCTCGCATGAGTGCAGTGCAGCTCTGTCAGCGCTCAAAATGTTGCGCCTCCTGAAGGTGCGCCTTGGTGCATCCATGTGTGTGTCGACATCCTCTTACATGCGCCAAGGTGCAACTTTTACCATGTCGACACTCTGTGTCATGTGCCATTTATGTGTGCCAAGGCGCAACTTTTTCCGTGTCGACACTCTGTGTCATGCGCCACTTCTGCGCGCCAAGGCGCAACTTTTTCTGTGTCGACACTCTGTGTCATGCGCCACTGCGCCAAGGTGAAAATTTTTCGTGTGTCGACACTCTGTGTCATGCACCTCTTCTATGTGTCAAGGTGCAACTTTTTCTATGTCGACACTCTGTGTCATGCGCCTCTTCTATGTGCTAAGGCACAACTTTTTCTGTGTCGACACTCTGTGTCATGCGCCTCTTCTGTGTGCCAAGGCGCAAATTTTTCTGTGTTAACACTGCGTGTCATGCGCCTCTTACGTGTGCCAAGGTGCGTAACTTTTTCTATGTCGACACTCGTGTCATGCGCCATTTCATGCACCCCAAGGCGTAACTTTTACGTGTCGACACTCTGTGTCATGCGCCATTTATGTATGCACCAAGGTGTAACTTTTACGTGTCAACACTCGTGTCATGCACCTCTTCTATGCGCGCAGGTGATAAATGTTAGGGATTTGAGCTTCTTTGATTTCTATATTCTTCTGCTTGTCTATATCTACCTGGGGAAAGATATATACAACAATAACTACCCTAGTAGTTACACAAGTATTATTAAAAGTTTCATAACTTCCTCAAAATATTTTAAACCATTGTGGTGGGTGCAAAAACCACCACCCCTTGGTAGCAATGATTTTGTCAAAATGTAGTAAAAAATGGATTTGAAACAATTGCAAATGTTTCACTTATACAATCTATTTTATGAGATAGATGGAAGTTTTAGTAAGTTTGAGTCTTTTTTTAATCGTTAAATAAGAGGTTTAATGGGTACCTTTCCCATTTTTTAAATATATCAATTTTTTTACAATGAAGTCACATAAAAATCACAAATGATAATGCCCATTTTAGGTGGCAATCTAAGACCACGAGGGTAACAAACCCAACTTGTTAAAAAATATTTAAAATAAAAATACAACACATTTAAATAAATACATGTCTTATATAGTAGAACTATATTTTTAGTTGTCCAAGTAATCTATATCTAAGACTCATATGTAATCATGATTCCCATATCTCAAGCTCTTGTTGTACCATATTGAATGAGGAGTTTATCTTTCAAAGAATATTTCATTTTAAAACTAGTCCACTCATTTTTTTACGCCATGGAAGAAGAATTATAAATGAAGGGAGGTGAAATAATAGTGTTCAACTAGGCCCAAAATATTGGATGATACCCATTGGTGAAGAAATTGTAGTAAATTTGGAATTATTTTTAGGAGAAGAGCAAAAAATCCCAAAAAAAAGCTACTGATAGAATCTTTGTTAGGAAATAATTATATTAGTGCTCCATTATTAATCATTATTATTTGTTAGGTCATTATTATATTTGTTTATATGTGAAGTTGTTAATAAACAACTCACATGAATAGAAGTTTGGTGAGAGAATTAAGGAGTGTTGTTATATCAGATTCCTATTTTATAGGAATGACTTATTCCTTTATATTTGTAAGAGTTCTCGTATGGAATATAAAGAAGATATCTATTATTTTGCTGTGTAAATCTGCTTGTTCTCCAAGATTTGGTATCAGAGCAAGCTGAGTAATGGAAGAATTAAAATAGGGGCAGTTGTCATGTGATTTTCTCCTCCTGATGAGGAAGATTAATGCCTCGGAAAAAGAGTTTTTAATTGTAAAATGCCTTCACCGGAAATTTAGTTTGCATAGGATATTCGCAGTGATATGGTGATTTTTATATTGAATTTTTTTTACAGAGTTCATTTATCATCTCTCTTGATCGCACTTTTTGTAGAGAAGGCAAATGTTTTGGTTGAGAAGGTTTTGACTCTTCCCGAGCTCTTTTATTTGGTGTTGAAATCGTTCCAGGGTGCGTATTTTGTATACTAAGATCTGTGCATAGACATTTTCTCCAACAAGTTTTTAATATTCCAAAATTCGTGGATCTCCATTCAAATAGATCAATCAATTCTGCCAATTCTATGAAGGATTCATGATGTTTTTATAAATATTTTCCTTTCATTGGTTCTGCATGCAAGCTCAGAACTGGTATATGGTTCCTCAGACAGATATCTCCACTTGATGGCCTGATTTTGTGTTTATTTTACACGACTCAAAACGTGGTGCGACTAAGATATCGCATGCCTGCAGATCTCACTATTTTTACATCCACGTGTCTTCCAGATCTTTTATGCTATAAACAATATTTGGATATCATCTACTTCAAAATTTTGTTCTGCAAATCAATTTAAGTATTGCCGCATTTGTTCTGCTCTGAGAGGCAGTTCCTTGCATGTGGAGAGTGTGCAGATTCTTTGTTGAAGACCCGGTCTCATATTTTGCATCGTACCTGTCACTAGAGTTCCTGCCAGATTATTCTAAATGACATATGCGCAGATTCCTTGCCGTTCATCACTCAGATCTGCGTCTGCTGCTATTTAGTGTGGGTCTCACGTGTCTTCCACGTCTTGGTCTACATATTTGCATTGAAACCGACTCCTACAAGTCTTCTTCGCTGGAAATTAAAATCAAAACCACCCTTATCAAATATAAATGGTATGGTTTATATTTCTAGTGTCTACTTACGTTGAATCTTCTGCTAATTTGGCACGTGTCCCAAGTCTCATCATTCAAATATCTAGGTTTTAACTTCACCGTTCATTAGCATTTTGTATAAGGCGTGTCAATAATCCCATTTTTGATTATTTGTTTATGTCAATGTCTAGTTGGTCAAAATAATTAAAGGCATTTATGATTTTGCTTTTAATATTCAAAATTCAAATAGGTCGTAGAGTCTAGGGATTTAATAAATATTGTCAATTAGTATTTTCGAGTCTTGTGTCATCAAATATTATTTGTCTTTAATGTCAAAATAATGGTGTCAACAAAATATGTCAGTCGGTCATCATCAAATGTTAAATGTCGTTATCATTTTGTCGTTTGTAAGTCATGTTAAGTCATGTGTCAAAAATATATTTGTGTCAGTTTTTTATCGTCATTTAGGTGATTATTAGGAAAATTGTCAAAAAAATATTGTAAAAATAAAAAAATTTCCTCACATTTCAACTATTGGACGCATTATCGCTTGTACGCGACGTCCAAGTGGGGGGGTGCATTTTCGGTGGAAACCGACACCTAGTAGTTTGTAAATGAGCCTCATTTCCATATCCGCTAAGTAAGTAGCAGAATACTGGAGGAAGGAGGCATCGGAGGTTGGAGGTCATTCAGCGACCTCTCGTCAGTTGCCAACGACGGGGCCGCATATCAGCTTTGGTGACATGTGTGTGTGCAGTTTGATTTTAGTGCTTCCAGTGTGGTGTGCCTCAGTTTGCAGTGATCCTGTTTTCAATAAGTGGAAATTTCACATTGAGGGGGGGAACATGATCCAATGTTCCATTTCCAGTATGTCATCTTTTTCTATGTATGTGTAGACACCCCAATTTCACATCTATCCTAAATCAATTAATTTCCCTTCCTCATTTCCCACAAAAATACACTTCGAATTAATCAAATATAATTTGATTAATTATCCATTTCAAATCTAAAAATAATCTAATCCTCACAACATGTCATTATTCTCCATGTTTTTCCACTATTGAATTAAAAATTCAAATTCAAATCCTCACCCACCATTCGTGGTCCCCACTCACCTAAAATCCTCCACTTATGAATTAAAAATATAATTCAAATCCTCACCCATTCTTCGTGGCCCCCACTCACCTAATATTGCCCACATTTTCAAACCATCCACCTAATCTTGCCCACATTTTCAAACCATCCACCTAATCTTGCCCACATTTTCAAACCACCCACTTAATCTTGCCCACATTTTCAAACCATGATTACTTAAATTAATTTAAGCTAATCACTCCCTCAGGCTATAAATACAACCTTACCCCTCCCCTCTAAACACACGGAGAATAAGCTTTCATGCCATATCTAAGTTCTTGCATCCTTTGAGCAAAGAACATCATTCTGCCTTGTTCTAATGCCAAAATAGCCTCATAATCCTTTTTCCCATCCATCGGTCAAAGTAAGAGGATCGTTGTTGCGGGAAGGTCTTGCTCCGTCTTGAAGAAAAGCACCTACATATCACAAAATCGGGCTCAATCCAAGTTTCCTAGCCCATTACGAGGTTTGCTACGAACACGACGAAGGAGGAGGTTATAAGCAACAATGAAACTCTGAAGCTCATTCTGTCTTTGATCTCCTCGGTGCTTGGTGTTTAGTTCCCAGTTTTGATTTTGTTATTTACTCATCATCTGTAGAAACACATGAACTAGCCATTAGTTTATCATCTTACTGTCATGGGACAACCAATCCGGAAAATGCATTTATTTATTTACTTTTGCTAAAATAACTGCTTTGTAGGAAGTTAATCATTTTTATTTTCTTTTATTTTAATCAATCATTTTGTGATCTAACTCTTTCTTTCTGTTTATTTTTCTTTTTTAACCTTGCTGTCAAAATTTTAGCTTCTCAGGTGAAGTATAGAAGTCAGAAAATTAAAAAAACCAGCTCCTGGGACGTTTTTCTCACGTTTAAAATTTTCATTCAGAGCGTTCTCGTAGCCCATCTTCCGGAAGCCATAACTTTTGCTCCCGAACTCGGAATGACTTCATTTTTTTTTTAACGGAAAGGTATTGAAAAGATCTATGCAATGAAAAAATAATTTTTAGATTTAGACTTACAGAAAAAATTTGGTTTCATTTCTTCTAACACCTGTCTTTTTAACAAAAAAACAACAAAATTATAGTTTTATTTATTTTTATTTTTATTTTTAATTTTTATTTCACGAAACATCCTCACACGTATGCTCTTTCCTTGCACTTCAAAAGTGATCTTGGAAATAAGAAACGTTGAGGCCACTTGAGTTCTAGAAAATAATTTTTATTTTTAATTTTTGCCTTACATTTAAATTTTCCACAAAAACACTTCTAGGTAACGTTTTCACCCTCTTCTTTCATCATTTTTCTTTTTTGTGAAAATAATCATTATCACTATTTAATCATGATTAATTGCAATAATTATTAATATTTAAGAAAAAAAAAAACTATTTCAATTGTATCCGTGTATGCTCTTTTCTTGCGCCTTCGCGATCTAGAAAATCAGAAACGGTCACAATTTTTTTAGTTTCTTGTTCTAACATTGCAGGATCCTCTAGCTTTATTTTTCAACTGTCATTTTAATAATTATTTTCCTTTGTCATATTCTTAATATTTGTTTGGTCGTTGGTTGTGTATGCTCTTTTCCTGCGCCTTTGAGCGATCTGGAAAATCAAAAACAACCACGATCACTTTTCTAACATTTCATTTGCAGGATAACTACTAATTTGTTTTCTGTAGAACCACGTTCTGGAATATTGTCAAAAACAAAAACAACAAAATCATGCAAAAATACCACCATTTAAAGACAATTCTTTGAAACAAAAAAAAAAAAAATACGCTCAGTACGTAATTATTTTTGCTAGTGATTTATTTCAAGTTGGAAAGAACCTGCGTTTAATCACTTTATCATATTGTTTTTTGCACGTAGAAAGAGTGGATTTCATCACCACAAAGCTACATCGGTGACGTGGACTTGACTACCACGCACCAACAAAGCATTTGCATCTGCATTGCACTTTGAGACCTAGTCTCATCACAGCGTTCGGTATTTACCTCCGCTTTGCTCTTCACTTACAGTAATCTTTGTCGTGCGGTGCATGTGAGTCACGCCTAAATAGTCAGAATAACAACGAAGCTTTGGGCATCATCCTGTAAATCTTCGGGAGTTATAAGGACACCATACACATTCATCCCTCCATCACCTTCCACCTTTTCACAAAACACATTACGGGCGTGGTGATTCACTCAGAAACAGTAAGTAAAATTGGTGAGTCTCCTCCAGTGCTCTAAGGGTTCCCATGTACCAATTCTGTCCCCGTCATGAAATTAGGTATATCGGGACTAGGGTATATCGGAGGACGCATCTTCTTGGAGTAATAAGAGCTTCGCATCCACCATTTCCTGACATACTTGTATGATTGCATGAAACAATTATCATTCTGAAGAAGTTACGTCATAAGCCAAAACAATTGAATCCACATGACTTTTGCTTTGTTTGAAAACACAATAATTTAGCATTTTTTTATCATAAAACTTGGTGATATCAATGTGTTCATTGTAAAAGTTGGACCCTAGTTGTGTTCCACAAAAAAATTAGTTCTCGACCAATTCAATACCAAGTAAAAACATCCAAACAATCCAACAACACTGGACCAAAACATCACACCAATTTCATTAGCTCAATTTAGCCAATAATACATCATCATAGCTTGTCTTCTTTATATCCATAGATATTGAGTGACTTGCGTTCACTCCTTATCTCATCGATTGTCGAACATTCTTTCTAGCTTGTTTCAAGCTATATCAAAATGACATTGAGTGACTTGTTTGAGTTCACTCATTATTTCATCAGCTGTCGAGTTTCACAAAATCCCATCCGACACAAATCCCTTCAAAACTCATTTTGAGTTCACAACTGTGTTGAGTCACTTGTTTGAGTTACTCTTCCTATCAAAAATCCAGAGCTTGTTAAAGCCAAACCAATCAACATATTCATCATAGCTTGTTTGAGCTACATCCCACTTGTATTGAGTACCTTGTTTGAGTGTACTCCTTACATTTTCATCTGTTAAGCTTGTTTAATCCAAACCAATCAACATATTCGTCATAGCTTGTTTAAGTTATATCTCACTTGTATCCCGAGTAGCTTGTTTGAGCTTACTCCTTATAGCCTTGTTAAAACTTGATTGAGCGAAAACAAAGATCATAATCAATAGGTTGATTTCTTCATCGCACATTTCTTCATTCTCCCTCTCTTTCAAACATGAAGAATTCACGAAAAACATCACACAATGAGCTATTAGAACAAATTAATAAGATGACAACACAACTCTCTCATATGGCTACCCAAATCAGTGAGCGATCACCCAAAAATCCGATCATACAACCTCATGAAGAAATCAGTTCACGTAAAGTCCAACATCGTTTACCCCCTTGGAGAAAGTCTCTCTAGTGTTTTCATCAACTAAAAGAGGCTAAGCGATAAAATATCCAATTACAAACCCTTTGTCAAAGGGGAAGCTAAGCCATCTTTGAGTACAAACCTAACACATCTTGTGAATTTCATCGCATTGATGGTCATCACATAGATAAATGTGTACGATTTAAAATTACGTCCAAGACTTAATTGGCGGACGACGTCATCTCTATAGAACTTGATGACAATGCTCTTCTGACCAACGACGACATCCATACCACAACTTTCCATGAAGAAGTGACTCTACATCGAAACTCCTATATATACTGAAATTCCACGAGATCATGGCGACAGATCAAGACTCTCTAATTCCAAACCAATCCATATCTTCTTCAAATTTCCTTCCATTAGTTCAAACATACATTGAACCTTTTTTTGGACAACAACATTCTTCCAACATCTACTCAAAGACTTGAACTTATTTCAAGACTCTCTTTTCAGCCCAAACATATATTGAACTGTTTTGGGTGACAACATTCTTCCAACATCTAACGAGACCTTGATCTCATTTCCCAAGACTCCTTTCAAACCTTGATATTCACGTAGACACTACGAGACGAGGTTCCATCAGCAGTACCATTAAGTTTGATTCTATTCTTCCAATATTGGCTCTTATGCCTAACATCTTTAGCCTTTTTGTGAAACACAACCACATCAAGTTTGGACACTTGCAGCGAATGCAACTGTCATGACCATCATACTTTCAACGATCGATCTTGCGGGCATCTCATCACTAATGATTCTCACCTATCAAGAATTCTATGTGCATATATTCTACGAGGTATATATACCTAGGAATATCTTTATGCCACCTTTTCCATCTTTAATTTTGAATCTATCGTCAAATCAATTAATTCATGGACAAACAGAAGCAAAAAATCAAACAATGCAAACTGAGGCCACTCCCTTCTCCCTTGTTTATGGTGGGGAAGATATTTTACATGTCAAGGTTGAATTCCCATCCTTTAGAATATCCCTCAAAGACGTAATCAATAAAGATTATTATCAACATTCACGCCTTAATGAACTCGAGCTTCTTGATGAAAAACGACTTAATGCCCTAGATCATCTTCAAGTATATCAAAATCAGCTACGACATAGCTACCATAAAAAATTCAAACCTAGAAAATTTAAGGTCAATCATTTCATTCTCAAAGAAAATCGAAAGAACACACCCAAAGAACGAGACAAACAAGACAAATTTGAGCCCAACGAAATCATAGATAAATTTGGCTCTGGAGCCTATAAATTGGCCACTACAGATGGTCAAGATCTTGATGAACCAATGAATGTAGTTCATTTAAAGAAATTTTATCCTTGAGATGTTCACTATTCCAGGATACAACATGTACATTGTTCCTTTTGTCTTGCTTATCTCCAAATAATTCAAATTTATTCATTTCCATTGGCAAACATTTTCATTATCAAAATCACATCTTCATATTTATCATCATGAGACAAGTGCTAATATAAATCCTATTAAGTTTGTGAGCATCATACTTCTTCCACTTTCATGCTTTTCCTCTATGGTCATACCTAAAAGCTTACTTGCGATGGTAATATATCCCCTTCTAATACATTCTCTCTTTCATAACAAAGCTCTAAACTTCATTACCCAATTCGTTTGGTCGTCCATCTCAGTCTTCGGTGTTGAACCCTCGCGTCTCCTAGTAGTGTGGTGGGGCTGAGATTGGGGGCAGATGTTTCTTCCCAAATACAAAGCACTATTGTAAAAAAATCCATCAATTCAATAACTTATGAATAATTCATTGTCACATCTTTCGTCCTTCATAGTCTTTGGTGTTGAGCCCACACTTCTTACTAGTAGTGTGAGACTAGGAATGGAGGAAGGTGCCCTTACTCGTCTACGTCTTGTCTTCGGTGATAAACCCTTGCCTCTTACAAGTGGCATGGGGCAAAGCATAGAGGGTCATTCTCATACAAGCATAAAAACATTGCAAAATATTCCAAAAAAATAAAATAAAACAAAGCAAAAAAAAAAAAAAAAAAAAAAAGACAAAAGGAATTCACTCACCTATACTTTGCCTTTGGTGATGAGCCCTTGCTTCTCACTAGTAGCATGGGGCAAGGCATAGGGAGTCATTTCAAAAATACAAAATCTTATAGTGCTTTACAAATTATAGAATCCCCCGAACACGTAATTTAGATGCCTAAGTGAAGAGAGAACTATCCCTTAACCTCATATCTTATCAATCGGTAGGCCACATAATCTGCTCATAAGTCTAGCATGTGACTCATAAAGTGAAAGCCATTTTTGAAACCATTCGGTACCATTATGAAGAATGGAGTCACAATTTCCCCAAAGGGATTGTTGTTAGCATTTGTCTCTATATTCATTATCTACCTCCTACGTCCTTCTTGATTCTTGGTGATGAGCCCACACATCTTACTAGTTGTGTGGAGTCAAGAATGGAGTTGGAATTCTTTTCATCATATCATCACCACCATATCATGCCAATGGAAAGTGAATTTATGATATTTTGAGCATAAGTTACAATGCGGAACACGGTACATCGTCTCTCAAAAATAAGTCTCGCACTTTCTGGTCCATAAATTGTCAATCCATGATGTAAAAATCAAAAACATTTGAAAATCGTAAAAAATCCAAAAACATTTGATAATCGTCAAAAATCTAAAAACATTTGAAAATCGTCAAAAATCCAAAAACATTTGAAAATCGTCAAAAATCCAAAAACATTTGAAAATCATCAAAAATCCAAAAACAATGTAAAAATCCAAAAATCCAAAAACATTTGAAAATCGTCAAAAATCCAAACACAGTGTAAACATCATAAAAATTCAAAAACATTAGAAAATCCAAAAAAATATAAAATTCAAAAACAAACATTAGAAAATCAAAAAATCTAAAAACAAAAACATTAGAAAATATCCAAAATACAAAAACATTTGTAAAATTTTCAAAAGACCAAAAACATCCACAAAATTGTAAAAACTCAATAAGTAACACAGTTCATCCTTTGAACTATTATCCCAAACGAATGGTCCAACCACCTTATGACTACCAATTTCAAACCACTTCTCCTCGCATGAATCCTCGCTTGGGGAAAATCCGGCTCTCATTGTTTCCTTGTTTGAGGTGACCCACCTATCCTTTGTACCTCTGGCAGGGGCACATCTAATCAATCATCACCTTGTGGAACACGTTAGGGACATGTTTACTAGTTCTTGTGTTGCGGTATTAGTGGCAAATTATTAATTTCTTTCTTGTATCTTGATATATTACGGGGCATCTTGATTTTATATATCCTGTGTTCTCTCAATATTCTTATGTTATCGATTGCATGTAAATGCTTGGGGCATCATACTTTCTTGATGGCCTCTGTCTATGCTCTCTTCCATTTGCATATCATTCTGGGGCATCAAACCTTTTTGATGGCCCCTGTCTATGCTATATCACGCATATTACAGATCTAGTCATCCCGATCTTTTATATCACGATGCATCACTGTTATGTGCTATATTAAAATTAAGATGCTTTTCGTCACGTGAGTATCTTCCTGCATGATCAACATCTTACTTTGCACCCCATCCATTCACCCATACTAATGCATTCTCCAGGTTTGCGAATCCTACTTGATCACGTTGCGGTTTGCGAATCCTACTTGACGATCTTTCTCAAAGTAGCATTCACTATCCAAGGTAGCTCCTTCTCCCCACCATGATCACCATGTATTTGATCCATTCATTCTCACTTCTCATTTTTACTCCTCCACCGCTTATACCCATATTACTCTTCTCACCATTCTGTCCCCTCTCACCCATTGGTATTCTTTCCTTTCACCCGTTTTCTTCCCGCATGACAATCTTACTTAATAACCCCTACTATATGGAATCCTCGGTGGAGGTTTACCCTCTCCCTAAGATCTTCCCGCTTATAGAAGCTTCTTCACCACATGCCCTCTCATCAAATAACCATCACCACCAAACACATCTTCCACTCCACCTCTTCTACTTCCCATTCCCGCATCATTACTCTCACCACGTGGGCATCCCAATTAAGGATTCCCCTCACACTCTCCACCCTCCACTACATATATTCCTTCATCCATTCATGTTATACTCCTTTGTGTCCTTTCTTTCTTATTATCACCTCATCTCATATCATATACCACTTAGGCATACCTCACTCACTCTTTTCTCATCCTTCCCCAAATCCACCTTATGCCTGGTCATCCTACTTACACACTCTCGTAGTATGGCAAATTCACTTGAGGGTTCCCCTTCAGTCCATTTTGTCATACCCTATTCCCACCAACTCTAACATCATCCTTCTTCCTCAGCTTGGCGATCTTACTTAACCATCCCAGCCGCATGGCAATCTTACTTAAGACTTCTACTTAAGGTTGATTTGTCCTGTGGCCTTCCCCCATCCCATCATATTTCCCCCATCTTCCTTCTCCCACTTCTCATCGCGATCATCTTCTTCACCCTACCATTCCACCCCTATCTCCAATATCATTTTGTCTTTCTCTTTGCATATCATCCACATGCCGGTTGGGAGACCCTACGAAACTTCTCCCCGATATGACGATCTTACTTAAGAGATTCTCTTAAGCATGACATGTCATCTTACACTCGCCCATCACTCTCCAATCTCACCACCAAATTTCCTCTTCATTCCCCATCATCACATCTTTTTACCACCACTATCACCCTCCTCTCCTTGGTGATCTTACTTAACCACTCACCCGAGCGTGGCGATCTCACTTAAGAGTCCCTCTTAAGGATGATCTGTCTCCTTGCCTTTCCCCATCACTACCCACCCTTCACCCTTCATTTTTCTCGGCATTCCCCATTATCACATCCTTTCACCTCCTTTTCGATTCTCGCATGAAACACCACTTCTCGCTTGACCATTTGTCATATCCGGTTTTGCTCACATGCAATGGCATCTTACTTACCCACTTAGTCACATGAAAATCTTATGTTAGGGTCCTCCCTACACTTAACTTGTCATCATGAACTTCTCCCGCCTCATTCTTATTTCACTTTATTGATCGTTTCTTCCACAGTATCTCCTATTACCCACTTTTCCTCCTACTATTATCCTTTCTCCACATATCTTCTTCTGACATACACCTCATCTCTTCCACTCTGAATCACATTCTTTTCCCCCATTTTCCCCTCCTTGATCCATCATCCTTCATACCATTTCTTCCCATTCTTTTCATGTCTTGGTTCTTCATCCTCACCTCGTTCATCCTCATCACCCCCATCCTCTCCTCGCTTTCACTTCGTCCCAACTCCTCCCTCCCATCTTCTTCACTCTTTCCCCTTCATCTTCTCACATTCCCCCTACATTTCTACCCACACACATATTCACCATTACTGTTAATACTCCTATATCATTCTTTCATCATCATCTTCTCTTCCCGCACTCATAATTGTCAACGGGTTTTCCCTAAAAATTATCAATCCGCATTCCGCACGACCTCATTCACTCCCTTGGACCTTCTAGAGTTTCCCTTCATTCCTTCCCTCCTCTAAGCCCACCACTCATTGGCAACGGGTTTTCCCTAACGTCCCTTTGTTGGCGTTACCCTTTCCAGTCCTCATTCGCTTTCTCTTTTTCTTCATTTTTTCTTTCACCCTTCCCCACCACTCATTGTCAAGGGGATTTCCCTAACATCCCTTCATTGGCATTGCCTCTTCTATCCCCCATTCTCTTTTCTCTCCTATTCTTTTCCCTCACTCCCACCCTTTCTTGTCACTTTTTACCCATCTCTCCATCTCCTCTTTGCCCTCTTCAATATCTTTACTGTCTTCATCATACCTCCTTTTTCTATTTTCCCATCATCCTAGTATCCTCATTTCATGCATCTCCACATCTTTTCCAATCGATGTCATTCCTCCCCTCTTTCTTCTTTGAACATTCCTTCTACCATTTCCTTTCCACTTATTACCCCTTTACGTATTCCCTTCCTTCTCCATCATTTCCTTTGTTATCCTCTTCTCTCTCCCACCCCTCATCTTATTTCCCTTCCCTATATCATCTTCTTCCCCTTTTTCCATCACGTTTCCTCCTTACATCCCCATCGATAACACTTGGTTGTTCGAGCGTTGTCTGTCTTTTTATCATCCCACTCTCCACATGAATCTCCATACTGGTCTGCATTCCATATTCTTTGCCTTGGTCTTCCTCGCAATGACGTGATTCCTTCCAATCTTCTCCTTGTATTCGTTCTATCTTCCTTTCTTCTCCCCTAATTTTCACGTTTCTTGACCACTTCCCCTTTTCTCTACCACCCCTACCTTTTTGTTCATTACTGTATATGTTTCTCTTCCTTTCTCTCCTCTTTTCACACTTTCCTCGCCCCCTCATAGTTTCTTTTTTTTTTTTCTTCTCCGTTCTACTTCTTCTTTTGTCCTCTTTCCATTTCCCTCCATTTCACCCCCTACTCCCACCTCGTTTTCTCCTTCTTATTTATCCTTTCCCATTTCCTCCTTTTCTTCACTCTCTCATTTATTTCAACTGCCACGTATCCCTCTTTACTATCTCTGTTGCTTCCTTCATTTTGCACATCTCTCTATTTCATCCCTTCACCCTCTACTCTCTTGTTTTCCTCTTTTTTCCTTGTTTGTCCTTCATCATTCCCTTCTTCCCCTATCATCCCTCTCTCTTATTTCTACCTCTTTCATTCCTTTTTTCCCCTCCCCTATCTCCCTTACTCTTCTCATAATCAACCCCCAACCCTATCCATTCCCTTTTCTCTTTCCCACACACCTCACACCTAGCATTCAAGGTCGATTGAATCCTTCCTCCATTGCATCATGCGGTCATTCCGTCTCTTCCACTCCATTACCGTCCTCTTCTCCACCAAATCCATTTCCCTTCTTTTCGAGAGTTTTGTCGTATATTTCATTCTCGTCAATCCTCTCGAGGGGGCATCATCACATCTATCCATAATCACATCTTCTCATGACATTTTTGTCTTGGAGGATACCATGACATCCGTCACTCACCACCTTCTATTCTCCCCAACAAACATTCACTCTACCTTTTAAAAAGTAGATTGAATTCTTCCCCCATCTCGTCTACTTTCTTTGAAAGGACACTACTTTCATAGTACCCTTCCAAAGAGGGGCAAATGTAGACACCCCAATTTCACATCTATCCTAAATCAATTAATTTCCCTTCCTCATTTCCCACAAAAATACACTTCGAATTAATCAAATATAATTTGATTAATTATCCATTTCAAAATCTAAAAATAATCTAATCCTCACAACATGTCATTATTCTCCATGTTTTTCCACTATTGAATTAAAAATTCAAATTCAAATCCTCACCCACCATTCGTGGTCCCCACTCACCTAAAATCCTCCACTTATGAATTAAAAATATAATTCAAATCCTCACCCATTCTTCGTGGCCCCCACTCACCTAATATTGCCCACATTTTCAAACCATCCACCTAATCTTGCCCACATTTTCAAACCATCCACCTAATCTTGCCCACATTTTCAAACCACCCACTTAATCTTGCCCACATTTTCAAACCATGATTACTTAAATTAATTTAAGCTAATCACTCCCTCATGCTATAAATACAACCTTACCCCTCCCCTCTAAACACACGAGAATAAGCTTTCATGCCATATCTAAGTTCTTGCATCCTTTGAGCAAAGAACATTATTACGCCTTGTTCTAATGCCAAAATAGCCTCATAATCCTTTTTCCCATCCGGTCTGAAAGTAAGAGGATCATTGTTGCGGGAAGGTCTTGCTCCGTCTTGAAGAAAAGCACCTACATATCACAAAATCGGGGTTGATCCAAGTTTCCTAGCCCATTCGAGGTTTGCTACGGGCCGAAGGAGGAGGTATGATTATTGGTATTTTACTTCCTTGTTAGTAGTGTATTTTCCTAGCTACGGTATGTATGAGCAACAGATTTCAGTAGAATTTCCTATGTTATTCCCTGCAGTGAGATAGTGATGAGAGTTGTTGATACTACTGCATCATCATGATATCGTGGTTGTTAGTTATCCAGAAAAACTATCCAGAGGTTGTTGGTACTGTCCTCAAAAACCATCTGTTGTGTGGTTGTTGGTTAACCACTTGGAAAACCATCCAGAGGTTGTTGGTATTGTCCTTGAAACCATCCAGATCATGAGCATGCTACGTAGCGGCACGTTGCAGTACAAAGGCAGGTTTTCCCCATGTTCACACTAAGGGGGGGAATGTTAGGAAATAATTATATTAGTGCTCCATTATTAATCATTATTATTTGTTAGGTCTGTTATTATATTTGTTTATATGTGAAGTTGTTAATAAACAACTCACGTGAATAGAAGTTTGTTCGAGAATTAAGGAGTGTTGTTATATCGATTCCTATTTTATAGGAATGAGTTATTCCTTTATATTTGTAAGATTTCTCGTATGGAATATTAAGAAGATATCTATTATTTTGATGTGTAAATCTACTTGTTCTCCAAGAATCTTGATCCATCATTTGCGGTGAAGAATCCTTTTAAGTGATTAAAAATCCACTTTCATATTTCTATAAATTTTCTTGGAAGATTCCAAATATTTAGCCAAATCATCTACCAAGTCTTTATCCTTATAATTGCCATGAACATGATGATGTAAACAATAAGCCCCTTTATACCAAGTAGAATACTTTCCCCTCTTTTGAGAAAGTGTCACATGCATTTTTGGACAAGATTCGACCAAATGGCCAAAATCAAAACAATATCTACATCAAAAATAATTTATCTTAAAAACTAATTGTTGTACCCAAGTCAAATCCCTAATCTTTAACTTCGTTTCCTTTGGTAGCCCTTTGATAGATTTATTTCCACCTAAGTAAGGGAATACATAGATTTAATGAGATACCTTGTTTCCAAAGAGGTCAAAAGGAACTTCCTAAAGTATTACCAAATTTTAAAAGACAATAATTACCCCAAAAATGTAAAGGAAAATTGGGAAATTACACTTTGAAATCAAGTTAGTTGAAAAATCATGGATCAAAGGGTTAACATTTAGGAACCACCACCGTAAGAAAAGAAAATAATGCATGTGCATCTTGAACAAGTGTTACTATTAGGGTCATTTTTATGTTTTGAGGGTATTAAAATTTTCGCATGTAAATAAGAATCCACATTCAGCGTCGATGTAGTGTGTAAGTGGTTAACTAGGCCTAGTCAAGTTTTCACTCCATTTCCTCATTTGAATTTTTGAATACTAGATATTATGATGTGTAAAAGTAAAAGTGATTTATTGTCTTAAAAATCATGTAATTAATCCTTCAGGTTTTAAGATAACTATTCAAATGAAAATCAGTCAAACTCTATTTGTTTTCAAACCATTAAGACCATTTAAATATTTTACAATGTACTAAGGAGACAATTTTAGCAAGCTTGTTGGTGGTTGAGCAAGTGGAGATATTATTGGAGACTTGTAAACCTAAATAAAAATCTTGTTAAAACCTCCTAACCACCTAAAGATCTTGAGATTCATCTAGAAGGGATTAAAATGGCATGGAATTTCATGATAAAACATGTTGTTGGGTTGAAATGAAGTTTTGGATTGATGGTTTCCACAAGATTGTACGTTTGTAACTCCATATTTTAATTTATTTTTGAATGATAATAAATTTTGGTGTGTTAATAAATTGTCTTTGAGTCCATCCATGATATTTTCACACTTTTTTAATCTTGTTTCATGTAATTTTTAAGTTTCATACTCTAAACCCTTAAAAACAGTTTGTGAAATAACTTTTAGAAAATGCTTATAGTTTTGATCAAACAAGGTATTTTTACCCCTAGACCCTAAAATAATAATTTTATCCCAGATAAAATATAAATTTTGGATTTGGAATGAGGTTTTGAAACATCATGAAGAAAATTTATGAATTTATTTTTGCTTTTAGCCTATACTTGTCTCTTCATAGGGCTAAATTTCTAAAATACTCATAACTTTTCTTTTATCTAGTGAAATATTCTAAATTTTTCTATACACCTATAATTGATTATTCCCTAAATTATTTTTGTAGTTTTGGTGATTATACAAAGAATTTATTGCAGTATGAGTGCGACAAGGGGTCTAAGAAGCCCAATTATCAAGGGGTTTGATAGTTTTGGATTAGTTTTTGTATTTTCTCAACTAGTGAGAAATGTTAACCCCATAAATGATTGGATCTCATATTATTCACACTATGAATGGTAAAATTTTAACTAATTCTATGTTCATAAGAGTTTAAGTATTTTCAAGAGTATATCAAGCCTAGTGATATTCTTACAAGCATGTCAAGAGTTGTTCTTCTTGAATTTTGAGTTCGAAACCATACTTGCACCAAGTATGGTATAATATTAGATATTATAATCTCATGTAAGTATGATATTAAACAGTAAAGACAATATATTTCTAAAGAAGTAATGGCAACTAGGATAAGAGGAGAAAGAAGAGGTCCACAAAGGCAACCTACTCAATCTATGTCGATTAAAGAGATGAGGAAAATTCAAGATCATTTGCAATTTTGATATTCACTTGGTTTTATAATGTTCCAAGGGTGATTTTTAGTGTTCTAAAATTTTGGTAGGGCTTCGAGGGTATTTTTGTGTATTACAAGTTTTTGTAGTACCTTGCGCATGTTGAAAGATCAAACTAATGTGTTTTTTGGATTTGAAACAATATCACACAACAAAAGATATATGTTTCACATTGAATAAAGAGCCACAAAATTTAGGGAGTGTTGCAATACAAAGGATAGTTTCCATGCAATGAAGAGAAATATCTATAAAATTTAGAATTTTCCACGATGGTTATGAATTGATGTGGGACCAAGAGAAAATAGGAAGTCCACAAGAGTCTTGAAAAACTTAATATATTAAAATTTCAAAATCTAATATAGTTGACTCATGATGAATATTAAAAAATGATCTTCACTCATGAAAATTCATTTATGTTCATGAAATGAATATGGTATATAAATGAATTCAATTTCAGAATTCGAGTGAGTGTTCATGGTATTATGATGTCATTTTTAAAAGAAAAGGAAAAAACGAGAAGAAATGATTGATTAATGCAAATATATCTATATGATTTATGAAGAAAGAGGAAGAGAAATATCTAGAAGATTATAATGTCAATTTACTAAAGAAGAACGAAGATTGAGAAGTGCATAAGCAAAGTGTAAAGTGCGGGTGTACAGAAACAATAGGAAGAAGTGAAGAATAATCTAAATGCCATCATCAAGTTGAAGAAACAACTACAATAGGTGGATATTTGCATTGTTGAGGTTGGTGCCTCATATAATTGGGGATTGGTGTCTCCAGTGAGTTGGTGCTTACAAATTAATTTGATTTGGTGCTCGTCTTTGGGGATTGGTATCTTCATGGGTTGGTGCTCATGAATTAAGATGACTTGGGTTCTCTTCCTTGGGCGTTTGTGTCTCATGTGAGTGGGTGCTCATAAAAAAGATAATTTTGTGCTTGGAATTATGGATTGGTGTCTCCAGTAGGTTGTTTCCTACAAACATTTGTAAAACAATTAATTTTGTGGCTAGATTCATAAAGTAGCTCTAAGAAGTATTGCAATCTTTTCTCTATGGTTTTTCTCTGAAAGGGTTTCCACATAAATATTTTTATGTGCAAATATTAAATACCTTATATAATTGTTGATGTTAATATTGTTAAAGTATAAATTGTAAAAACAAATAATAATGATTCACCCCAAAAGTATAAGTGTGTTTTCTATAATTGGTATCAAAGAGAGTTCCTTCTTATTAGTCTAACCACTAGAAGGTAGATCTCATAAACACACATGAGAAGCCAAGAATGATTCTCCTCGAACATGGCTCCTTTGTTTGATGGAAATAATTATTCCTTTTGGAGTATAAGGATGCACACATATCTAATGGCTATTGGTTTTGATATATACCAATATTTGTTTAATGGTTATATAGTTCTAACAACTCCTCCAATGACCAAGTTAGAAAGAAAGAAAGTGAGAGAAATGAAAAGGCTATGAATATAATCTTGAATGGATTGTGTGAGTCAAAAATTTTCAAAGTAATGAATTGTAGTTTAGGGAAGAAAATATAGGATAATCTCAAGAACATTTTTAAGGAGATGCAAAAGTGAAGAAATCAAAAATCCAAACACATAGAGGTCAATTTGAAAATTTTTAAATGGGGGATGAAAAATTACAACCTACTTTCTTTGTGTGGATGCAGTTGTCAATACTATTAGAGAACTTAGTAAAGAAATGTTTTTATTAAAGGAAAATAGTTTTGAAGGGACTATACCCTGTTACAACAAAGGCTCAATAGCTAGATCAACATGAAAAAGCATCAAAATAGGATCTGAATCCAGATATTATGATAAGTCCAACAATAGTCAAAAAAGAAGCTACTAATAAAAAGAAAAATAGGGACATAACAACGACTAAACATAAAAAAATAGAAAAATATCAGAAACAAAATAACAACTTGAACTCCTCCAGCCTACCTAGAAGGTATTATTTCTTCAAGGCCCTTTCAATCCTTGATTTGATCATCTACAAGGAGGTAAAAAGTGCTAGAGTGGTGACATGTGTTGGGTCATTAACGTTTAGCTATGAGATGACCTGATTTCTCTCCTTTTCAATACCCCAAATATCCTCAAGGACTCCACTCAACAATGTGATGCTTCTGACATGTTGTTTAAGAAACTCACTGATTACTTTAAATATGGCTATATTGTGGTTGTTTCTATCCTTATTTATCCCTATTCTATTATCCGTGAGTTCAATTTTCACGTAAATTTCTTGATCGATATGTGCCAAAACCCGCATCATCATTTATCTTTCTTTTTCCCTTTTGCTTGTTTAGCTGATGTATCTCTTTCTTGATATTTTCTACCTCATTTTCTAGCGTTTCCATTCTAAGGAGAATATTATCCCTCTCATGTTGGGAAGCTTTGTCTTGCCCTACATTACTGATATGTAAGAGATTGTGAACCATTTCCATATCCTTGTTACTCCAGAGGACATGGCTAGTGGGTCACTTTGTGGGGTGCAAGGTTCTTAGCCTTGAAATTCCTAAAATTAGAAGAGTTGGTCAGGTTGGGAGTGGGTGTGCTATGAAAGGGAGTGGGCTGAACGCTGGGGAAATATGAATGGTGGGGAAATTGATGAGGCAATGCTTGTGAAGGAGAAAGATGAGCCCCGATGAAGGGGATGGCCCTAGTATGTTTTTGAAAATCAAGAATGGATCATTCCAAAGAATTTAGGAGATAGTGTGGGAAAAAAACAACAATATTTATCCTAAAGTGATTAAGGAAAACCAAGTGTTTGGTGGGAACAGTAATGTAGCGACCTTCAAGGGATATAAACTGCACCATCATTTTAGTAATTTCATTGAAAGGTTCTGGAATGGAGCTTACTTGAATGTTAGACGTAACAAAGATGATCTCCTCCCCTGCATCAAAAAAATTCTTTGCTTCAAAATTTTTGTCAACCCTTTTGTTGAAGAACCGATGCCATCCAAAGCTAGCCCTATAACCTCTACAATTAGCTCCTCATTCATAAAAACCTTTTCTCTCCATATTTAACTTTCCTGTCCTTCTAATCTATGGAAAAATGCACTAAAATGTGTTGATCATGCCCTTGGATTTTCTCAATAAATTTGGAGACACCCCCATTTGAAGATAATTCCATAGCTCAATGTTATCCTTTCGAGCAAGATCCTAGGTTCTAACTAGCACGGATCTCCCCACATTTCTTCCTCTACTATTTCCATGATTACTCTGCTACAAACCACCCGTGAAAAGGCTATTTTTGTTTTGCCTATACCAGTTTTTAAGAATCTAGATAGAAATCTGAGAAGCATGTGAACATTTATGGTGGTAATTAGAATAAATCCTCTCACATGTGCCATCTTTCTTATCCATTAAATCCCACACAATCTCATTAGATATTCTATCTAGGATGTGAATTCTCATAATTATCCTTGGTAATACCATTTTGTACTTCTGTGGGGGTGTTATTTTCATTATCCTAAGTGGTGAAATTATTATTGGTACCATAGTTAGCTAAGGTATCCACCACCTTGTTTCCCTCTCTATAAGTATGAACAATTTTAATATTTTTGAAGGTATGACATATATTAATAGATTCCTAAATGAAATCTTTAATAGTCCAACTTGGAGGGTGTATCTGATTAAGATGATTTATAATATTCAAGGAATCACCTTCAAAAATGATGTTTTTAATGTTGTAATCCCTAGCAATTCTTAGACCCCATAAAGCTGATAGAGCTTCTGCATAGTGATTGGTTTGATTGCCCATTCTTCCAACGATAAGCAACAACTAAACAACCTTTATGATCCCAAATTATTCCTCCACCAATAGATGCCCCTAGGTTTCCCTTAGAGGCTCCATAAAAATTAAGTTTATACTAAGAGTTTGGAGGAGGGATCTAATGAATTAGAGACCTATCAATATTTTAAGTAATTTGTTTCGAATATTTTCAATACCCATATTCCAATTTGAGAGAATAAATTCTTCATCTTCGGATATTTCTTATTCTTGGGAGGTTTAAATCTTTCAATATTATCTTTAATTGCATTACCAATCTTAGTAAAGCTTTTCTTGCAAGGTTGTCTATTATTTCTAAAAATTATGTCATTTCTTGTCTTTCCAAACTCTCCATATAATATGGGGCATCACCAATTTCCAAATTTTCAAAACAATACAGTGTTTAAAAGGAGGATCCCACTGAATCCAATATTGAAGAAATTCCTTTGGCATTGTCCAACAAACATTGAATTTTAAAAAAACATAACTCCAGATCTTTGAAGCATACTCACAATGCAAAAAAAGATGCTTGATGTCCTCAACCTCTTTTTTACATAGGCAACACATATTTGGAATTATAAAGCCTCTCTTGATAAGGTTTTCATTTGTGAGTATTCTTCCTCTGAGAACAAGCCAAAAGAAGAAATTGATTTTAGGAGTTAGCTCTAGCATCCAAATCCTACTCCATTTGAAATCACAATGGATGTTTTCAAAATAGGAATTGTATCTAGCTTTGACAGTGTATTCCCCATCACTTGAGTTGTTCCAAACAAGTTCATCCTTAACTTCAATTTGACTCAGGGGTATGTTATCTAGCTGCACTTGTAATAAGGAGATTATGAGATTTAGCTCATCACTTTCCACCTTAAGTTGCTTCCATCTTTTTCTATTACCCTCCATTTCAATGTAGTCTTTGACTTTAGTTCCATAATTTTTCTCTAAAATATCTTTGACAGAACCAAATTTATCATTTAAACTGAGGCTAGTCAAGTTATCACACCAAAATTGAATATCTCTGCCATTTACATCCTTGTTTGATAAAATTCCTGATTTATATCAATTTTTCCAAAAAATAGACCTTTGAGGTACTTGGTCATCATGAAGGAAGAAAGTTACAGTTTTCTAAGATGAAACTATTATATAGTTTGGAAGAAATGACTTGGTAAAGAAACTAAGGATGAAACTATTATGTAAAAAATGCTAAGATATCTTATATTGATATTCGATGCCAAAGTGTCTACTATTGAAGAGTTGAAATACTTAACCATCATAATAATGGATGAACTACATGTGATTATTAAAGCATATGAGATGAGAAATGAAGGTGATAAATCATCAAAGAAGGTGAAAAGAAAGAAACCTGAACCACATCATTGATATAGCAATGATTCATATGAAGAAGAAGCTCACTTTTTCATAAGGCTAAAGAAAGGGTGTACAAAATATAAAGGTAAGTTACATTCAAATGTTCTCATTTTGGTGAAATAGGATATTATGCCAACAAATGCTCATATAAAAACAAGGTTGATAAATAAAAAACATAATTTGAAGGAGAGTAACATGTATTATCAATCTAAGAAGAACCATAAGCAAAGAAGATCTGAAAGTAAGAAGAATCTCTAAAAGCACAATAAAAACCTCTATACCAAGGAGGAGAATAACTCATCTCAAGAAAGTGAGTAAATTGTCTCTCACCAATGATAAAGATGAACTATTGCACATGGCCTTAGAGATTAAAGAAAGAAAAGAAGAGATGGATTCATAATATGAAGAAGATACTAAATTTGAATCTGAAGTGGATCTTGAAGGAGAACTCATTTCTACCCTAGAAGAACTCAAGAGTATAAGAAAGAAAAATAAGAAATGAAAAAATAATTTCAGAAACTAGAAGATGAGTATGGTGCCTTAAAATAAAAAATGACACATGATCTTGAAGAGCCTGATAAAATCATAATTGATCTAAATATTCAACTAGAAGATATGAAGAAGATGGATGAGGATGTGAGAACATATTTGAAATAGAAAGAAGAATATTGTGAGAAACTTGAATGTGAAGTTTTTTCCTTAAGAAAGGAACTTGAGAAATCAACTACCAAGTTGAAAAGATGTCTCAAATTTGAAAATATATCTAAAGTTTTAGAAGACATTATTATAATAAAATATTACCATTTATCAAAATAGGTCTTGGGTATAATGAGAAGTCTATAAAATAAGATCCCAAAGAATCTACAAAGATGACAAGTCTAGAAAAATCAAGAAGCTATTTAGATGCTCTTAATTTTTTTACCAAAGATGAGAACAATAAGAAGGAAGAAGTGCATGATCCTCACTAGACAAGCACTTCAAATGAAAGAAGAAAAAGGAAAGAAATTAATGTTCCGAAAAATAATAGTACTCCTCCAAAGGGTAACAAGGATACAAAAATAAGATTATTTATTCGAAGGAGGAATTACAAAATCATGTTTCAGAATTCCTTTTATGGCTATTAATTTTCATGTAATTAGTTTGGTCACATGTTAGCAGATTACAGATCTCATGTAATAATTTTGGATAGGAATAAAAATACAAATTCATATGTGTCCTCAAATAGAAACTACAACTCATTTGCACCTTTAATGAATTTTAATATTGAATGTTATAAGTGCCACAACTTTGGGCATAAAGCTCATTTTTGTAGAAGTTGGTTTGTGGAATCTACCAAGTAGGTTGAGAATGAGGAAACCAAAGACAATCAAAAGGTTGAGTCAGAAAATTTTTGGAAGGTGAAACAGGAGAAAGAAATAAACAAAGAAAATTCCATGATTGTTCAGACAACATTTCATGCACAAAATGAATAAAATCAATGGTACATTGATAGTGGTTTCTTAAGACACATGACTGGAGACAAAGGTAATTTTTTCATCTTGAAAACATTAAATGAAGGTACTATAAAAATTGGAGATAATGCCACTGAAATAATGTCGAGTAAGGGTAACATGAGCTTGAGAAATGGTAAATCAAAAACTAAAAATGTCTTGTATGTTGAAGGACTAAAGAATAATATTTTGAGTGTGAGTCAAATGAGTGATAGGGGATACACAGTAACATTTTATGCTAGAGGATGTGAAATCAGAAAGGCAAGTATAGGGAAGGTTGTTGCTAATGCATGCAGGACAATAAATAATCTTTACATTCTTAGTGATATTAAAGGTGAAAAATGTTGCATGAGGAAAATTGATGAGATTTGGTTGTGGCATAGAAGAATGATTCATATGAACTTTGACAATTTAGTAAAAATAATTTCCAAACAATTTGTTAGAGACATGCCAAATATTACTAACCAATAAACACACTTTGCAAACAATGTTAGTTTGGAAAATAAACAAGAGCTTCATTCAAGACAAAGGAGTACTCAACTACAAGGTTATTAGAACTTGTGCATACTGATCTCTGTGGGCCTACAATAACTCAAAGCATGCAAGGTGAGAGATATTTCATGTTATTTATTGATGATTATTCTAGGATGACATGGGTTAATTTTCTAAGAGAAAATTCTAAAGCATTTGAAATATTTAAGGCATTCAAAGCATTGGTTGAAAATGAAATGGATTTGAAAATCAAGTGTTTAAGATCTAGCTGAGGAGGAGAATTCACTTCAAATGAATTCATAGAGTATTGTGAACGTCATGGAATAAAAAGATATTATTCAGCTGCAAGAACTACAATAGAATGGATTTATTGAAAGAAAAAATAGAATTGTGCAAGAAATGGCTAGAACCATGCTAGATGAATCCAAAATATTTGACAAATTTTGGAGAGAGGTAGTCAACACAATAGTCTATATTCTGAATAGAGGGAAGATCAGAGTAAATAATAACAAGACACCTTATGAACTATGGAAGGGAAGACCAACAATTGTCAAACACTTCATAGTATTTGGAAGCAAATGCTATATCAAGAAAGATGATGAAGACTTAGGTAAGTTTGATTCTAGATCTGATGAAGGTATTTTTCTTGGTTACTCTTCAATGAGCAAGGCCTATAGATGTTATAATTTGAGAACATTAAAAATTTTTGAAAGTAAAAATGTGAAGGTAGATGATATCAAGTATAAAAAGAATAAGATATAAGAAATTGATTATTCTAAATAAGCCAACTTACGAAGATGAAAAGGAATAAGTTGAAATAAAGGAAACAAAACACCATCTAGATCAATCCAAAAAAATCATTCATAAATCATATTATAGGTGAAAAAAATATTGAGTACAAACCAAAAAAGACTGAAAATGACATAGAACATTTATCTTTATTATCTAAGATAGAACCTAAGAATTTTACTGAAGCAAGTGAAGACAAGCATTGGATTGGAGAAATGGAAGAAGAGCTAGACCAGATTGAGAAAAATGAAACATGGGAACTTGTTCCAAGACAAAAAGATACAAAAATGTGATTGGCACCAAGTGGGTTTTCAGGAACAAGATGAATGAAGATGGATAAATTGTAAGAAATAAAGTAAGGTTAGAACTTGCAAAAATTATGCATGTAGTCATTTTTATACCCCTAGAACAACAATCTAATCCCATGTGCATCGGCCTATCACCCAATAGGCACTTTGGACGCTCACCCGAGGTACGTGTGGGTGCCGAGCCCTCCTTTATATGAGTCTTGTGAGAATACATCCTTATTGACATATTTAGATGCAGGAAAGAAAATAACCATGCATTATGAGCACATGATGAGTTATCATATCATTGCATCCATTCATATAACAAAAGAGAAGTATCAAACAAAATACATAACTGATTCATAACACAAAGGAAATGCACTAGGATTTATGCTCATGAACAACATATATTATTTAGAATAGAACCTTATATTCATGTTAACAAGTTCAATAACCACATTACATTCATTAAGGCCATAACAGACCAATATATCAATGTAGATTAGAGTCATGCATCTAGACCCTAAGCTATGCTTTCCACATTACAAAACTAGTTACAGACCCATCCCTCTAAATATGCCATCACTCCTACAGTCCTTCTAATCCCAACCCAAAGTATCCTTCATTATTCTTACAGATCTTCACCTATCCAACACTATATGTGTCTCTCCTTTATTCTACTCGAGCATCTCTATATATAGCTTTAGTCTTCACGACCATGCCTTCTAGAGATAACAGATCAGCTACCAAGTGTCCATGTGGTCCTCAAATGGAGCATGTTTCCTTTGATCCAAGCTCTCCACTATTTTTAATGATTTATTTTTGGATCCTTTCATCACATGCATGGAATATTCCATTCTTGACCCTTTGGTGTCAGGATGGCACCCTATCCACTATGCATGCTAGACAGTCACGCTTTTCTCCTATCTTTGCTCTGGGCGCTAAATATGGAATATTCCATTCTTGACCCTTTGGTGTCAGTGGCACCCTATCCACTATGCATGCTTTGACAGTCACGCTTTTCTCCTATGCTTTGCTGGAATGCTAAATATGGCTAAGTCCCAAAAACCCATATTGTCTTACATGTGCGTGCCATGTGTTCTATTAGACCTTGCTTTAGAACCCTTCCCTACACACCTTCACCCATGTGCCCACGCGCCTTCTTATACTTAGCCAATATTTTGGGGCCCAACATCACCCCAAACTATGCCTATTCTCTGTCCTCGAAAACACTCCTCTTCAATGAATAAAGAATGGTGGTCTCTAAATAGGGGGAAAATAATGAAGGAATGAATAATTGGGAGAAAGAATGAAATAATGGGGAAAATGAAAGAGAACAATACTTATTTTTGAAGGAGGAGAGGGAAATCCTTCCCTATTTTTGCCTCTAGATTTTCCTAGGTGTAAACCTTGCTATGTGCTTGTTGATAGAGGTATCTGACTAAGGTGATCACCTCCTCAAAAATTAATTCCTATCCTTTGGCAATCATTTTCTTAACAATACCCTCCAATTTTTTGCCCAAGTCATCAAGTGCATCCATCTTGCGGGTGATCTGAGGGTATAATTCCTTTAGCCAAATTTTGATCAAGCCTCACAAGGTCACGATAGCTTCTGACTTCTTTTATACCTTGGCCAGATTTTATCCCTTTCTACCCTGTTCCCTTTATTCTTTTCTTGAAAATCCTTGAGTTCCATTTCATGTGTAGTGACTAGGATGCTTGCCACTCTATCTCTATCAATGACAATTGTCATATGCAGCTTCAACAACTTGCATGGTGACCTTTACCTCTGCAAGGAGTTTGGTATATCAAGCAACGATCTTGAAAACCTTTAGCTTCTCTTCTCTCTCTTGGCATGCCAATGCTTCATATGTGGTCTCTAGAGAAAGTGGTATCCTTTCCATCATGATGATGCGAGTCAAATCCTCTAGGAAATGCAAGGGTGATTCATATTTCGATCAGCGGAACTAGGTCGAGATGCTTCAAGAAAATGGCATTTGTAATCATCTCCACCTTCTTAGAGACTTTATGCACCTTTTCCTTCTCTTCCTTTAGTTCATGCCTTAACTGTGCACTGATAAGATCTTCTTGCTTCAAGTCTTTGTTCTTCTCAACAAGCTCCTCCTTTTTCTTTTCCAATTCCTCCTCCAGGAATCTCATTCTATCATTCCTTTTGAACAGTCTGGCCTTAATCTCAACTAAATTTTTTTAAGCATGTTGCAGACCTAATCATCTGACAATTGTTGAGAATTTACCAAGGGATTTACTCTTTTTGTCTCTAGCACCTTCATCAACGCTCCCTAACTTACTTGAACTCAGGTTCATCCACATGGGACTTGAACGCCTAAGATAACATCTTTCTGGTTTGTGGATATGCACCTTCTTCATCAAATGAGTTCATAGCCAGGAGTTGTTCTATTGGTATGATGCTTTGGAAGCACGCACGTAACACCTTTCTTGGATCATTGATGTATCCCATTCCTTGCCCTTGTGCTACCACTACACCCTTCCCACTTGTTTTGTAGCCTTTGGGAAGCTTACTACCAAATTGGGATTTCCACCCATGCTGTCATATTCTTTCCCAATGCTTTCTTCTTCCATTTCCTTCAAAATTTCATCTGCACTCCACTCTAACTCCTGCTCCACAAAATCCTTAATGATGCCCACCACTTCTCTCTCCACGGATTTTTCCACTTTTTCCTTAGTGAGGCTTGGGGTTTCCTAATTTTTGGTCCTTACCTCTTCACTCACTCCCTTTCCTTGATCATGTTCTTCCTCCTCATCATTCTTCTCTTCTTGTTCCTCTTTGTCATTCTTATCTTCATCTTCCTCCTCCTTTGAGTCGTGTATATCATATACTAGATGGTCTTGAGCTTCCTCAGGCTCCTCATTATCCCTGTCACCAATGTAGGCCTCTAAGCTCTCTGTTTCCTCCGAGTATGTCTTTTCTTCCATATTTTATTTCTTCCTAACTAGTGATTCCAGTATAGGAGACTCTTCCTTCTCTTTTCCCTTAATAAGCGAGTGCTTCCTTAGTGATTCTTCATGTGTGAGGGGTACTTCATGCTCTAGCACCTCTTCTCTTAGTGTCTTTTTGTGACTAAGGAATTCTTCCCGCACGCGTAAGTGCAAGGCTTAGTAATTACTTCCGGTGTGCCTCACTGATTGTGTGGTTTGCACATTTGGTTCCTTTTTCTCTTTCACCTCTTCACTTTCCCTTTTATTTGGCGTGGCCATTTTCCTCCTCAATGGGGTCTTCTAGAATGGATACATCACTCTCCAGATAGGCACCTTTCTCAAAGTTAGGATGTATGCGCAGATATTCCCTAACTACAACCCTTACGTGATCAATAGTGTTATCAAATTCATCATCTATACTTTTTGGGAGATATAATTCTCTGTGTATGTGCACTTCTTAGGGTATACGAGCTTTTGGTGTAACTCACGGTGGTCTTGGTCTACCTCACTAAGGTTGAACCTTAGCCTTTTGGCCTCCTTGAATTGGTTAACCCTTGCTTGGAAGTATTGTATGGTGAAGGATAAGGGTAGCTTACACCATGGGCTCTTAGTCACATTTTCAATGTAAAATTTGCAATGCAGAAATGTTGATATAAAGAAAACTATGCCTCTCCATCCACGAGTGCAGAAACTACTCAGGGATCCTCCATTCTTCCCTGAATGTGTCATGCATTCACTTGTACCACTTTTCTAGGCACGCCTTGTTGGTGACCATCATGGTTTCAAAAGTATACTTCTCAAACCTTTTCGTGGAAAGGGATTGTGGTTACCAAAGTGCACAAGGTGCAAAATGGAATAAAAATAAAGGAATAAGCAACGAGAAAGGGAAACACAAGAAGATAAAAAGTGTAAAGGGAAATCCTAAGCTAATTGGAAATACCACCATATTCACAAACACCAAGAAGACTTATTTATAGTAGGGATTTAGCCTATTCCCATTGAAATGAATTGGAAATCTCATCGCATATAGCGCTAATGAATCGACAAGTTCTGAATCAAGGATGTATGAGATTATGTAAGGTCCTATCCAATGGACTTGTAACTTCCCGATGATGTAGAAACTTGGAATCATATAACAACACCATCTCGCCCAACCTCAAACTACTTATTTTTATATGAAGATCATGCCATGCCTTTTGAATTTCCTTTTCTGCCTTCTAATTCCATCTAGCAAGTGATCACCTTTCGTCTAAAACCATCAACTTATCAATCCTCTCTTCCAAAGACTTTTTCATCATTTAACCCTCCTACATGCACTATACACAGTGATGGTAACATGAATTCAACTTGTAAAATTGCTTCCACGTCAAACACCAATTGAAGCAAAGTGTGGTATTTTTCAACCTCTTGTAGGTTGTCTTGTATGCCCATAGAACGGATGATACTTTGTCATCCTAATATTATCTTTTGACATCACAGATCTTGGTCAACGTGTGAATTAGTATTTTTTAAATGCCTCATCAGTTCCATTTGCTTGAGGGTGATAAGGGGTAGTCTTGTGATGGGCCACCATAAATTATGCTAACAGAATCTTGACCGTTTCATTCAAGAAATGTGTACCTCTATCACTTGTTAAGCTTAAAGGAAATCCATACATACTGATTATGTTCTCCCATAAAAATCTAGTAGTTGTCACTATAGTGCAATCCTTCGTAGGTGTTGCCTCTTCCCATCTTGTCAAGTAATCAGTGCAAGTAATGATATACCACGAACCAATCCTTTGCGCGGCTGGTGAAATTAGCCCTACAAATTTGATTGCCCATTTTTCAAATGGTTCAACATTGGCTATTAGTCACAAGGGAATTTCATCCCTCTTTTAGGTTTTCCAAGGTACTAGCAATGGTCATAGGCCTTGTAAAACTCAATACAATCTTGATAGATGGTTTCCCACCAAAGCCCTGCCATTAGAATCTTCTGCATGGTAGCATTTCCTACATAGTATCCTCCTACAATCCCACCATGCACTTCCTTAATAATTGCCAAGTGCTCATGTTCTAATACACATCGGTGAAGAACCTCATCACGTCCTAACTTATACAGATCCCCACTAATCAACATGTATGGTGGGATGTATATTGCCAACTATTTTCTCTCCAAAGCCTTCATCCCATTTGGAGCCACACCAATTTTCAAGAATACAAAAATATCTTCCAAGATTGAGGGCACACACCGTAACCTAAAAGTTACATGTCCGACACATGGTATCCTCAATTATTTATGCGTCCTCCCTTGAGTCAATCCTTGATAAGTGGTCAGGTCTTGAATTTCTCTTCCCTAGTTTTACAACCACCATGAACTCAAACTCTTGGAATAATAGGACCCAATGGCATATTTTGCAACGAGTATTTCAACATCATGTGGTCTTTATAGAATATAAAGGGTATTTCCAATAGGTACTGTCTGAAGTTATGTAATGTGTAGATCATTAACATTTCCTTGTGCTCAATAGTTGTGTAATTTTTCTCTACTTTTGTCAACTTCCTACTTGCAAAACACAAGGGGTGATCAACAATCCCCTATCCAGTGTGCTCTTGTAGTACAACTCCCATGGCTGTTTTTGAGGCATCAACATGTACATGGAAAGGCTTATCCCAAGAAGTAAAATGTAGTATGGGTGCAGTGACAAGTCTATCCTTCAAAGTATCAAATGCCTTCTGACTACGCCTCTCCCTAATGAAAGGCACTCTTGTGCTTTATTAATTCCTCTAAGGGCGTGGTGATCTTGGCATACCATTTGATGAATTTATTAGCATTACCCTCTATGCCCAAGGAATCCATGCATTGTGCTTTGAATAGTAGGCTCCCCCAATCCCACAATAATCTGTAACTTTGGTGGGATCCACTAGTAAGCCTTCCTTACATATAATATGTCCTAACAAGGTTCTAAATGGAGTAGAAAAGACACATTTCTTAATGTTGAGGGATATCCTCAATTTCTAACATCTCTCAAACATCAGCCTTAAATGATCACAATGGTATTTAACCAACCTATACATAGCCTAGTCATCTAGGTAAACTTGAATAAATTTATGGATGAAGTCCTAAAATGCTTGTACCACAATGCGCGAGAACACAACAGTGCATTCTTCAATCCAAGAGACATAACCATGTAGGAAAAACTTCCCCATTCAATGGAGAAAGTTATCTTTCTCTGGTCTTCTTTTGCAATCATGACTTGGTGATACCCGAAGAACCCATCCGTGAAAGATTAGACCTTGCGCTCATCTACTCCATCCAAAATTTCTTCAGTAAAGGGGGTTGGGAAAGGATCGATGACACATAATGCATTTAGGCCCCTATAGTCAACACAGATCCTTATTCTTCCATCCTTATTGATACTGATGACCATTACGCTTATCCATTCTGATTCCTCCACAACCTCAATGATACCATATACTATCATCTTATCTATTTCTTCCTTGACCCGTCTGCGCGTAAATTCAGATTCATCGAATAAGACATCTTTCGATTTGGGTGTGAAAATTCCTTTAAATTGATCTTCATCTCCCCCGAGGAATGGTGGACCCCTTTGAGTTCATGGTACTCACAATGGAACAAATCCTAGAACTCGCGTAATGTATTAATGACCTTTGAAACTTCTTTTTCTAACCAATAATCCCCAATGATAGCTTCCTTGGGTTCTATCTTGGTCCCAATGATAACCTTCTAGGGGCTCTGGTAGGCGCATGCTCACTCATTAGCTCTATCTATGACTTCACGCGTACCTTCAGAATGGTTAACATTCAAACTTTCCATTTCCTCACCATCTACTACATAGACCATTTTTCCTTTTTCCTTTTCAATGCATGCGTGCTCAAGCTATATTTCTTCTGATTCTTCTTCATTGAGATGCATCTCCAAAAAGGCTCACCTAACAACTCCAATAGCCTATATTTTGCCATAACACTATCTCCCATTATAAGGCACTTGAAAAATTACAACACCTTATCCATTGATGGCTTGGTACTTTGATACTCAAAATCTTGAATGAGATCAACCATTAACTCCTACCAATTCCCTATTTGACGGTGTGTCTCTGAGTGGATATACCATACATGCGCACACATACCCTGTAAGGTGGAATATAACTTATGCACCCATAAAAAGGTGGTAAAGCTTCATGCCCTCCATCCAGGCCTTCTCACAAGCTTGGATATGGAATGAGGTGGGCTCCTTGCCATGGTAGTCTTGGATAACAATGGGCACATTGCTTCTAGAGAACCTTACAGAAAATGTGACTCTTACCTCATGCCATTCTAGGAGACTCTTGCGATGAGTTTCCCACCAACACACTACAGTCCCGAGCAAGTTATAACTAAGCATACTTCTCCTTTCGCCCTCATTTTTCCACTAAGCCTCCATTTCTCGTAAGAAGTCATTAGAGCTTGCTCCTCTAGAGTAACTTGGTAGCTTCTTTCTTCCCATGCACTTGATTGAGCATACCTTTATCACCCTTATTACAGATCCTCTCAACTATCACCCAATCAACTCATAAGTCTCATGTGCCCAATTGTCACATGTTATGCTAGTTGTATAACTCACCGACTGAGCATCTTCAAATTAGATAACCCCTTCTATAGGATGAATTATTTCAAGATATCTCGATGGAGTGCACATAGATTCTGTCAAGAATTCCTTTCTTAAGGGCTCAATATAGGGTGTTGACTTCACATATGTTAAAGGGATAATCACCCTTTCTTCCTTGTTCTTAAAGTGGTATACCCTTGTTAAACCACAAGTCGACATTTTTCTTATAACACCAAGGGTGCCCAAGTAATGCTAGAAAATTATCCACCTCGACGAGCACTAAGACTTCAAAGTCCCCACTAAACTTGGCCCCTTGAATAGTGATAACCGCATCTTTCAATATTCTTATGGGAATTGCCTTTGTTTTGTTTTCCATATACAACACATTCAAAGATGGTTGTAATGCAAGTTTACCCATTTGGTGTCAGGCATCCAAGGTAAGAAAATTGACCTACGCTCTCGTGTCAATGAGGATATTACTCAGAAGCCAACCATCAAAAATTACATTTAAAGTAATCTCCTTATCATAGTCAAGGCTATGAGGAGGAATGTTTACATGTAAAACCTTCCTTTCGTGCTCTGCTCTGGCATGTGGTACCTTCTCCCTTAGCCATTCTCCTAACAAGGGAATAATATTTTCTTTCCTTAACATCCTACATACTTCCTTTACTTCATCCAAGTCCTCCTTCAGAGCATCGACATTCTTCCTTTTCTCCAATTGCTTTGACTACTCCCGTAGATATTGGATTTCCTCTTGCAAACTCGAATCACATCCGTAGTCTCTTGATACACTTCCTTCGATGAGTAGGGTCTAGATAATTTCCATGTACCACTTATTCCCTAACAACTTAATCCATCTTGGCATCTCCTTACACATGTAGCCTCTGCTTGTGTTGTCACTAGTACATGTTCTAATCTTGACTCACGTGCCACTCTTGGCATCCACTGTGGGTCAAACTTCTTTATACTCACCATCCTGGAGCCTTTTTCTTTCCAATGTTGTTGGCTCATGTGTTCAAAAAAATCAGGGCACTCCTCATACTTATTTTTTTCCCTACACCATGAGCACTCTAATAGGTCAGACACTCATGCTTATAATGCTCTGTAGACCCACAATTATAATAGGTTTCTCATGAGAACTCACTTCTCCCTCTATCATGGTTAATGTGACCACAAAATCCTTTTCAAAACCTCTTCCTCACACTCCTCCATCTCATGTGCCCTTTATAGAGGTGATCATCATCCTTGGAGCTTCTTGCAAGACTAGTCTGCAAACACCAAGATCAATAGAATCATGAATCTAGTCAATTAATCTGCAATCCTTGGTATCATGGGTTGTAGAGATGTAGATCTTGCAATAGCAAGAAACATTCTTACGGATTACACGCTATAGTAGAGGACATCTATTTGCATCATGATCCCCATGGCAAATCTTATAGTCTACTACCATGGTGCATACCAACTTTTGAGGGAAACTATCCTTTGCATTCCCTTCTACTTCACAATCTGTACACAAAATCTCACTACAAACCTCATGCGCTGAGTTTTGCACAAATTCTCCAATTTCTTGGCCATTGCATGAGTAATTTGAACCTCCAAAAAGGGCTAACACTTGTATCAATGATCCCAACCTTTAGCGTGTAGGGAAAATTCTAAGGCCTCAGGTGGGTCTCAGAAAGTCTTGTGTGACACTTCCCTTCTAAATGGTGTTATCAATCCTCCAAAAACCATTGAGCATGTTGAGGAGGGTGAATGTCATAGGATAGCTTTTACAAGAGATTCTTGAACCACACATCATAATCTTGCACACTCTCTCGCCATTCCTTGCTAGATCTCCTTCGAGTGCTAATTCTCTTCTTCTCGAATTCGGATATGGAATTCTACTAGGAATTCATTCTTCAATGCGTGTAGTATACCAACGTTTGATGGGGTCATACTTCGATACTAACTATACGTGTGCTCTTGCAATGTCATTGCAAAACCGACTTGCCTTCCGCTCCAAGGTAGTGATCCCTTTCACACGTCATAGTAATTCACACTTGTGTATATGCTCGCAACATCATCAATACCCCTGTAATTTGGTAAGTACAAATACATCTCAAAGAATACTTGTGGAGGTGGTTGCTACCCTTGTCCTCCTAATCTAGAGCCTTGGTTCCCTCCAGTGTTTCCTCCTCCACTAGATCCACTAGATCCACTAGGTCCTATTCCTCCTAACCCACCAAATCTGCCGATTCACTAGGTCCACCAAGTCCACCTCCTGTAGCCATAAAATGGCCTGATGTGGTCGCAGTTAGTGTTCCCAATGTCCCACTGAGCTGTGCACCGATGGTTTGTGATATTATCCCACTACCAATTGTATGTCTTGTGCCATTCCCAGACATGATAACCAAACCTTGTGTATTCACACCTTGTCCAAAAACTCCTCCAAATACTAGAATGGTTTGCGTAACCATGGATGTCCCGAATGAGAAATTATATCTCTTGGGTGCAGATCGGTTACTCCCACTGATACCAACTGGGTTAGTAATACTTCTCCCTTGATCTGGAAAACCAAGCACTAGTGGTTGGTTTCAAGGTGGGTTTAAATGCACACCGATAAATCTCCTTTCTCCATGTAATGAAACCTCATTATAAGCTAAAGGGGATTATCTCCCATGCTTGCCAAGATGGGGTAGCACAGACAGATCTACTCAGTTCCACGTCCTCTGGGTGAACTTCAACTCCTTCCCCGCAATGTCTACCTCCATAGATCCATCATAATTTTAACCTCACATTGTCTAGACATCTCCTTTTCACGAGCTTCACTATATTTGAGTCATCTCTCTTCTCTTTCCCTTTCATCCACAATTCCCACCATCTTCTTCCACCCTAGTGTCCTCACCTAGTGCTCAAAAAATCTTAGCCACCATGGGAAATGCCTCTAAACTTAGGGTAATGATCAAGATCTTCATAGCCAGGGGGTCACACACAAAAATGATCCTCTGGGCTCCCTCAAAAAATTGAACTCAACAAATTATGGGCAAGAATACATAGAAATGGTTTTTTAGAGTATAACTCGGTCAGGACTCCTTTCCACCAAAGTGATCAATAAAATCCATCCAAGTTAGATCTACATCATACGCCTTTGGTAATCATCTTGGGTCCATACATGTGGTCTATAGTACCAACTTGATCTGGATGCATATGTTGAAAGCCATTCATATAGTTCCACTAGAAAACAATAGAAGAATGTCTCATACAAATCATGGTATATGTTTTCTTCTACCCATCTTTGTGCATCAAGCTATGGTCAAGTGTTGAATCTTTGAGAAATCTCATCCTCCATGATTTTAAACCATTCTTCAACACTTTCCAAGGTCAAGAAATCTTTCATCACACTTCATAGGAACAAAAATGTATATCATTTCTCACAGCAACTTCAAAAAGAGGTCTCGGCAACAAAACCAAGATGTAGTCATTTTATACCCCTAAAACAACAGTCTAATCCCATGTGCACTAGCGTATCACCCAGTAGGTGTTGGGCACTCACCTAAGGAATGCGCAGTGTTGAGCCCTCATTTAGATGAGCCTTGTGAGAATACATCCTTAATGATAGATTTAGATGCATGAAAGAAAAGAACCATGCGTTAGGAGCTTAGGATGAGTTATCATATCAATGCATCCATTTAGATAACAAAAGATAAGTATCAAACAAAATACAAAACTGATTCATAAAACAAAGGAAATGCACTAGGATTTATGCTCATGAACAACATATATTATTTAGAACATAACCTTATATTCATGTTAACAAGTTCAATAACCACATTACATTCATTAAGGCCATAACAAACCAATATAACAATGCAGATCAAAGTCATGCATCATGGACCCTAAGCTATGCTTTCCACATTACAAAACTAGTTACAGACCCATCCCTCTGAATATGCCATCACTCCTATAGTTCTTCAAATCCCAATCCAAAGGATCCTTCATTATTCCTACAAAGGTTCACCTATCCAATGCTATATATGTCTCTCCCTTCTTCTACCCAAGCATCTCTATATATATCTTTAGTCTCCACCGCCATGCCTTCCTAAGATAATAGATCAGCTACCAAGTGTCCATGTGGTCCTCCAATGGAGCATGCTTCCTTTGATCTAAGCTCTCCACTCTTTACAATGATGTCTTTCTGGATCCTTCTATCACATGCATGGAATATTCCATTGTTGACCCTGCACCGCTAAGCTAACACCTTATCCACTCCGCATGCTAGATGGGTCACACTTTTCTCATGTGCTACCTGGAACACCGAATATGGCTAAGTCCCAAAACCCGTCTTGTCTTACCTGCATGCGCGTCATGTGTTAAGTTAAACCCTGCTAGAACCCTGCCCTACCCACCTTCAACCCACGTTCCCTTCTTCAAATAAGTCCCACGAGCCCATGTGGCTTCTTGTATTTAGCCAATATTTTGGGGCCCAACAATGCACAAGTTGAAGGTATTGATTTTGAAGAAAATTTTTCTCATGTTGCTCATTTAGAGGCCATTAGGATGTTTTTGGATTTTTCTTCTTATAAAAACTTTAAAGCATATCAAATGGATGTTAAGTATGCATTTTGTAATGGGAATTTGGAAGAATTATACATTGAAAAACTAGAAGGATTTACATTATCAAATTATAAGGACTATGCATGAAAGCTCAATAAAGCTCTTTATAGACCGAAAATCTCCCCTAGAGCATAATACTCAATAATGGAATAAGTATCTACAACATCAAGGGTTTAAGAAAGGTATTTCTCATATAAATATTTACATTAAAAAAAAGGTGAGAATCATCTAATTTTTATTGTTTATGTTGATGAAATCATTTTTGGAGGAAGTAAGGATGAGATGTGTTAAGATTTTGCTGAGGAAATGCAAAAAAAAATTGAAATTTCAATTTTTTGTGAGTTATAATTTTTCCTTGGATTACAAAGTTATCCATTAGAAAAAAGGCATATTCATTTCACAAACCAAGTATATTAAGGAGATGTTGAAAAGTTTAGAATGGAATAGTACAATCCAGTAAGTACACCCATGGTCGAGAGGTTGTAAGTTGACAAGGATGATGAATCTTCAAGAAAATTAGAATATTTACAAATCAATTATTGGAAGTTTATTATATGTAACTACATCAAGACTAGATGTGATGCAAGTAGTAGGCATGGTAGCATGATTTCAAGCTGCTCCAAAAGAAACTCATGTGTAAGTTTTCAAAATAATATTCAAATATTTGAAAATTACACTGGATTATGGTTTGTGGTATCGAAAATATGACTATTTTTCATTAAACACACGCACACACACACACACACACACACACACACACACACACACACACACACACACACATGAATATTGGGTTGGTTGTATTGATGACATAAAAAGTATAAGTGGAGGTTATTTCTTTATGGGAAAAAATTTAGTATCTTGGCTAAATAAGAAACAAACTTTTGTTTCTCTATCCACAGGAAGACTTAGGTATAATACATTATTGCGGTATCATGTTGCACAAAAGTTCTCTAGATGAAACAAACATTGAAGGATGTCAAAGTAGAATATGATTCTCCAATTTCTATACTCTGTCATAATACTAGCGCAATAAATATCTCAAAGAATCTAATTATGCACTCTAGAACAAAGTATATTCCCATTAAATATCATTTTTTGAGAGAAAAATTTGTAGATCAACATGTTAAGTTGGAATACAATGCCATAAAAGAATATATTGCTGACATTTTTTACAAAACCTCTTCCAAAAGAAACATTTGAATATCTCTGAAAAAATTTGGAGTGATATCTCTTTTAACATGTCATTAAATAAAAGCACAATTTCAAGGGGAGATTGTTCGAGAGTTTTCTTATTTTCCATTGATTTCAAATGGGAGAATTGAAAGAAGAAATAAGTAATACATCAAAGGGGAGAGTTAAAGCTAGGGGAGAAATAGATCAAGATGAAAGGCATTGCAATATGGTTAGTTGTCATCAAATAAAAAGGGGGATTTTATTGGAAATATTGTCATTGATGTCACGGGAATTTTGATAAGCATCTCATATGTTAGTGATATTATAATTGATGTTTACTAATGTGTGTTTCTCATGAAAAGGGTGATTCAGTTTGAATTATGCATGCCACGAGTAAAATAAAACTATTTTATAGTGTTCTGTGGGTTTTTGTATTGTTCCTTGGGTTTTGTAATGTTTTATGGGTATATGTAGTGTTCCATAAGTTTAGTACAACTCCAAAAGTATCTATGTATATTAAAGATTGTTGTAATTCCTTGCATGTTTAAGGATCGGACTAAAGTGTTTTGTGTATTTAAAATAATATCTGATAAAAACTTGGATATATGTCATGCAATGAAGAAAGTGTTGTCGCCAAATCACTGCACCCTCCGAATGGCCAAGATGTGAATAGGACATTCGGTGTGATTGGGACACATGGGATCACCTCTCAAGCTGTGGGACTTGGGCTTGAGGTGAACCTCTGAGAAGGCCGCTTCCTCTTCCTAAACTAAGTGTTGTACTACTCCTAGTGTAACAAAAATGGTTATCTAGTCCTATGCTAACATTTTCATGGGGTTTTAGGGAAAGAGATTTATAGAAATGAAACTATACTAGGGATGGTGATGCACCAAATAAAGGGTGTCTTCAGATTCAGGAAGGGTTAATTTGAAGAGGGTGTGTGCACCACAGGTCAACTTCACCTACTGCAACTTAGAGAGGGTACAGGATACCACAAACTAAGAGACACGCGTTCCCTTTGTTAAAATTTATCAGACCGAGAAATATACCAGTTTCCCAGTGAAGAAGGATGAACTCAAGAAGGGTGAATAGACACCACAACTCAACTGCATGCAATACTTCACCACTCGATAAGCACAGAACTCCAAGAACTTGCAATAGAACTTAAACTTGCATAGTGTACCTGCAAGTATGAGAAAGGCACAAAGAAGCACAGAAGGATGAAAGGACCGAGATTAGTCACAAAACACACACTTTTATTGCTTCAATAACATGCACAATGCATCATACATTCAGAAGAGGCAATAGTTGCCATTACAGTCTTGAAGAGGAGGCTTGAAAGTTCTCTCAACACACAAGAACAACTTGCAGAAGAGAGAGGATTCTTGAAAAGTATACACTTGCCTGAGATATCTAACTGTCCAACTTGTCTGAACTGTTGGAACCCTTTGAAATGAGCTTCCAACTTACATTTATAGAAGAATATGTGAGAAAGAAGAGGAAAGGTCATAATTACATTCCTAAATTGAAGGCCCATGATGTATTTATTGCAGTTAGTTGAACCACCTGAGAAGGTTCCATCATGGGTCATTAATTGCCTGATGACCTAGTCTTCTCAATTAATTAAAAGAATATTTAAATAATAATAATAAATATTATTATTAAAATATTTAAATAAAAATATTAATTTAATTAACATAATGTTGGGACCCCGTTGACCTGTTTGACTTGAAGAGGAGGGGGTCCATGTGGATAGAGTCTCACACAAATCTCAACTCAAAGTGAGCTTGAATCCTCTAACTCGGTGTTGCAATCGATTTTGAACCCCACATTAACTCTTTCCTTGCTTTGGTAATCGGGCTCTTTTGCATTGAGTCCTTCGAATGGTGAGCTATCAAACTCGATTCTTATCATTTTCCTCTATTAACTCAAGGCCATTTATGCATTCCACGTTCAAACTTCATGAAACATCACCACGAGCTCCTTGCGAAGTCACCGAGCTCTTCATCCAGCAAACGATCTTACCTTTCCTGGGCTCAAACTCACTTGAATACCGAGCTTAACCCAATATTTCTAAAAAGAATGGTTTTACCACAATGCTCACGGTTCTTCCTTATCATATAACACTTGTAGTAAGAATGTTTTGGATTTTCCATAATAAGCACAATTTGTACCTTCCAAACGATGAGAAAATGCCATTATCAATAAAGACCTAATGCTGCCATGATGATGACCCAGGTTCATGCCCATAACATGTCGATAGACACCCTTAAGACTGATTCTTGGACAAAGAGACCTTCGGTATTTTGGCAGTGCACTCTGCAATCTAGGCTCCAACCAACAATTATGCCACTATTGGGGTCTTAGTATGGAATGGGTAGCTGTGAGCTACACAATATACTCATTTTTCCAGAAACTAAAAAGATCCTTTATGTTACAATCTGCAACACATAAAATAAGCCCTTCAAAAAAAAAAAATACGTTGAACAACTGGGGCAACCAAAAGGACCTTGGAAAAATGTACAGGTAACAACCATATGAATTCTTCCTTAGTCGTGGATAAAAGCTAATAGAAATAAGCTAGATAAAATCAGCTTGAAACTACAGTATAATCGTCCATTGTTTAAAAACAAGCTTCTCTGAACCTGGTAAAAGAATATTTTTATTGTCTGATTGGACGTACATAATGGAAGGGTATAAATATTGCCTACTGCCCACAGAGTTTCTCAAAGAGACCATTTACAAGTACAAGGATGTAGCATGCAAAACGGCCGACCAGGTATTTCAGAGTTGACCTTCACATTCAATTCGTTTCTAGGAGAAAACATGCTGAGCAATATGAATCATTTCATTCTGCACCATTTTAAACTTCCATCTCCTGACTTCGAGAAAATTTTATGAAGCCTTGAATAGTGTGACTCCAATCCATCATATACGGCAGTGAATATTTGTTTCCTACAGCTGTCTGCTTGAAGCGCTAAAACGGCTTCTACTATAATGCAACATGCCTTGTTGCTGTGTGTGGGAGTTTCTCGCGACCACCGAATGCTCAGAGCTATACAGAGGATGAGGAGAAGGTCGTGGCAGCTGGGAGAAGTATGCTTTGGCATAGGAGAACTGATCGTGGTGGACATTTGTTTGTTGCATTCGGTGAAATAGTATCAACGCTTCGTGAGGAAACGCGTGTCTTCTGTAAGCTGCGATTATGGTATTCCATGAGAAGGCGTCTCTTTCATGTGAAAGCATATTCCTGGAAATGCAGGTCCACAATAGTTGAAGATATGTAGATGGGTTTACAGGGATGTGCTATGCGTGGTAAGCATAATGTGTGGATCCTAAAACTTCAACTGTCTCATTCCCACATTCCCCGACTTACCTTCCGAGTGACTCGCACAAAGACTCGATCCTGTTTAAATGGCCCGTGCGGAAGTTTGATGTTGGATTGCCATCGTCTCCACGCTTGCAATCTTTCTCCCTTTTTGGCGCTTTGATCCGATTTCTCCCCTACGCGAGTGAAAAATCATGGTTTTCCATCCCAAAATTTCCACTTGGCGGTGCTTTCCTCCGAATCTCCCCTGCGTGGAATTTCTTCCTTGGCTTGCCATCCACGAAAACCCACTTGGCATTGCTCACCTTATTTCCCACGTCTAGGATTGGAGTGCAGGGTTTCGTTATCATTTGGCCATATCTCATTTTGGACAAATGGCCACCGACTTCCACCTTTTGCTCAGCGTGAGGAGACATCATTTTCTCGATGCAAACATTTCAGCTTTAGCTTGTAAGGTGTGATAATTCTGATAGAATCCTTTATGCTCGCCAACTTAGTGACTCGTTGAAGATGCTCATATAATTGCAAAGAAAATTATGCTCCATGAATATTCTGATATGAAACAGTTCCACCTCTATGAGATCCGCTTCCATGAGTTGAATCGTAAAAACCATAAAGGTCTCGATAGAGAATCTTTGTAATAAATTTCATCAAGTCTCCCTTAACACTCTTATCGTCACTTAATCAATTTTCATAAAAATATCTTGAAGGAAAATCCCGAATTTGAGGATGCATTCGATGCTGATCAGATAACATAGTTGGATGACTTACTTGCTCAAAAAGGCTTCTACTATACTGCAACATGCCTGTGCATCGAATGCTCGGCCGCTTTGAGCGTAGAACTGAAATTCTCCTAGGAAAGTGCCGTGAGGAAATAATTGGCTATACGTAGCAGCTACAGGGTAGAGAAGTAAACTTATCTCAGAAAATGAGTGGCCTCTAGAGAGAGTCGATTGTCACATTTTATCCAAGGTGATCCCAAGGAACCGTTGGTGTTGATCCTGATGTTTCATTTGCATGCGACCACAGTCGTGATCAGTTGTTGTAAAATCTTGCCGTTGTAGTAGAAGAACGAGATAAAGTTTTAGTTGAGTTGTCTCACCTTTTCATTTTGGAAATTCTCTTCCATGGAAGAAGCTCGACCAAATCTTGAGGCAGCTATTATCTCCGTCGAGTCATTAAAACTGAATTCATATTCCAACAAGGAAGCATCAATCTCTCCATGTTGAATTAAACCGAGTCGAGCTCGTCATTTTTCTGCCTCAATGAGCCAACCATCAAAACATCCTCCGCTCCTATCGAGACTCTTTTATGACAAGCCAAAGTTGGACAACCGAACTTACATTTCCTACTCATGAACTCGTCTAAGGCTTGTGATATGAGTTATGACCGAGTTAGGACAAGGCACGAACTCCTCTGATGACTCGTCTCTTTATTCCCGATTTGACACTGTTTTAGCTCGACCAAGCGAGATAAGCTTATCGAACTCCTCGATGGCTCGCATTCTTGGAAAAAATGAGTGATCTCACCTGATGACTAGAAGTGGGTCCCTGGGACCAATGTCGTGATTTGATAGTAATAAGGCCCTGTTTTCCAATTTTTCCATGTGCGTAAAATTGGATAACATTTTTTGCGATCCAAAAATGATTACTGAGTGTTGCATGATTCCGAGAATTTCAGTCATCCAAAGAGAAATCTCTTGAAATCCATAATTGTAGTATGATTTTCATGAATCCACATGACTAATTAAAATAGGGAATCCATGGACCTCTTTAAAAACTTCAAATATTCAAATTTAAAAATCTACTAAATCTTACTCACATTGAATGCTAAAAAGGATTTCAAATCATGAAAAGTCATATCTATTCATGAAATGAACGTGTTATATAAATGAATTCAATTATAGAGTTCAAGTGAGCACTTATGATAAATGATGTCATTTTGAAAAGGAAAGGGAAAAGTGAGAAGAGAGGAATTAATGAAGATACATACAGAGGATTGCATAAGCAAATGGAGAGAAAACACTCTAATTTAGATTAGAATGTCAAGTTGCTTCAAGAAGAAGCTTTGAGATGTAAAATGCCATTCAAAGTGTAAAGTGGGCATATTCTCCAGAAATAATAGAATAAATGAATTTAATCTAAATTTCATAATCATGTGATGAAGTAACTCCAGTGAGAGTGGATCTTGGCATGTTGAGGCCTCGGTTCTTGATATAATTTGAGAACTAAATCTCCCTCTTGAAAAGTTTGTGCCTTCTTATTAAGATGAGTTTCTTATCTTTGGGGATTGACATCTCCAGTGATTTTGATCATGCCTAAAGATAAGTAGGTTTTCTAATTCCATATTGTATCTAGAAGGTTATTGCCAAGTTGATGAGCTACAATGTGTAAAATAATTAATTTTTGGCTAGATTTGGACAAAGGTAGCTCCAATGAGAGCGGGAGTTTGTGATTTTTCTCCCAAATGGGTTTTAACATAAATATTATGTTGTGCAATCCGATACCTTATATAATTGCATGATGTTAAGATTGTTAAATTCCTCTTGTTGTCTCCATTAGATAATACTTAATAATTCCTTAATATAAGTGTTTTTACATAATCATTTAAATAAATTGTTCTAAGGAAAAATTGAGATGAAAGTCAAAGACTATATACCCCATTTTTAACATAGTTTCAAAATTAGAGTTGGAAAAATTGAAGATGACATGGACAAAATGGCTAGATATCTCAATTTTTTGATTTAATATCCCAAATTACATCATCCTCTTTCACTAACATCTTTTTAATGAAGCATACACGTTTTCTCTTAAGGCCGAGGAGAATCTATCTAGGAAGGAAACATCATAGTCAAGAGGAAGAGCAAAAATGTTTAGAAGAAGAGGACATCAAAGTGACATAGGTAATCTACAAGTAAACAAGGAATAAGCTATCAACTCACAACAACATAAAGAACAAACCCTAAGATTTAGGCATTATTCATTCCAAGGTAGAAGACCTTTCTCAAGAGGTAATCTTTAGGGTAAATGTTATAAATGCAATAAGTGTCCTCCGGACATAGGTCTTATGAATTTATAAAGATTCCTTTTATAAGTAAAGGGAGTGTACATGTTTCCCAAGATGAAGAAGAAATTGTGGAAAGATCACCATCTCACCAAGATGCACATATGAATTCTAAGAGTCATTGTCATAAAGAGAGTGTTTCTCAAACCAAACAAAGAGATATAAGAACTTGCACAAAGGAAGATTCTTGTTTAGGAATACCTATAAATCTAAAGTTAAATGTTTTCAATTCATTATAAATAGTGGAAGTAATGCTAATTTTATGTCTTCTAATATGGTTGAAAAGTTAGGATTGAAGAAAAAATATATCTCTTACTCAATATAAGGTGTTATGGTCAATCATTGAATGCTTGACATCCATGGAGCACGCTTTTTGCAAAATTTTTTTGAAGTAAATTTTGAAACTCTTATGAAACCTTGAACCTTCTTCTCCTGACACCTTCCAATGATGAAACAATGTGCAAAACAACACAAAACATGACAACAAGAAAGCAAAATAACAACACACAACAATGTGCATAAGCACTTGGAGAAAACACCTAATTTAACTCGTTTTCATAAGGTCTTTGAACGATTCTCAAAAAGCAAGCTTTGAGATGTATCCCATCACATGAATGGGTAGTTCTTCTGTTGAGCATGAGATGAAATGAATTTGCCTCTTTGCAAGCTTAAAGGATGAAATATTTGTCCCACTCCGGGCGTCAAACTTGGGATGCTTGAGAAATGCTGTTTGGCCCTATCTTCATCCTTCCTTTGTCCATGAGAACTGGCATGTCCCTCTTGAAAACACCTGTTGGATGCCTTCTTATCAAAATATTTCTTAACTTGAGCCTGATGCTGCTCCAAAGTTTTCATAGCCTTGTCTCGTATTTCCTCTAACTCCATGAGTTCAAAACTCTGGAACCCTTCTTGTGACTTGGGAGAGATCACTCTTATGAACTTCAAGTTGATGAGCTAACTCCAAAAAGGTAACTCCAATGAGAGTGGGAGTTTTCCTCTCTTCCATATATCATCAAGAATGAAAGGAGAATTTCCGATGGCCCTTTTAGGTGTGATCCGATCTGCCCATAAGGTAGTCTTAAACTTTGTGTATGCCAAGTCCTCTTGATTAGTCTCCATTGCTTAGCGCTTAATAATCCTTATGAGGTTTTTTGCTAGAATCATGCCAATCCATTTCCTTGAGGATAGTAATTGGATGATTTTGAAAGTATACCCCATTTTTAACACCCATTCACTCAATTTCATACCAAGAAAAGCCATCGCATTGTCTGAAATGACCGTGAAACGTAACACCGAACCTCATCATTATACCCTCCAAAAATCTAGAATCGCCTTTTCATTGCTCTCTATTAATGCAGCCTCTCGTCCATCGAGTAAAATAGTCTATTGCGGTAAGGACCCACTTATGTCCATCACTCGGATGGAGGATTAATCATTCCGATGAAGTCCAACCCCATTGAATAAAGGGTTGATCCACTTGAATTGGATGCAAATGGAAGAGCTATATTGGTAAGCTTCACATTCAAAAGGCACATTCTTTGCATTTCCTTACCAAAAGATGGGCATCCTTGAATAAATCTAAATAGTAGCTGGCTCGCATGATCTTGGTAAATGTTGTTCAGTGGGAATAATGTCCTCCGGATAGGCCATTATGAAATTCTTCTAGTATTTATCTTACCTGTTCTTTCCTACGCACCGAAGGAGAAAAGCCGTTCTTCAAATATTTTCGATAGAGAATGTTATCTACCAAAACATATGGGATAGATTGAAGATGGAAAGTTCATCTTTGGTTTTTATCCATGTTTGTGCTCCACATGCCTCCGAGAAGATGAAATTCTTCATTTTGGATAACCAAATCGCTTCTTGATCAACATCCTCATCGAAGATTTAGGAGTGTCACATCCTCATTACTTTTTGATTCCATGTCTGCATGTTTGGGAATTTAATCCATAAACCCTTACCTCTAACAATTTTAGTGACTTTGATGTGCATGTCATACTCCATTACCTTCGTGATCCATCCAACACATTTTCATTCATTTCCTTGTTCAAATAGGGACTAACTCCTTGACACTGGATGAGACACCATCAAATGAATCTTGTTATTGGACAACATGTGTTTGAATTTCTTCAAAGCTCGAATAACCGAAAGACTTGATTTTCAATGAATGAGTATTGAACTCGTAGTCTTTGAGGGATTTTAGGCAATAAAGCAATTGGTTGCTCCATCAAATTGTTGTTTTGTTGGTGAGGATCCCTAAAATGCTCTCTTGACTGTTTCGCATAAAGGATAAAATCCTTGTCAAACTTGGGGTTCACAAGCGTGGGAGCTTGAGAAATGGCTGTTTTGATGGCTTCAAAGCTTTCTCATCCTTCCTTTGTCCATGAGAATGGCATGTTTTTCTTTAGCATGGTGGAATTCGGTTTAACCCTTGTCGAAATGTTGGGAAATTGAGGGATGAATCTCCGCACGAAAGTTATGGTTCCTAGAAAACTCGGAGGCCCTTTTGAACTTGGGAGAGATAAGGACATAATTGAATGAATCCCGGCCGGATCGATTGATAATCCTTCTAACAAAACCACATGCCCAAACAATTTTCCCTCGTGCACCTTGTGAAAATACATTTCTTAGGTTAAGTGAAACCCCAAATTCCCTACACCTTTGGAAAACTTTCCTTAGATGCGTGATGTGATATTCTACATTTAGAGTATAAGTTATATCATCAAGGTAAAATCCAAAATAATATCGTTGATTAGTCCTTTAAATGCCATTTCCATGGCTCTTTGGAAAGTAGTCCCGCATTGGACAATCCGAATGGCATTTTATTGTCAGGCATACATGCCCCACTTGGTAGTGAAATCCGCGTTTGAATTGGTCGATTCTTGGACTAGGATTTGATTGTAACCCGAATATCCATCGAGAAAAGAAAATCTTTGAGCTCCTACCACCATTTGAAGGATCTTCTCCATCGATGGAAGAGGATAATGATCTTTTAATGATGCACGATTCAAATCCTGAAATCTACACATAACCGATCTCTCCGTTCTTCTTCCTCACTGGCACCAAATTGGCTACCCATGAGGAATGCTTGATGGGAAAAATTATACAGGCCTCGATGAGTTTGGTTAGCTCCTTTCTCATTAGTGGCTCAATTTTGGGATTAATTGGCCTGTTTACGTTTAACCGCTTAGCATTAGGATCCAGTTCGATGGTATGTTGTGCTAGACTTGGATCAAAACCACGCAGATCTTTATAGCTCCATGCAAAGATGTCATGATACTCTTGACAAAGTTTGATGAAAGCTTCTTTCTCTCCAGAAGTACACACTTTTCCGATCTTAAGAAATTTTTCATTTGATACTTCAACTTCCTCAAAATATTCTTCTCTGACCACCATGTTAGGGCTTTGTCTTGTGGCTTGGTCATCTGAATTGAAAATGGATTCCAAAGTGACTAAACCTTTTGGTAACTTTTTGCTTTTCAATTGAATAATTTGCTCACCATATGACTCCTGTAACTTATCTTGATTCTTTGTAGCAAACTCCGCCTCTTCTTGTAGGAAGAGGACAATTTGTTTGTCACTATCAAACACTTGCCAACTACTCACATTATCAGGGACTGGTCGAACCACCATTTTAACAAATTTCTGCCCTTCTTTCATGATATCAATTGGTATGTTGTATTGTGAACCAATTGTATAAAGCCTATCTACATCTTGATTTTGATCTCTAGGGATTACATGGATTCCAAAAGCTTCAAAATCTTCAATCAGGTCCCAGACTCGATTCTTATATGATCTTAAAAGATCATTTTTGGATGCACTACATGCCAAAACTTGATGAACAACTAACTCACTATCTCCAAAAATAGTCAGGGCCTTGATTCCCTTCCTTTGGGCTAATTTGAATTCCTTGCACAAGGGCCTCATATTCAGCAACATTATTAGTGCAATTGAACTGCAACCGAAAGATGAGAAGTACTTATCTCCCTCTAGAGAAATTAACATAACACCAGCACCAGATCCATTCTTACTTCTTGAGCCATCGAAGAACAATTGCCACAATCCTTTAGAATCACTTGGTGTTTTGACAAGTTGTGGTATGATCGTATCTTCTTCATGGATACAGTAAGTACCTAATCTTGTTTCTTCCAAGACTAAAGAAACCAGCTTCTTCTTCTACCAATACATCAGCGTAGGGATCGTATTGATGATCTCTACTTACTTCATCCAGCAAAGTATCAGGAACTTCTTCAACAAGGGTGGTTGGTTCATGATCGGCATCTTCCTCTTCTGGATCACCGATGGTGTAATTTCCATTTATGGGACTAGCAGTGTAGGGTTCTACATGATTATGGTAGATTGGTTCTACCCTTATAGTTACTTTGGTTCCGTATTGAGTCCTGAGAATCATATGCGACTAATCGGCCGATAGGTAACCACCTATCTTGGCAGTGAAATCCCGTGATAGGCAGATGGCAAAGAGGGGAGGGAGATCGATGACCGATATGTCTTGGGTGAATGAAAAACTTGGGCATGCATGAATGGTAAGTTGAAGTCCTTTGATAACCCCAACAATCTTAACAGTTGTGCCATCTAGTTGAACAACCCCTCTTGCAACTGGCGCATATTGTATGCCTAGTACATCTGCAATTTGTTTCGGCATGACAGAGCTACTGGCACCAGAATCGATCATGCAATTATGTACCAGGTGGTCACCAATGATCAGGGAAATGTAGAATGGCGGTGGTTTGTTTGCCGTAGGAATGATTTTCCCTTCCGGTTGACACAAATTTGTAGCATTTGTCACTCCATGGCTTGGTGATCCGCTGGTTGTACTAAAACTGTTCAGAGCTTCTCGCAATAGGTTTCTTTGGGAAGGGATCGAGAGTGCGTCCCACATGGTAACGCTCAGATTGGTTTTCTTCATTTGTTCTACTATGCTGAAGGGAATTGCTCCAACTTTGATGACACTTTTTTGGGCATTGGGGTCCTCCTTTGGAAAATGTTTGTTGGGCACCGTGATGCCTGGAGAACCATCTTTCCCTGCGGTGTGGCTAGCCGGTGTTTCTGGTGATTTCTTTCCCGCATTTTTGTCAACTGCCATTTGAAACCCAGGTTGAGAAGTGGATGCTAGATCAGCTTCGAGAGGTTGAGGCTCCATTTCTCTTTTTTTGGAACGAGTGTTTGCTGCCACTGATGAAGAATCTATATTTAATCCACAAAAATCTTCTTCTTGCCAGTTTAGCAAAGCGGATTCTTTAGGTGCCTGCGGTTGATCTGCTGCTTCTTGCGTAGATGAATTGTTTGTTAACTTTGAAGGGGCAGATACACTTTGAACCATAAGGGCCTGGCTAAGAACCCCATTGGGACAAAGATTTTGATTGTGAGGTTGAGAGCAAGGATAACACCATTCGTAGTCTTGAACTAGATTATTTTGAACAGGTACTATAGCTCTAGATGAGCCAGCTGCAAGAGGGTTCTGAAAGTTCAAGGGCCTGACATTTGCAACTTGACTTGTAGTTTGATTTTGAGGCTGATTGTTCCCTTGAAAAGGAGAATGGTTAGCTTGATACTACTGATTTTGTGGCTGATACGGACGATTGTATTGAAATTGTTGCCTTTTGAGTGCAACGAGCTCATTTCCAAAATTTTGTAGTAGTGACTTGACTTCAAATAGGTCATTTGAAGAGGCAAGGGAAGATTGAGATGGTTTCTTGGAGTCTACTGGAATAGGAGCAATGATAGGTTGATGATTTGTAAGATCCGGGAGAAAAGGGCATTAGTGGTCATGGAGCTATCTTTCCATCCTAAATCAAAGAATTCTCTCGCACTTATGGCAACTTCGTAAGCATCGTAGAAGTGTAGTCCCTCCCATGGACTGGATCATAAATCGCTACATCACTATTTAAGGCTCACAAATAGTACAAGAATGCATTATGTGCAGAAGGCTTTACAAGCGCCGGAATCCTATTCCAAGTTTTATGGAATCGAAAGTTGAAATCACTCATGTATTCTTGGGAAGCTCTCTTTATGGTAGTAAGTTGTTCCAAAAGTGATAGGTGATCACTTTTGTCTTCAAATTGTTTACATAGCTTTTCTCCCAACTCGTCCCAAGTGGTTATAGTGCCAACACCTAACCCACGAAACCATTGAAGCACTTTTCCCTTGAAAGAGGTAGCAAGAAGTCTAACTACAACATTGTCTTCGGTGATATTATGTACTGCACAGATGCTGGCTACATTAAAGATATGCTCCACTGAGTAACGTGAGTTTCCCCGTGTAGTAGGGTAAAATTTTGAGTGCCACAATAGGTATCGGGTCACGTTGAGCCAACATAAGAGGACTGCTTTGCATTGAAAGGGGGAAAACTTGATTCCTCGCCATAGCAACGAAAGGTTGATTATTCCCGGTGTGGAGGAAACCTTCCATAAGGAGGAGTTGAATGACCCCTACTAGGTAAATCTTCAACCGGGGATGTGGAAATGCCTCTTCTGCTTCTCTTTGGAGGAGACAAGGAAAGTTCGATATGCTGATACTTTCCTTTCTTTGAAGAAGCTCTTGTCTAAATTCTTCGCATAAGTTACTGCACTGAGATTTGGAATCCAGAGATATAGAGTCACTAGGTACTTTGACTTGTGTAAGTGAGAAGAGAAGTACCAACTCTATCCCACCCGGCGTGCCAAAAACTGTTGTCGCCAAATCACTGCACCCTCCGAATGGCTAGGATGTGAATAGGACGTTCGGTGTGATTGGGACACATGGGATCACCTCTCAAGCTGTGGGACTTGGGCTCGAGGTGAACCTCCAGAGAAGGCCGGCTTCCTCTTCCTAAACTAAGTGTTGTACTACTCCTAGTGTAACAAAAATGATTATCTAGTCCTATGCTAACATTTTCATGGGGTTTTAGGGAAAGAGATTTACAGAAATGAAACTATACTAGGGATGGTGATGCACCAAATAAAGGGTGTCTTCAGATTCAGGAAGGGTTAATTTGAAGAGGGTGTGTGCACCACAGGTCAACTTCACCTACTGCAACTTAGAGAGGGTACAGATACCACAAACTAAGAGACACGCGTTCCCTTTGTTAAACTTTATCGATCCGAAATATACTAGTTTCCCAAAGAAGAAGGATGAACTCAAGAAGGGTGAACAAACACCACAACTCAACCGCATGCAATACTTCACCACTCAATAAACACGAACTCCAAGAACTTGCAATAGAACTTAAACTTGCACAGTGTACCTGCAAGTATGAGAAAGGCACAAAGAAGCATAAGGATGAAAGGACCGAGATTAGTCACAAAACACACACTTTTATTGCTTCAATAACATGCACAATGCATCATACATTCAGAAGAGGCAATAGTTGCCATTACAGTCTTGAAGAGGAGGCTTGAAAGTTCTCTCAACACACAAGAACAACTTGCAGAAGAGAGAGAGATTCTTGAAAAGTATACACTTGCTCGAGATATCTAACTCTGTCAACTTATGCTAAACTGTTGGAACCCTTTGAAATGAGCTTCCAACTTACATTTATAGAAGAATATGTGAGAAAGAAGAGGAAAGGTCATAATTACATTCCTAAATTGAAGGCCCATGATGTATTTATTGCAGTTAGTTGAACCACCTGAGAAGGTTCCATCATGGGTCATTAATTGCACGATGACCTAGTCTTCTAAATTAATTAAAAGAATATTTAAATAAAAATTTAAATAATAATAATAAATATTATTAAAAATATTTAAATAAAAATATTAATTTAATTAACATAATGTTGGGAACCCCCTGTTGACCCATTTGACTTGAAGAGGAGGGGGGTCCATGTGGATAGAGTCTGCACAAATCTCAACTCGGTGAGCTTCGAATCCTCTAACTCGGTGTTGCAATCGATTTTGAACCCCACATTAACTCTTTCCTTGCTTTGGTAATCGGGCTCTTTTGCATTGAGTCCTTCGAATGGTGAGCTATCAAACTCGATTCTTATCATTTTCCTCTATTAACTCGAGACCATTTATGCATTCCACGTTCAAACTTCATGAAACATCACCACGAGCTCCTTGCAAAGTCACCGAGCTCTTCATCCAGCAAACGATCTTACCTTTCCTGGGCTCAAACTCACTTGAATACCGAGCTTAACCCAATATTTCTAAAAAGAATGGTTTTACCACAATGCTCACGGTTCTTCCTTATCATATAACACTTGTAGTAAGAATGTTTTGGATTTTCCATAATAAGCACAATTTGTACCTTCCAAACGATGAGAAAATGCCATTATCAATAAAGACCTAATGCTTTGCCATGATGATGACCCGTGTTCATGCCCATAACATGTCGATAGACACCCTTAAGACTCGATTCTTGGACAAAGAGACCTTCGGTATTTTGGCGTGCACTCTGCAATCTAGGCTCCAACCAACAATTATGCCACTATTGGGGTCTTAGTATGGAATGGGTAGCTGTGAGCTACACAATATACTCATTTTCCGAAAACTAAAAAGATCCTTTATGTTACAATTGCAACACATAAAATAAGCCCTTCAAAAAAAAATAAAAATACGTTGAACAACTGGGGCAACCAAAAGGACCTTGGAAAAATGTACAGGTAACAACCATATGAATTCTTCCTTAGTCGTGGATAAAAGCTAATAGAAATAAGCTAGATAAAATCAGCTTGAAACTACAGTATAATCGTCCATTGTTTAAAAACAAGCTTCTCTGAACCTGGTAAAAGAATATTTTTATTGTCTGATTGGACGTACATAATGGAAGGGTATAAATATTTCCTACTACCCATAGAGTTTCTCAAAGAGACCATTTACAAGTGACAAGGATGTAGCATGCAAAACGGCCGACCAGGTATTTTAGAGTTGACCTTCACATTCAATTCGTTTCTAGGAGAAAACATGCTGAGCAATATGAATCATTTCATTCTGCACCGTTTTAAACTTCCATCTCCTGACTCGGGCAAAATTTTATGAAGCCTTGAATAGTGTGACTCCAATCCATCGTATACGGCAGTGAATATTTGTTTCCTGCAGCTATCTGCTTGAAGCGCTAAAACGGCTTCTACTATAATGCAACATGCCTGCTGCCTGTGCGTGGGAGTTTCTCACGACCACCGAATGCTCAAACTGTACAGAGGATGAGGAGAAGGTCGTGGCAGCTGGGAGAAGTATGCTGGCATAGGTGAACTGATCAGGTCGGACATCTGTTTGTTGCATTCGGTGAAACAGTATCAACGCTTTCGTGAGGAAACGCGTGTCTTCTATAAGCTACAATTATGGTATTCCATGAGAAGGCATCTCTTTCATGTGAAAGCATATTCCTGGAAATGCAGGTCCGCAATAGTTGAAGATATGTAGATGGGTTTACAGGGATGTTATGCATGGTAAGTAGAATGTGTGGAGCCTGAAACTTCAACTGTCTCATTCCCACGTTCCCCGACTTACCTTCCGAGTGACTCGCACAAAGACTCGGATCCTGTTTAAATGGCCCGTGCGGAAGTATCATGTTGGATTGCCATCGTCAAATCTCCACGCTTGGCAGTTTGATCGGATTTCTCCCATTTTTTGGCAGTTTGATCCGATTTCTCCCCTACGCGGAGTGAACAACATGGTTTACCATCCCAAAATTTCCACTTGGCGGTGCTTGCCTGAATCTCCCCCTGTGGAATTTCTTCCTTGGCTTGCCATCCACGAAAACCCACTTGGCATTGCTCACCTTATTTCCCACGTCCGGGATTGGAGTGCGGGGTTTCGTTATCATTTGGCCATATCTCATTTTGGACAGATGGCCACCGACTTCCACCTTTCCGCTCAGCGTGAGGAGACATCATTTTCTCGGTGCAAACATTTCAGCTGTAGCTTGTAAGGTGTGATAATTCCAACAGAATCCTTTATGCTCGCCAACTTAGTGACTCGTTGAAGATGCTCATATAATTGCAAAGCAAATTATGCTCCATGAATATTCTGATATGAAACAGTTCCACCTCTATGAGATCCACTTCCATGAGTTGCATCGTAAAACAAGTAAGGTCTCGATAGAGAATCTTTGTAATAAATTTCATCAAGTCTCCCGGTAACACTCTTACTATCACTTAATCGATTTTCATAAAAATATCTTGAAGGAAAATCCTAAATTTGAGGATGCATTCGATGCTGATCAGATAACATAGTTGGACGACTTACTTACTCAAAAAGGCTTCTACTATACTGCAACATGCCTGTGCATCGAATGCTCGGCCGCTTTGAGTGTAGAACTGAAATTCTCCTAGGAAAGTGCCGTGAGGAAATAATTGGCTATACGCAGCAGCTACAGGGTAGAGAAGTAAACTTATCTCAGAAAATAAGTGGCCTCCAGAGAGAGTCGATTGCGACAACTACCGCAGGGTGATCCCAAGGAACCGTTGGTGTTGATCCTGATGTTCTCGTCAGTTGTATGCGACCATAGTCATGATCGACATGTTGTAAAATCTTGCTGTAGTAGAAGAACGAGATAAATTTTTAGTTGAGTTGTCTCACCTTTTCATTTTGAAAATTCTCTTCCATGGAAGAAGCTCGACCAAATCTTGAGGCAGCTTATTGTCTCCGCGTCGAGTCATTAAAATTGAATTCATATTCCAACAAGGAAGCATCAATCTCTCCATGTTGAATTAAACCGAGTCGAGCTCGTCATTTTTCTACCTCAATGAGCCAACCATCAAACATCCTCCGCTCCTATCGAGACTCTTTTATGACAAGCCAAAGTTGGAAAACCGAACTTACATTTCCTACTCATGAACTCGTCTAAGGCTTGTGATCTGAGTTATGACCGAGTTAGGACAAGGCATGAACTCCTCTAATGACTCGTCTCTTTATTCCCGATTTGACACTTTTTTAGCTCGACCGAGCAAGATAAGCTTATCGAACTCCTCGATGGCTCGCATTCTTGGAAAAAATGAGCGATCTCACCTGATGACCAGAAGTGGGTCCCTGGGACCAATGTCGTGATTTGATAGTAATAAGGCCCTGTTTTCCAATTTTTCCATGTGCGTAAAATTGGATAACAGAAAGATCCAAAAAATTACGAGTGTTTCAATATAAATGAGAATTGTCACACACACAAAGAGAAATCTCTAGAAATTTCATAATTGTCCATGATGGTCATGAATTACCACATGACTAATAGAAAATAGGGAAGTCTCAGTGGGGTCTTAAAAACTTCAAATATTCAAATTTAAAATCTACTAAATCTAACTCACATTGAATGCTAAAAAGGATTTCAAATCATAAAAAGTCATATCTATTCATGAAATGAACGTGGTATATAAATGAATTCAATTATAGAGTTCAAGTGAGCACTTATGGTATTATGATGTCATTTTGAAAAGGAAGGGAAAAGTGAGAAGAGAGGATTGATTAATGAAGATACATAGAGAGGATTTATGAAGAAAATGCAGAGAGAAATCTCAAGTAGATTAGAATGTCAAGTTGTTGAAGAAGAATGTAGAGAGAAAAATGCACAAACAAAGTGTAAAGTGTGGGTATATAGAAATAATAGGAATAAGTGAATACTAATCTAAATTTCATAATCATGTTGAAGAAGTAACTACAGAGGTGGATCTTTGCATTGTTGAGGTCGGTTCTTGATATAATTGGTGATTGGTGTATCCAATGAGTTTGTGCTCACAAATTAAGATGAGTTGGTGATTATCTTTGGGGATTGACATCACGAGTGATTTGGTGATCATGAATAAAGATAAGTATGTTTTTGGAATTGGGGATATTGTATCTAGAAGGTTATTGCCCACAAACATGTGTAAAATAATTAATTTTTTGGCTAGATTTGGACAGTAGCTCCAAGCAGTCTTTTCTTTGTGATTTTTCTCCCAAATGGGTTTTAACATAAATATTATGTTGTGCAACTATTATACCTTATATAATTGTTGATGTTATGATTGTTAAATTTTAAATTGTAAAAATTAGATAATACTGACTGACCCCCCTCAATATAAGTGTTTTTACATAATCTTTTAAATAAATTGTAAAATCTAAGGAAAAAAGAGATGAAAGTCAAAGACTATATAGAAGATTTTTATAGTTTGAAAATTAGAGTTGGAAACATTGAAGATGACATGGACAAAGTGGCTAGATATCTCAATTTTTTGAGATTTAATATCCCAAATTACATCATCCTCTTATCACTAACATCAGTTGAAGAAGCATACACGTTTTCTCTTAAGGCTGAGGAGAATCTATCTAGGAAGGAAACATCATAGTCAAGAGGAAGAGCAAAAATGTTTAGAAGAAGAGGACATCAAAGTGACATAGGTAATCTACAAGTAAACAAGGAATAAGCTATCAACTCACAACAATATAAAGAACAAACCCTAAGATTTAGTTATTCATTCAAAGGTAGAAGACCTTTCTCAAGAGGTAATTGTTTCTAGGGTAAATGTTATAAATGCAATAAGTGTGTTGGACATAGGTCTTATGAATTTATAAAGAATCCTTTTATAAGTAAAGGGAGTGTACATGTTTCCCAAGATGAAGAAGAAATTGTGGGATCACCATCTCATGAAGATGCACATGAAATCTAAGAGTCATTGCTCATAAAGAGAGTGTTTCTCAAACCAAACAAAGAGATATAAGAACTTTCACAAAGGAAGACATTGTTTAGGAATACCTATAAATCTAAAGTTAAATGTTTTCAATTCATTATAAATAGTGGAAGTAATGCTAATTTTATGTCTTCTAATATGGTTGAAAAGTTAGGATTGAAGAAAAAATATATCTCACTCAATATAAGGTGTTATGGCTGCAAAAGAGGTACCAAGTATTAGTGAATCAAAAATGTATGGTGGAGTTATAAATAGGTAGCTACAAGGATGAGGTAATGTGTAATGTTATTCCAATGGATGTGTGTCATGTTATTTAGGGAAGATGTTGGTAATATGATAGAAGATCCATACATGATGGAATATGTAACACTTATACTTTCAAGAAGGATGGAAAGAAATGAACTCTCATACTACTAAAAGAGGAGAATGTAGATTTAGGAGATAGTATTAAAGTATTGATGAAAGCTGGAAAATAGTTCTTGTATAAATAAACAAGAAGAGGTATGTTATACACTTTTGGTAAGCCAAAAATAGTAATTACAAGTACTAAGTTGATCGTTTTCCTATAGAAATCCAAAATTTTCTTAATGTGTTTGTTGATATAGTTGTGGATGAATTTCCAAATTAATTACATCTAATGTGAATCAACCATGACATAGATCACATTCCAGGAGCTAACTTACCAAACAAGGAATCATATAGGATTCCCCAAAAGAGAATGAATAAATCAGGAAACAAGTGCAATATTTGTTAGATAAGGGGTTGGTTAGAGAGATTTTGAGTCCTTGTGTTGCTCCAATTGTACTAACTATTATGTCAAAAAGTAGCACCCTAGGGTTTTCACATTACAAAACACTAATTTTGAATAACATGGGATTGTATTAAGGTGTGGGACCCTTGAAATTAAGACAAACCTCCATAGAAGGCTAGCTCCTCTACCTATTCTAATGCTAAATCTACTCGAGAAAGGGAAGATGTAACTATCCTATAGCTAACCTAGAATTTCCAAGGAACCAGAGAAAAGAGAAATGCATAAAATGGAATTCCTAAACTAAAGGAGGTGATAGCACCAAGAACAAGGAAATGGAGAGATTCTAAGTTAGTGAAAATGGGGCTCAAATAGAGTGAGAGAGGGAAGACAAGAGTGCCACATTCTGAAAAACCATTTACAATTCCTTCTTCATAGGGCATAATGTTGGACCATAAAATATTGGATGAGTACCAAGAGGCATGCACACACATGAATAATAGATAGAAGGTCACTTAGGAAAATAACACAGAAGAAAGGGTTTAAGTGAATCCAGTGGTACGCGAGGGAGGTAAAACAAGGTTTTAAAGGAATTAGCCATATTTGGCATCATGGAGTCGCTTGAGGAAAAACGTGAGGACCTGAATAGGCATGATGAGTGGATAAAGTGCCATCCTGGAACCTTGGATGTCAAGAATAGGATATTCCACGTAGGGAATATTCCTAGAGTAATTATCACATTTATTGGAAGGTTTGCAAAGAGGATAAGCATTCGAAAATGGAAGATCACATCGACACTTCGCACATGATCTACTCAGAAGAGAAGTCATGACGGTGGTCGATGATCCTATTTAAAGAGGTGATTGGGAAAAGAAAAAACACACAAAGAGACATAGAGAGAATGTAGAGAAAGAGAAGGAGAGTAACAAAGTGCTGCAGAAATGCTAAGGGTTTAGAGTTCATAGTGCTAGGGTTTAGAGTACTTAGTGCTAGAGGGTTGTAAGGGATACCATTAAGCATATGTATGGGTACTGGGATTTGTATCAAGGGATATAATGGGAAAATTATAGTTAGGATCTCTGATAAGATTGTTTGCAAGGGTTGGATCTTTTCATTTAATGTATATGGTCTGAGATGACCCTTTTGAATGTAGTATGGCTACCAGAGACTTTGTTAAATCAATATACATGGATCTATTATGTACATCTTGTTTATGGGTGTAAAACCTCATGTTATTTGGCTTATCATGACTCGATCTAGTTTCTTGCACTTCTTACAATGTTTATCTAGCTTCTGTAATGCATTGATGTGTAGATCTATTAGTTATACCTTCTGCCTTTTAAAGTAAGTGAATGAACTTCTATTTCTACACATAATCCTCCATTAATGGCAAAAATTTATTGCGAAGGTCATGTAAAGGAGGGGCTCGTAACTCTGCGTGCACCTCGAATGAGTGCCCAACATATGCTAGATGATAGGCCGCCACGTTTGGGGTTAGAAAGAAGTATTGAGGGTAAAATAATGACTACATCTTGGTTCCATTGTTGGGACCTATTTTAAAGGTATTATGAGAGAAATTTGTGATGACAAAGTGCTTGACCTTGGATAGTGTCAAAGCGTGGCTCAAAAACATGGAGGATGAATTTTATCGAGGTTCAAGATTAGATCTAAGTTATATGCACGAAAATGGGTGGAGGATAACTTGTATCACAAACTCTATGAGAAATTAATTTGTTGTTTCCCAATAGATTTATATTAATGACTATTAGCATATGCATCAAGGACAAGTTGGTACTATAGACCTCATGTTTGGACCTAGGAGTATTAGTAGCCATTTCCTAATGCTGATCGACATGGACCCGTGTTGTTGATCACCGGTGGAGTAGAGTGCTGATTAGTTATACCATGGAATACACTATTTCTACGTATTCTTGCTCGAAGATTGCTGAGTTTGAAATATTGAGGGAGTAAAAGGATCATTCATGCATGCTATTCCATTGGCTATCAAGATCCTAGTCATTAATTTTATTTTTTAATCCTTTTTGATGTTTGGCTAAATTCTCCACTTAGGCGTAGGGCACAAAAGCCGGCATGTTTGAAGGATGATGGACCTTGCGGCAGAAATGGAGAGAGAGGAGAGGTGGATCAAGTATAATGAATCTTGAGAGAGGGAGTTCGAAAGAAAAATGAAGCTATAGACGTGATGGTTTTATGGAGGTAGACATTGCAGGAAGGATTTGAGGTTCACGTAGAGGACATAGAACCTGAGAAGTCTGTGCTACCCCATCTTGGCAAGTGCGGAATAGAAACCCCCTCAAATTTTGGGGAGAGCTCTTCATATGAAGAAAGGAAAAGACCCAAAAGTTTGCATATTAACCCACATCACGACTAGACCCTTGCATTTATTTTTCCATTCCCGAGATAAGTGTTGATAATCCAATTAGTAGTGGTATTCATAGTCGAGCGACACCTAAGAGGTATAAGTTTTCATTTATTACATCTATGATTGTATACAGTCATTTCCCCGTGTTTGGGGGTATTTTTTCCGGAAATACATTTTGACAAGGTGTTAGATCACAAGGTTTGAGTATCGTGTCTCGAGTGGTGTGGGAAGCACATATGGGTATGGTTCAATATAATAGATTGTCGGTGCACGGTTTAGCGCGACAAAGGGATTCATAAGGTGTAACTATTTTAGGCACCTTTCCTACAAAAGGAGTAGGATTTGGTGGATCTGGAGGCATTGGAACTAGTGGATCTAGTGGGTATGGTGGTGGAGGTAATATCAGAGGGAATCAAGATCCTAGATCTGGAAGACAAGGTCCATAACACCATTAATGGTTTTTTATGAGATGTCACTCCACTTACTTGATTACAAGGGCATTGAAGATTCTTTGAAACATGTACAAAAGTGGGAGTTACTATGGTGTGCGAAAGGGATTACTACCTCATAACAGAAAGAAATTCAATTTTTAACCAAGTTGTAAGGATGCACACATAGCTAGTATAGGAAGTATGACCTACTAGACAGTGGTGGATTACATTATGCTATGTAATACATGTTTGGAGGAGTTCCACATACCTAATTTTGAATAAAAATCATCAAAGTGCATTGAAAGAGATTCAACAAGGAATGAGGAAAGTGTATGGGAGTATGACACATGTTTTAAGACTCTCCTTTCCAAGTTATTTTATGACATTCATCCTTCACAACATGCTCATTGGTTTGTCGAGAGAATTGATCACACAATTAAGGATGGCACTTTCACAAATCCACGTGAGACCTTGGAGTTTTCCTTATGAGCTAAGGCAATAGGAACCATTGATACAGAGTTACTCCATTCCTAGAAGCCCAAATTGCTATAATGAAAAATTAGCTAGAGAAATTATATGTGAACTTGGCTCATCGTAATTGCAGTGGGTTATGGTGTATAGATTGTGAAGTAGAAGGGCATACAAAGGATAGTTGTCTTTGAAGATCGATATTATCATGATGGTGGTGGACCGTGTGATTTTCCACGAGATATCATGATGCAAGCAGGTATTTGCTACATGCGGTGCGTGATCTATAAGAATGTGTCTTTCTTTTACAAAATTTACACCTCTTCTACTCATGGCACCAGGGATTATAGATTGATTGACAAAATACATGATGCCATTGATACTAGTGTGCACCAGACCAGTGTTACGAATAGCTCCAAGGATGATGGTCATTATTATGAAGGATGCGCGTAAGAAGGAAGTCACGAAAGAGGATTTTGTAGAGGATTAAGAGGTCATGGAAATTTCGTAGGTGGAAGAAGTGAGTTCCCATGTGGAACTTGTTATAATCGTGGGTCTACTAACACTATAAGCATGAATAACTTGATATGCTACAACGTTTTTGGTGTGGAAAGAAACACAAGTATGAGGAGTTCCTGAAATTATTTTAACACATGATCCTGAAGTTATGAAAGGATAAGGGCATTGGGATGGTGAGCATAACGCATGCTAATCAACAATGGATACCTAGAAGAGTGCGCGATTTAGAGTTAGAACTTGTACTAGTGACAATGTAACTAGGGCTCGCACGCTAGGGAAATATCAAAGCAAAGGTCACCGATTATAAGAGAAGAGGTGGTATATGGGAAGTATCCATACCCTACCCATGAGAGGAAGTCTATGAAAATACCATAGGTGTAATCGAAGTATTCAAAGGGAAATTCAAAGTCTAAAAGAGAAATTTAGGATGTTGGAACAAAGAAAAGTGTTTATGTCCCTTAGTTAGATATAGATGATGTCAGAGAGGTGTGTAAGATGTTGTGCCAAGAGAATATCATTCCTCTGTTAGGAGAATGGTTGAGAGATAAGATACCAAGCACTAGAGGAGAGCACGAGAGGAAGGTTTTGCATGCTAACCTTCCTCCCCACAGCCTTGACTATGATAAGGAGATTACCTTGAATGCAGTTGTTGATGGATGGATCCTAAGTAATATTTTGATTGACACAGGTACAAAAGTTAATGTTCTCACCTTGGATGTATGGAATCAATGGGAAGGCCACCATTACAACCATCCTCAAATGTGTTGTATATGGATAATAAGACAAAGGCAATGCCCATTGGTGTTTTAAAGGATGCTTTGATATCACTATCCAAGGGGAAAAATTCACTAGAGACTTCAAATTCTTAGCACTTAATACGGTGGATAACTTTCTAGTGTTACTTGGGCACCCCTTGGTGCTATAAGAACAATGTTGAATTACATTTCAATAAGGGGTATATAATTTTTGAGAATAAAGAAGAATGTGCTATCATTCCCTTGACGGATGGGAAGACAACGCCCATATTGAGCCTTTAGGAGAAGAATACCTATACAAAATTTATGTGTGCAATATATGAGATGCTAAGGTTGTGCAACCAACAAAAGAAGGTGTTATTTAGTGGGAGGACACTCAATTTATAAGTTATACAACTAGTGTGGCATGCGACAATTGGTCTCATAGGAAATATGAGTTAGTTGGAATGTAGTTAAGAGGCTCTTTGATGAGAGTAACAAAGGCGTGCTTAGTCAGTGCCTAGGAGGAAAGAAGTTGCCAAGTTATACTAGGGGAGCTAACCTTTATGTTTTCCCCGAGGGAAATGGACACCCAATAGAGATGTGAGATCAAAAGGAGAAGGATTCTTAGCTATACCTTACTTGGGACCATAACATGTTGGTGGGTGACCCATCATGATAACCTTCTAGAGTGGTGTGAAGTGAGAATCACATTATTTGTTACATTTTTAAGGAGTAATATACCTACTATCATACACGATTATCATTGGAAATCACCTACCTCATTTCACATCCAAGCATGTGACAAGGCCTGTATGGAAGGCACCGAAGCCTTGCCTCCTTTTTAGGTGCATAATATTTACTCCACCTTACAAGGATACACGTGTGCATGGCACATTCACTCGAGATGCATCGTCGGACATGAAATCGATAGGAGTTGATGACCGATCTCCTTCAAGATTTTGAGTATCAGAGTAATAAGCCATTGGTGGATGAGGTGCTACATGTTTTCAAGCACCTAACTATGGGAGATAGTGCCATGGAAGAGGATAGAATACTGGAATTATTGGGTGAACTTGGCTTAGAAGCATGCTTTGATGAGGAAGAATCAGAGGAGATATAGTTTGAGCACACATGCATGGAAAAAGAGAAAGGAAATTTGGTCTATGTGATCGATGGTGAAGAGGTGGAAAATTAGATGTTAACCATACTGTGGGTACGTGCAAGGTTATGGATAGTGCTGATGATGAGCAAGTGCATGCCTACCATGAACCCCTAAAACCAAGAAGGTTAACATTGGTTTGAGGTGGGAACCTAAGGAGGCTACTATTAGAGATTACTAGATAGAAAACAAGGTTTCAAAGATCATCAATCTATCACATGGATTTCAATATTTGTTTCCACATGGGTACCATGAGCTTAAATGAGTTCACCACTCCTTGGGAGAAATGAAAATCAAGTTAAAGGAAGGTGTGTATCCAATTCGGAAGAGACCTAATTGATTGAATATGAATCTATATATCAAAGTCAAGGAGGAGATCAACAAGATGATTGCATCAGGCATCATTGAGGTTGTTGAAGAATCAAAATGGATAAGTTTGATGGTCATCAACATTAAAAAGGATGGAAGGATAAGGATTTGCATTGATTACTGAGATTTGAATGTGGTATGTGTCATTGACCCTTTTCTAACCCCCTTCATTGAGGAGATCCTAGAAGGAGTAGTTAGGCGTGAAATTTATTCTTTCATAGATGGATTCTCAGGATATCATTAGGTTAGAATTGTAAAGGAGGACCAAGAAAAGATAACTTTCTCCACTGAATGGGGAATTTTTTCCTACACGGTCATGCCTTTTGGAATGAAGAACATGCCTGCTATGTTTTTGTACATTGTGGTTCAGGAGTTTCAGGACTTTATCCATAAGTTTCTAGAAGTCTACTTGGATGACTAGACAGTAAATGGATTAGTGAGGGACCATTGTGACAATCTAAGGTTGATGTTTGAAATATGTCAAAAGTTGAGGATATCCCTCAACATTAAGAAATGTGTTTTCACTACTCCATTTTGAACCCTGTTGGGGCATATCATATGTAAGGAGGCCTTGTTGGTGGATCCTGCCAAAGTTGTCATTATTATGGGATTAGGGTATTACCAGAAATTTATTAAGGGGTATGCCAAGATTGCAATGCCATTGGAAAATTTGTTGAAGCACAAAAGTACATTTCATTAGGGAGAGGCACAACAGATGTCATTTGATACATTGAAGAACATGCTTATCAATGCGCCCATATTACGCTTTCCCTCTTGGGATAAGCCATTCCATGTACATGTTGATGCTTCATGGATGACGATTGGAGCAATCTTAGTAAAACCTAGAGAGGTAATGATTTACCACCCCTTGTGTTTTGCTAGTAGGAAGCTAACCCCAATAGAACATAGCTATATTATTACTAAGTGTGAGGCATTGTCAATGTTCTATGCCTTTGCACAAAAATTTAGGTAGTATCTAATAGCAATACCCTTTATATTCTACATGGACCACATGGCATTGATGTACTTAGTAAAAATCTAGTTCTACAGGGAACATATGCCAATGGGTCCTACTATTTCAAGAGTTTGAGTTTACAACAAAACTAGGTAAGAGCAATTTGGGGTCTGACCGCTTATCAAGGATTGAATCGTGAGGAAGAAATTCATATCATTGAAGATACAATGCCGATGCACAACTATTTAGATTATAGCATGTGCCCTATGACTTGGAAGATATTGTTGTGTTTCTCAAAACCAAAGTGTGGCACTGGGTTTGGAATGAATAATTTGGAAAGGAAGAAGTTATCCATACAAGCGGCGCCCTACATGCTAATTAGTGGAGACTTATACAAGATAGGCTGCAATGAGGTTTTGTGTGTGGTGTGTGTTAGAACATGAGCCCACCGTAATCATGGAGGAAGAACATGGTGGAATTGTAGGATGACACTATATAGGGAATACAACTGCACGCAAGATCCTTCTAATAGGATTTTGGTGGGAAATGGTTTAAAAATATTTTATCGAGTATTATAGGCTTGTGGCCACTGCCACCACCTTGTTAAATCAAGGAAAAGAGATTAAATGCAATTAAGATCGATTGCTAGTGTGGAACCATTCAAGAAGTTAGAAATCGACTTCGTAGGCCCTATTTCCCCATCCACGTGAAGGGCAAGATCACGCTATATCATTACATGCACATATTACCTTAGAAGGTGGGAAGAAGTGGAACTTATAAGGGATTGCATAATGGAAACAATAACTAGGTTCTTGTGGGAAAATATAATCAATAGATATGGATGCCCACTGAGCTTAACAAGTGATAGGGGTACTCATTTCTTAAATGAGACAGTTAGAATCTTATTAGTAGAATTCATGATAGTCCACCACAATACTACCCCTTATCAACCACAAGCTAATGATAATAATGAGGTAGTTGACAAAATTTTAAAACACACGTTATCCAAGATTTGTGATGTGAGAAGAAAGGATTGGGATGATAAAGTTTCTGCTGTGTTATGGTCATATCGAACTACTTATAAGAGACTCGAATAAGGCCACTCCTTTTTAATTGGTTTTTGGTATGGGAATCTCTACTACCTATTAAATTCATGTTACCATCACTGCATATAGCACACATAGGAGGGTTATATGATGAACAAGAGCTTGAGGAGAGGATTGATAAGTTAATGAAGTTAGATGAGAGGCGAGATATTTCTCATAGAGTCTAAAAATAAAAAAATCCAGACCGAAGGAATGAAATGATAGACACATCAAGAAAAAACATTTTAAGGTTGGGTAGATGGTTCTATTGTATGATTCCAAGTTTCTACGCCATCTTGGGAAATTCAAAGTCCATTGGACAGTCCCGTACATTGTATCCTATATACTTGATTCTGGAACTTGCTAATTACAAGCACTGGATGGAAAATGGTTTCAAGACATTTCAATGGGAGTAGGGTTAATCCCTAATATAAATAGATATTCTTGATGTTTGTAAATAAGGTAGTATTTCTAGTTATTCTAGGTTTTGTTTTGATGCATTTTCTTTTTTGTGTTACCCTGTCTTGTTGCTTTTTTTTCTGTGCATTTTTGCTCTTCTAGCCAATTATCATTTTCAAAACTTTTCTATGCGCAGAGGACCATGCATCCATTTTTGTGTGGGATGGAGTGATGTGATAAGTGCTGGAGGCTATGGTTATGGATGGCCCGAGTTGAAAAATAAAAAACACGTGGATTGGAAGATCACACATGGAAAAGGTGAACATAAGGGAAGGTTGGTGTCAAAAGGCTTTGAGAAACCATGTACAAGGGTAAAAATCACAAGAGAAACATGAGGTAGGAAGAAGAAATAACTTGGTCTAAGACATAGAGGAATAATTGACTTTGGCGTGGGAGAAAGTGCGAAGAATTACAAGGTTGAGGAAATTACATGCTAGAAGGTTGTAGAAGTGTTTGCATAGGTTTGAGCACGAGGAAAAGTGCTGAAGGTTGGCGTTAGGAAAAATCAACCTTTATTGTGAAAGTACATTGGTAGGTGGCATGGCATTTATTGTAGAGAAAAGCAAAATTTATAAATAGAAGATTAGGGGTATGTTATTTTCTACCTTGAATTTTAAGTTATCAAAGAGATCTCACGAACTAGGGCATCCTTGTGAAGAAATTTGAGAAGAGTCATGAATATTTTCATGCATAGCTATTTTGATCGTGAACTAGAGTGGAAAGAATTACACAGGCGTAAGTGGAGAAGGTTGTGTGGAAGAATCCCATGGGTGTTACACCGTCTTGTGGAAAAAGGGTTTTCCAGTGTTAGGGTTACATAGCTAGGGCACAAGGTTTGAAGGAATTTTGCAAAGGAGTGGAGCTGTAAAGTTGAGAAGATCCAAGAATAGGAGAGAGGAAGAAGTTTTAAGGACCCAATGAAGGAATGACACTAAGGAAAGTAGAAAATGTTTCATTGAAGAAGGGCAAGGGAAAGGGAAAAAAATTGTCTCTACCAGTTTCAATGAAGAATGGTATGAGGAAATGCAGTACCTAGATGGCATATTACTTGATAAAGAATGGGCATCTCAGTCGAAGATGGCCATCAAAGTGATTACAACCATCGAACGAGCACCACAGAGAATGAAATGACACTAGAACTGGTTTTCCCTATAGAGAAGAGGACACTAGATGGAATTCCCATCTATGACGATGAGGTAAAAATAAAAAATTAGAAGGATGGGTGATTGTAACTCTATGAGTTTCCCTATTTTGAAAATCCTAAGATACTATACCAATGGTTTATATCACGTGTGCATGAAGACCACTTATATTTCATAGGTCAAAGGATGTGCATAACCCCCACTAATTTCTAAGTTCACCGGCCTTATCTGTGAAGGAGATTCATTGGATGATGACTTGGAAGACAAGGAAGCCATTAAGAAGACCGTTGAGGCTTATGACTACAAGAAGGGTTCGCGCTACTTTGAAATTTCCACAATTACTGACCCAATGATGAGGATGGCCATGCACTTGGTTACAAAGCTGAATGGGAAAGAGATATGGACATAGATCAACAAGACTGGTTGAATGTGTTCCGTAAGATCTCGGAGGGAACCATCTATAACCTCTCAAATTTTATTGCAAAAGATATCATAGACTCAGGCGTGATGGAGAGAATATCATGTTTTGTAATGTCCTCCTCACCATTGTATTTTCAAAGATTGGAGTGCCCGATGGGATAGATAAGTTTTTTGGGAATACCCAAATGAGAACCCCTCCCCTACCAAGAGGTTTGAACAGTATACCTATGACACCATGACAACCACTCATAAGGCATGCTTGGAAAAGTGGTATAAGTAGATTCACGAAGCATTTGGGGCTGAATGGAGAATACCCAAATAGTTGCCTTCACTATTACAAGGAGAAGCTGAGTTCGTCGTATACCAACATTTTTGCATCGGCATATTTACGTTGGTAGATGGCGCCAAGAGTCTGTGATGTAAGTTTCCTTTCTCCTTCACAATGTAGTACTTCTAGGATGGGGTCAATCATTTCAAAGAGGTGAAGAAACTTAGATTTTATCTAAGTGTAGTAGATAAGGACTACTGCAAGCTGCACAAGAAACTAATATACCCCAAGAAGTGCACCTATGTGGAGAAGTATGTCTCCCATGATGTGCACATGTTAAAACTAGTAACATTACTTGTTGCAGGGAGGAAAACAATGAGGGTGTATTTACACATAAGGCCTAAGTATGAAAAGGGAGCTTATGTTGAAGATGATGTCTCCATTCCTAAGGACCCCACCGTGAGGAAGAAGATTGTGCTAAGGAAAAGAGATAGAGGAGAGGATCTTGAGAAAAAGGTGATAATCGTGTAGAAAGTGTAGATAGTAGGGACATAGGAGTCGGTAGGAACCAATACTTACATCTACCGGAAGAAGTCTCCCATGAGAAAATAATCACCAAAGAAGGAGGAATCACAACAAAAGGAAGAGTCATCACAGAAGGAAGAGTCGTTGGTAAGGAAGAGTCGCCCGAGAAAGAAGAAAAGAGAAGTCCCTTGAACTAGTATCACCAATAAGGAAGAAGCAGAGGGTGATAAAAGGGTCAGAATCAAGAAAAATAGAAAGCATGGAGGTTGAAAAGGGTGATGAAGATGATGAAGAGTGTGATGAGGATTAGAATCATCTTATGTAGGATGTACACGAGTTAGAGGAAGAAGAAAATGAAGAGAAGGATGAGAATGAGGGAGGCACTCATGACAAAGGGGGAGAGAGGAAGTAAGCATGAAGGATCAGAAGACCCCGACCCCAACCAAGGAGCAGATGGATAATACCATAGAGAGGAAAGTGGAAGGAATTATCCAATAGTTGGTTGAGTATGAAGTTGAGTGAAGCATCGAGGAAGTGATGAAGGAAATGGAGGAAATCATGTGTGTTGGAAAGGAGTATGGAAGCATGAGCGGAGACCCCAACTTAGTAGTAAGATTCCTAAGGTTAGTGCACACAAGTGGGAAGGGCATAGTATTGGTGCATGAACAAGAAATGAATTACATTAATGATCCAAATAAGGTACTCAATGCACACTTCTAAAGTACCATTCCCACAAACCACCTCCTCGTTTGGTCTTCTTTTGATGAAAAAGGTGTGTACCCACACATGAGGAAAATGTTATCTTGGGCTTTTGAGTCCCATGTTGATTAACCTAAGTTTGAGGGAAATCAAGATGCATTGATGAAGATACCAGATGCCAAGGGAGTAAACCCTCTGGTAAATGCACAATAACTATCCGATGAGCAAGTTTGCAACACGCTCAACAAAGAATCAATGGAGATAGAGGCAAGGCTCTTCGGAAGAAACAATAGGATAAGGGTTTTGGAGGAACATCTTGAGAAAAATAATGAGGAGATCATTGAGTGGGACAAAGAGATAAATGTAGACACTAAAATTAGGTCACACTCCCCTTTTGTCCCTCGACATATAAACACCCTTTACTACATTAACCTAGTCATGACCCCCTTCACCCCACTAATATTAATTAAATTAAATTAATGCTTTATCCTCACTATATTTATTAGTTAAATAATATCTACATATAGTTCACTTAGACACATCACCAAGCTAGCTCAACCTAAGACCTATTCTTAGCAAGTTACCATAACTAAGACTTACCCAAACCCTAAAAATCAATGCCTACATTCCCTCTAATCATATTCCCACATGCTCATAAGTGGCTCTGAGTCTAATCTATGGGAGAATGACACAAGATCCAAGGAAATCAGGAGGATCTCCCTAACTTTAGTAAACCTAGGAAATCCCACCTTGACCGATGTCGATTACCCTAACCATTTCCGGTTAAGCCATACCACTATCGGTTACCCCTTTTAACCCAAAACAACCTTATTCTCAAGGTTGGAAGTTGGAAGTTGGAAGCAAGAAAGTTGATGAACAAGAACAAATATCAGAGAGATAACACATCTTCAGAGAGCCAATTTCAGCAAGAACTCACATCTAAGGAAGGAGATTGAGGATCTTCTCCTGCACAACCATCCCAACCATGTTCGATCTATCTAAGCAAGGACGAGTGTGCATGCAGCCCATGCAGAAGATTTATTTCAGTTGGTGATCACTTACGGCCTTCAAACCCATCATCAGCACCTTCATCCTTCACACATAGACCTTCAAGAATGAAATCCAAGTAAGTACAACATCATACTTTCCTGGTTATTTCATTTCATCATTATTTTATCATCCATTGTTTATCTTGCTCCCTATTGATCTTCTCCAACATTTTCACCTCCATAGACCCATCAAAACCTTGCAAAATCCTACTCCAGTCACCCATTACCTCATCCCAACTAACCAAAATCCTTTGTGTAATCACAAAGGAGACCAAAACCCCGTTCTATGACATTTCTAGATCTCACAAGAACTTCAGCACCAATTATACCTAGCTGCATTCAGTCTCCCTTGACCAACACCGGTCTTTATGTTTTTCCCACATAGCCTTAAACAAAGACCTACCCACCTAATTTTACCTCACCCTCACTCACCTGTGACCTACCCGAGACCTTTATCAGACCTGCAGAGACCCAAAACCTATCACTTGACCTTGGATTCTATTCTAGCTTAGCCTGTTAGATTAGATCTATTTCTTATTGTGTTTTTAAGTGAGATACCTAAATCATTTTAAAATAACAATAGGATTTACTTTGTTTACTGCATTAATTTGTTTAAAACAGTGGACTGAAAGCCATCTAGGAAGTACCATGCTTCTCAAATCTAGCTCACGCTAGGCAGTTCACTGCCCATATTGTTTAATTCCTTCTGGTGTTTTTTTTTTCATTACAGGTAGTTCCTCCTAGCCAAAAGGAAGCTCTCACGGTCATCTATGGATTTATAAGTCATACACGCGCAACAACCCATCAACCAACATTTGAATAGGTATTCCTCCTATGACCATTACCCTATCTATTTCACAACGATTCAAAGAAATAATCTAAGAAAAAGGTGAAACATTTTGGCATGCACAGTGGGACCCATTCGGGTTCCTTGCATTTGATTCATTACTAGGAAAAGTTGTGAGTTTGATTCCTTTCTAAAAAAATCATACACACTATCTTTCTTCCCTAGTAATCCACTTCTTCTTTCTATTTGCTCTAAAGGAAACTTTTCTTTTGGTGTATTTAAAAAAAATCATTTCTTCATGTTTTCTACATTGTAGTGAAAGAGCATCCCTCTTCCTCTTCATCTTATTGTGTCATCCAATTTCAAATTTTCGATTTGGATTTAAAAACAATCACATTTCATTCTGTTTTATTGCATTAGCTCACATTAATTGAGGGAAACCTATATGCTGGAGGTCATGACCAGCTGATGGTTGACAAACGAATCATAGAAAAGCACTTATATCCTTTTCTCTTTCTCTGAGTCTTACCAAACCACACAAAAATTCAAATACATACATTCTTAAACAACATCTTACCTAGAAGAAGCTGTAGGTGATCACATGATCACGACACAGTGGGCACCCAACTCGCTGCTCTGTCGAGTCATACTTCAAAGCGAAGCCCGCCCCCACCATAACATACCTGAAACCTCACCCTTTAGATCTCCTTCTTTGTAGGAAGCCATCCTCACCAAAAAATCTATTTCAAAATTCATGTGTCAGTCCTTAAATAGCATAAGCTAAACAAACATAATAGAAAATGGCACTCTTAGGATCGCATTTTCTTAGTGTTTCTGTTTGGCTTGCATTTTGAGGTGAAAGATCACGTTCATCACTTTTTTGTTCATCCTTGTATGCTCCTCATCATAGCTGGTGTATTCTAGCTTCACCTGAGTGTGCCTGGGCCATATCACCATCATTCCCAAAATTCTGGGTCTAATTCCACATCAAATTTTAATTCACAACCAATTTTTCTCATCACTATTCCAATTTCATAGTAACCATCATCGGTTACCTCTGACCGCCATCGGTTAAACCCAACCGACGTCGATTCTAGGTCCTTTTGCTAACCTACTCAAAAGGATAGTTTCACTTCACTTTTTTCCACTTTCCACAGTCTCTGTCACTATCATTTTTCCCATTGACATTTTACACATCCCTAGATTTAGCATACTTGTTAGATTTTGCCTTTTGCTTACTATTTACTCACTGTCTATTTTATACAAAGGACCGACAAAGGATTATGTACGTACTAAAATTGTAGGGTACTCGCACCATCAAAACAATGTTACACGTGCCCTAATGATGATATAGGTCTCCTTGCAGGTGTTCGGATCGGAAAAGCTCTCCAAGTATGATTTAACATCCCACATGTCCCATTCAAATTTGTGTGCTTTACTTTTCCTTCCCCTCTTTTCTTTGCTTTTCGGTCTTCAAAGGATGACGAAACCTCTACCCTACCCGGGTGGTGGTGGTCCTGTAACCACCACCCCGCTCGTATGCGGCGGTCCTTCACGCATTTTCCGTAATGCTCTTTTTAACGTAACTCGTGTAAATTTTCAACATTTACCAGCTTTTTCACCGCCTTTGCTTGTATTTATGATTCTCGGTTCCTTGGAATAGTGTTTTGGCATTATTTATAGTTTAAGAGATCAATTTGGTTTTCACCTTTAGGTAAATGGGATTCTATAAATGAATAGCTTGTGCTCAAGAAAATGGCCCCTCAAAATTTTCCTCCGAATTTCTCATTTCAATAGCTTAGCCTTTTAATTTTGCTTAGGATTCATAGTTTCATTTGTTAAATGCATGGTTAGTATTGTTTAGCATTAGAAAGCCACATATTCTCCTTGTGAAAGTTCTATTATTATTTCATCCAACCAATCGGAGTAGGATAGTTTCATGTTTTGGACATTTTATGTTGCATGACTCACAATAAATCCCGCTAGGAATTACATAAGCTAAGCTCCTCTCTTGCTACTATCCCTCTCCTACTCGCATTATATTCAGTCTACATCCTAAGCTGCCATTGTCTCATATCTACTTCGCTAATGCTAGCATTACACACTTTTTGGATCCATGTGAGCATGAAAGAACGAGGAAATCACACCGAGGGGACAAGGCCACACACCATTGGATTCGCCACTATTTTGAAAAATCCAGGTTTAAGATTTTAAATTTCTAGTTAAAAACATATCAAGTAGAGTAGTCAATCATTTCATTTTAGTTAATTTTACTTTCGATATTGCCAGGGAAGCTGTGGGGATTGATATTTTCTGAAAAAATATGATTCACTCCTCACTTCTGAGGTAGGATCGAGAGTCTTTCAAATATATTAGATCAGTTATCTGGTTACTTAGAATAGATTCACAATCGCATTTAAAAGTATCTATACTCGGCTGCTTTGTTTGTTTTAATTTCGTTACTAGTTTAGTTGTCAATTTCTAGATATATTGGATAATTGCTCTTTTTTTTAGTTTATCAAAATATTAGATTTAGGAATATACATAGATATATCTTGCGTAGTCAATTTATTCTGTCATTAATTAGCTTTATATCACTTCCTTTTGCATGAAAATCATAGGACCTAGGGATCCCAGAGAATACATATTCGAGCCTATCATGCCTTAACCCAATCTTGTCTTAGCAATAACCGATATAGACCAGAATCTTAGAATCCAAGTATTTCGAACAACAACAGACTTACAATAGATCAACTCACAGTGAAGAGGGTTAAACATAGAAGACGACCAAGCACACATATTTTGGTCAAACCAGCCAAACAACAAGTTACCCTAGATAAACATCTACCTGACTGTAGAAGGGATTGAAAGAGAGAAAACATTCGGTTGTGATTCTTTGGTCCCACAGCTAGACGTAGGAGATATTCTCACTGATATAGACACTAACTTAAGAATTCAGGTTGCAAGAATGCCTGTAAGATACTCTAAAAAGATTGCACAACTGTTAATTCTAAACATAGAGGCCAAAAAGGCATACAACTATTGGATACTAGGGATTAGAGACTGATTCCACACATGACCATAGTAGGTCCACAACAACCATGAATCTACGGTTATGATTCACAAATCCCACAACCCAATGAGTCAACAGGTCAATCTGACGTTGACACTAGTTTACACACATTAGTATTCAAATCCACTCCACTTCGCCTATTATCATTTGCCCAATTATCCTGTTGGATATAGAAGCTAACGACACTAAGGATTTCTGGACTAGGTCGAGAATCACCCGTAGAATCCACCATATCCATCATCCATCCTATGACCCTATCTGGAGATATACACGAAACAATCCTAGGTCATTTTCCCGTATCCCACAACCTATAGATCAAATCACACCAGAGCTCGATATTGATTGGAGCCTTCGAGCAATCATCCTCGCCAACCGATCTATCACACCAGTTCAGGTTAGGAGGGCCTTCTTTTCCTTAGATTCATAGATTCCATTAGTGCGTGTCGAAGATATAAGATTTCCTAACTATTTTACCCATACTCCACGTATATTCCATCCCCACCAGTTGTCTCGGCACGACCTCGGGAGGTCGGGTGCGAGGAAGAGTTACTTGTAGATTTCCATGCTCGCTTGTCACTTTTCCATCATATAAAATTGGTGAACCCAACGTGAAACACATAGTGCTTCCACTTTTCTTTATTACCTCTTTCTTCCACCTTCACTCTTTCCGATTATTCTACGGGTATTCATAAACCCCGAATATGTCGATTCGATGCATATGGTAGACCTCTCCTAGGTCTTGAGGCATAATATGCTCAATCGAATAGACATTCATCTCCTCGCTCTCGGTATGGGGTGAAAACTATTCAAATAACCAATTATCAACAAAAGCTCCACCTCCAAGGACTAGATATAGTTCATCTTTCCAAATAGAGGAGTTGGATCAACTCACGCAAACACAACAAATAGAGCCTTTAGGCTCGAACAATATGAAATTCACAGGAGAATCTGGTTCATCTCCTCAGGTGCTGCTTAGACCACAAATTAGCAAACAATCAGATCCATACCTGGTTTTAGATGATGATCATTCAGTACATTACGCCAGAATGAACAATGCTCTGGAAGTATGTACCCACCTATAGGAAGTTTACAAACATGACCCAAGGTCTCTTTTCAAGAAAACACCTCCATACCATTACCTATAGGAAATGCCCTCGGTGAAACTTGGCAGGGCAACGATCAATTCATAGCTAGGTATCACATGACTATACAACCTCAAAATATACAACAAACACCACCAAGGAAAAATACTGGGACTTCACCAAATGAAGTCATTTTGACTTTAGTAGAAATAATTAGAGGGTTAGAAGTTTCTCAAGCAAGTCAAACATCTCAATTCATGCAAGCAGGAAGTTTCAATCCTCCACATCATCCTAGCCAAGTAGACCTCCTCACAGGAATAGGCACATTGGGCATGCCTCCTTAGTATTCGCAAAAAACACCAACTAGAACCGCCACCTCCAACACCATTTGGGTGGAGAATATAATACCTTCCGATCTTGTACAACACAATCCACTCTTGGGGAATACTCCTTCATACTTAAACATGTACTCCAAGTCACCACAAGAAGATATGTTCTCCTCTCTCATGATTTCTCAACCACAGGGGCTTCCTTATGATCCTACAAACGCATATGCTACGCCGTATCAGCAACCCATTCCACCTCCTCCCCATAACAGGCACCATTAATGGTCAAAACCTATGTGATAGGGACTTACTCAGAGTATTTGAAAGAGCCCTTAGACTTCACCATACGAAGTGTCATACTTCCGAGACCTCTTCTCGATTTTCCCAAATACAAAGAGGAGGGAGACCCGAATACACACATTAAGGCCTATGCTAAAGCCATTCAAGAACTAATTCCTTGGGATGGGGTTGTTACCAAAATATTCCCCAAAACCTTGGAAACAATCACCCTTGATTGGTATTACAGAATACCCAAAGCTTCCATCCATTCGTTTAAACAACGAGTTTCAAAGTTCATTAAGGCATTTGACATGAACAAACTATTAAGAACAGGAATCAGGGAATTCTTGCACATTAAACAAGAGCACAATGAATCTGTCACTCATTTCATCCAGAGATGGCATACAGTCCTTTATTCTTTGGCCAGTGCTCCAAACATGGACCAAATGGAGCTATGCAATTTATTCCTTCATTCTCTCAGCAGAGAGGTGAAGGAAGAAGTCCAGAAGTTCCCACTAAGGACTTATGATGAAGTACTTGAGAGTGCTCTCCAAATAGATCAAGTGGCAATAGATAGCGGTCGCAAGGTGTATAGAGAAAACAGGAGGTTAATAACCCCCAACCAGAATACTACGACTTACCCTACTACCACAAATGTCAATCAAGGACCTAAAATCCTTAACAAAAATCGTGGCACAACAACCGATGGGGTAACTGACCAAGCTAAAAAGGTCAATGTTCTAAATACTCCACTACTGGTTAACAATCAACAAAACAACAACTTTACCGCAACAATAAATTCGGTGGATTTTAATCATCCACAATAACAACAACAACGGCAGATCCGCATATAGGGTCCAAGCCAAAACTCAACCGGATATCAAAATCGAACCAAAACCAAAAACAACAAATACAAAACCTTAATCCTAATAGACAAAGTGGTTTGATCGAGTTTTGGGCAACAATATACGCCAAACCAGTAACCTAGAAATTACAATCCTAACTCGTATTGTGGGTTTCACAAGATTCGAGGCCACAACACTAGAATGTGCCGTGACTACAATAAATTCATGTAACATTTTCCAGAGGAGCAAAGTCAACTTTTCATAGATATGTTCTTGGCAGATCCTGCATCACCAGTGCCAAATAATTTTACAGGGGAAGTTTCCCCTCAAAATGCTCCCCTCAAGATCTTCAATGATCTCGCTCCCAAATCACAATAACAACAAATTAAATCCGAATGGGACGAACAAAGGTGTAATGGTAGGAAACAATGATCATGAAGCCTCGACTTCACTAAATCCATCTGTTGCACCATAGTTAGGGAGTCAGCCACGACCCAAGATAGTTGGCTTAGTGGAGTTAGACACTGAGTTACCCATGGAAGCTATAACAAGGACACGAGAGTATTCCTCTCAGCCAAGTCCAAGTTACCCGCTAGAGGCAGATAACATCCAAAAAATATTAGTAAAACCCGTAGGTGCCTATGATTTAATTAATGACCTAACAAAAACCTTCTCTCACATCTACTTTTGGATTTGCTTGAGGAACTCTCCCCCTACAGGGCTGCTCTTTTAGAGGCATTAGGGTTAGGACATTTAATTAACATCACTCCACCTCCTGAAACACAGGTAAACCATATAGACTTTGATATCTACCCTCCGGGGCACCCGGATAGGGATACCGAGTTTATATTCGAAATAAAAAAATGCCAACAGACACTAAGATTACACGTAGAGGTGATCTGGCCTTACATTTGCAAGTGTGGGTTTATAACAATTATGTTAAATGTGTAATGGTTGACGATGGGGCAGTAGTTAACATAGTCCCCTTCTCTTTCCTTCAAAAGCTAGGGTATGGAGAAACAAACTGTTCCACGACTCGGAATACGCTAAGAGGTTATGATAGCCTTAAGGCCACTTCGATTGGAACTATAACACTACCAGTTACCTTAGGACCCAAAACAATCCTGACTGAGTTTTATATTATAGATCGGGAAACCAATTATAATATGATCCTCGGCCAACCATGGATACACCATATGAAGGCAATCCCTTCTATGTTATTTCAAGAAGTAAGGTTCTTGCACTTAGGAAAGGTATTCATAGCCAAAGGTGATCCAAAACCATTCGATATAAACCTAGCTGACTTAAAGAAAAGACCAGGCATTCACTCTGAGTTTGAACTCCCAACAAACCAACTTAATAAACCAACCGACATGAAACTAGAAGAAAAGTTGGTACCTACAACAGATCTTGAGACTATGAGCCTAGTCAAGACTATCCCAGCCCTCAAGGATGAGACTAACATTGTAGAAACAATATCATTAGGAACTACTGCGAAGATTTTGACTTACTAGAATAGGATCTACCAATTTTCCTACCATTTGATTCTATAGGTATGGGATATACCCTAGGTGTTGGTGCTCTTCCAGCAGAGGATCTCTGCATGGTAGAAGTAACCAAAGTAGAAAAAATTGACATAGCAAATGTCCCAACATCCATCTTCCCAACTAAATATTGGACTCTCCATTTCGATGGAGCAAGATGTCATTATGGGGCTAGGGCAGGTGTGATCTTTACTTCTCCCGAGGGAAAGATCCTACCATTCGCCTTTAAACTAAATTTCGAATGTACAAACAATGGCACAGAGTATGAAGCCCTCCTCCTTGGCCTCATCATAGCTAAAAGGCTTGGTGTTAACAACATCAGGGTGTTAGGAGACTCTCAATTAGTAGTGAACCAAGTCTCTGAGGTGTATGAAACTAGAGCTAAACACTTACAGCTCTACAAAACACCGGTATTAACTTTGAGTAAAGAATTCAAATTCATATCCATTGAAGCAATCCCACGAGAAAAAAATCTTCTTGCGGATTCTATAAAGAACCTCAAAGATCACGCTTCACCCCAAACAGTGAGTTAGAAGATACCTGTTTCATGGTATCCCTTTGTACTGAACCATTAGTGAAAACAATGTCAAACCCTCTTTTAATGAACATAGCTGAGAACAACTCTATTATCCTAGACCATGTTGATAGTGATAGAGCCACTCTGGATTACTTAAATGCCTATGCAACATTACATCTCACCCATCACAAGGTAAATTCATCCTTAATCCCACATTCATCTTCCTACTTCGAAATCCCATGATAGAGCTTCCCCCACAAAAAGAACTCAGCATGTACACAGTAGAGAATGGAGACAATCTAGAATTACCTCCAGCCCGCTTGAGTTTGAAGAAGGTAATGCTTCTTTAATCAAAGAAACAATTGATATTAACATTGGAACGGAGGAATAGCCAAAGATTTTTAAACAAGGATCTTCGTTAACTCTAGAAGAAATAGAAATACACACTCGAATCCTCAAAGAACATCGAAGGCTTTCGCATTTAATTATAAAGAAATGATAGGGGTTACACCACACATCACGGTACATAACCTCATCACCAAATCAGATGAAAAGCCGCTTAAACAAATCGAGACCAATGAAACCCAAGGTAGCTCTCATGGTAAAGGAAGAAATAATGAAACTCCTCCAAGTAGGATTCATCAAACCAGTCGATTATTCTCAATGGATATCTAATATCGTTCTCGTTCTCAAAAAGAATGGGAAGATATGCATTTGCATAGATTTCTGAGACATTAACAAAGCGTGCCCCAAGGATGACTTCCCATTACCATCCATTGATGTCATTGTTTACGCAACAGTTGGCTTTGAGATTTTGTCTCTCATGGATGGATTCTTAGGATACTATCAAATTAGAATATCTGAATAAGACCGAGCCAAAACCACATTTATAACTCCTTGGGGAACCTATTGCTACGCTGTTATGCCATTCGGTCTCAAGAACGCTGGTGCCACATACCAGCGGGAAATGACATACATATTTCATGATCTTATTCACAAGATCATGGAATCCTACGTAGATGACTTGTTGGCCAAGGCCAGGAAGCACTGTGATCACCCAGAAGTGCTCTATATCATTCTTTCACATTTGATAGAATACGAGTCACACTAAACCCAAAAAAATGCATATTTGGTGTGACATGAGGGAAGATTCTAGGTTACATTATATCATCATGAGGGATCGATGTAGACCAGTCAAAATCTGCACTATTATTGAAATGATCCCACCGCGGATGAATCTGAATTAGGTCGTTTCTTGGGAAACTCGGTGCAATCCGAAGATTCATCCCGGACTTAAGCTTCACCATTAATCCAATCAAAAATCTGCTCAAGAAAGAGTACAATATTGATTGGATTGAAGAATGCAAGGAGGATTTCAAATCGCTTAAGCATTTCTTGTTGTCACCACCCATGCTAATGCCACCTAAACCAGACCGCCCTTTAATCTTATATTCACGAGCTACCAATGTCTCGCTAGCCTGTATCCTGGCTCAAGAAGATGATGACAAGAGAGAACGCGTGATTTATTTTATAAGTTGCACGTTACTTGATTATGAAACACACTATACGTAAGCAGAACAAGAGTGCCTTGTCATAGTCTTTGCAACCAAACACTTAAGACATTACATGCTAAATCAAGAAACGAGGGTCATTGTAAAATAGACCACTTACGAACCTTTTCACACGCAAGGGTCCTTGTCTAAGAAGGTTGGATGCTTTATGACCTTAATGGGTGAATTTGAATTAACTTTTGTAAATCAAAAGTCCATTAAGGGAAAATCATAGCAGATTGGTTAGCTGACAACCCATTAGATGGAGGCAATCTAGTCGATTTGGACTTTCTCAATGAATGCATATATTACGTCAAAACTAGACCTCCCATCTCTTGAATGTCCTTGGTATACTAATATTATTAATTATATCATGAGCCATACATATCCAGAAAGTGCTACGCCTCAACAAAAAGGTGGTTATGCATTATCGTAGCTAAATACGTTATTATAGAACAAGTTCTCTATCGTAAGGCTTTCGATGGAATGCTTCTAAGGTGTGTTGACACAGAAGAATCCAAGAAGATTCTCCATGAATCTCATAGTGGAATATGTGGAGGCCACTTTGGTGGTCATGCCACCACTTGTAAAATACATTAGATGGGCTATTTCTGGCCCACTCTAGAACATGACGCAGTAGAGTTTGTACGTAGGTGTCATAAATGCCAAGAATTCTCCCACGAGATTCACATGCCGGCACAAGCTCTACAACCAATCGCTACTCCATGGCCCTTTTCTATGTGGGGGCTAGATTTGATAGGGAAATTCTCTCCCTCATCTACAAATGGCCATAACTTCATAATCACGGCCATCGAGTATTTTACCAAATGGGTAGAGGCTATGCCTCTCACCATGTACTGTGTTCCATGATCGCCAAGTTCATTTTGAACCAGATCATTTGCAGGTACAGTGTCCCACAAACCGTTATCACAGATAATGGGACTTCTTTTAAGAATGACGAGGTTTGTGAGCTATGTAATAAATTTAAAATAAACCATCATATAGCCTCCCTATATTACCCTCAAGCCAACGAACAAGATAAAGCAACAAACAAAACATTGAAAGCCATTCTCCTTAAAACAGTGAAAGAAAATAAAAAATATTGGCATTTAAAGTTATACCCAGCCTTGTGGGCCCACCAAACCTCAATAAGAACACCAACAAGAGAAACTCCTTTCTCACTGGTATTCGGAGTGGAAGTAGTTCTCCCACTTGAGGTTAAAATACCCAATCTCCGCATCTCATTACAAGGGATTCTGGATGAAGAAGCTTACAGAGAAGCATGTCTCTCTCAACTAGAAATCCTAGATGAGGCCAGGCTATATGCTGAACAATGGCACAGAGTCTATGCTGACCGGATGTGCCGGCAGTATAACAAGAAGGTCTATGAATGAGACATATATGAAGGTGATCTAGTTCTAAGACTAGATAGCCGGATCGATAAAAAGACCGGCGAAGGGAGGAAATTCCGGCCCAAATGGTTGGGCCCATACCGAGTCATGAAAGACTATGGAAATGGTGCATATCTCTTATGTACACTGGAAGGTGAGGAATTTGGTGAAACTGTCAATTCCCTGCACCTTAAATGATTCTATGCATAAGTGACCAACACTATCTATATAATTATATCTACATTGCATTTTCATGTAGTTAGGTTCATTTTGTCCACTTGTTTCATATAATTTTGTGATCAAGGAACTTATTCTTCAAAGCAATTCATTACAAACTTCTGATGGTATTGACATTAGCTTTCAAATCATACTTCTTCACTTTCATAACATCATCACCATTTCAGAATCCTTTCATCCATACAAAGCTAGATATGACAAATTCTTAATGGTAACCATACCAAGGTCTGCATGCTTGTTCTCTCTTTTAGTTTCTCCCTAGGATAGGTGTCTTGCCTATGGTATGTTCTAGAAGCTTCATGGTGTCACAACTACCCCATATATATATCTCTTTGGAAATAAGAACATACTGACATTTTTCTCAAATAAACAAGTCAAATATAGATCAAATAGAAAATTTTATTTTTACACATTTCCTTGCCCTACCAACCTTCGGTGATAAGCTTGCGTCTCTTACTAGTGACGTAGGGTTGGGAAAGGATGGGAATGCCCTTACTCACCTATACCTTGTCCATGGTGATAAGCCCATGCTTCTAACTAGTAGCATGGGGCAGGGTATGGGGGTCCTCTTAATAATAAATGTTGAAGGTAGTCATCAAACAACTCAAATGAACCTTTGAAATATTGAGTCAAAAATGAATGAATCAGATGTCCAAAATTCCAAGAGAGTTCCAAACCCTAAAACCATATTTTTCAATCATGTGGCCATCTACGGATCTAAGTCTAGATAAACCGAAAAGCAAGTAGCATTCTAAACTATGGACTCACTTGAGTAGAGTAGGTTTGTAAAATCCTAATTTGGTTCCACCAAATCTTTTTCTATCTCTCATCACTACCATTCAAAAAATTTCACAACTTGTGCCCTTTCTAGCTCTTAGTGATGAGCCCTCGCATCTTACTAGTTGCATGGAGAAAGGAATGGAGCAAGTTCATCTGCTCATCATACCGGTTTATCATCTCATTTTGTCAAAACAAAAGGAAGTACCAAAAATTTCTTATAGAAACTAAAGTTCAAAATCACGTTGTGTCTACATTATCATACATCAGCATCACGAAATACAAAAAGAAAGAAAACATTTGTATCATTTGTTCTCCATTGCATACATTCTGAAAGGCATATAAAAACAACATTGTAATTTACATATGAAAGCAAATCACAAGAACATTGATACCAAGAGTCTAATCCAAACAAGAATGTCTATATATATATATATAGCAAAGTTTCCTGTACAATGCCATCATGCGCTAAGCATGGTCAAAACACTCAAAGAGCCCAAAAATACAAAAACATCATACAAATGGCCTCTCAACCCCTATGAGATCCCTCTGAGGGTGCACACCCACGTCTAGGACTCGCTATCTTTGGCACTCTGAGTGCACGGAGGGCTCATGGTCTTGAGGAGTAGCTGCGGCCTCACCATGAGAGTGACTCCTCATCAGGTGCTCTGCTGTCCTGTACCCTGCCAGCTCGGTATGGAGGGAGGTCACCATCCTGGCCACATGCCAGATAGGGGAAAAAACATCAGTATGCCTACCGGCTGCTGAGGGCTCCCCTACATCCACAGATAGCTCCGCACGGGTCTTCTCCATAGGGATCATCAGGGTATCAGTGCATACCCGATGAATCAGGTCTCACCACTCATCCAGTCTCTGCAAGCAAAGGAGAACAACCCATTAGAAATAATCAAGAGATAGAAACAAACATTAAAAGGAAGGATGATAACTCACTCGGATCTCTGGGCCTCCAAGATGGATCTCTAGGGTTGGCACCTACCACAGATGCCGCTACTGACTGGTGTGCTCCTCCTGTACCTAGGGCCACATAACATCCTACTACGGACTCATCCTCTCTCGCCCAAGCCTTGAGAAAGTGGCTCCTCCGAAGCTAGGGTCACCCTCTCTACACTCTGCTCCGCCCTCTCCGCCTGTAAAATATCTTGAGTGTCATGCCACTCGGATCACTATCCTTTCTCTACTCGACTCACCGACCTCACCACGGTCTCCTCCTCCGTCTCCCCCTATGAACTCCTCGGACTCAGAGTCTATGTCAATGGGGTCGTCGCTACTATGGGCGGGACCGGCGGTAATCTGAAGTAAGGGTGCCTGAGGAGCATCAGCTCTCCCTCGAGCTCGTATTACCCGCCTAGCTACAATGGGGACACCAAGAGTAATAACTATCCAACCCCGACCTCTAGACCTCCTCTAGGCTCCCAGTTGATCTATATACCGGTACCACTGGGGGAAGCATACCCACGTATGGAAGGCCAAACTGCTGAGGCACTCGACCAAACAGATGTATCTCCACCCTCCCCATCCTGTCAACAAGTTGCCCTATGGTGGAGCAAGAAATCAAAGTAAGAGCCTCCTCACCCCATAAACCTGCCATGGCCTAATAAGGTGTGGCCTCCATGTCATCAGTGGTTAAGGAGGTGACTGGATAGTGAGGTGCTCTGAGCACCAACATGTCTGTCCATTTGGCTACCCTCACAGCTCTCGGGATCTGCCACCTCTACACCTCTCCCATAGGGGATGAAACGCTCATAGACCCAACTCATAACTAGGGTCGGATGGCTCAATGACTGCCCCTATAAACAAACCACCCAATACAAATCATGATAGGTGGTCCCAAGAATGTCAGCTCCCTAGGCATAAATCCAGCCATGCCCCTCAATCAGGCAATGATGGGGGACCACCAAGATAGTAAGGTGTCTCCTCCCTTATCCCCAATCAATATCGAGGAAAGGATCCCCATAATGGCCTGACAAATAAAGGGGATAGGCAGACTAGGAATAGATCAAACCCTCACCCCCTTCTTTGAACTAGTGGAGATAACTGCATCTCCCATATATGAGGCCCATTGTGCTGACTGAGCCTGTGACCCTGCTGTCTCAAGAGTGAGCCATCTCCCAATAATCGAGACCCCCAAGATATGGTAAACATCCTCCAAAGTAATGGTCCACTCACCCCGGACCCCTGGTAATCGAAAAGTGTTCTCGATATGCATCCCAATATGAAAATAAGTCACAAAGTATGTGACTAGACGGTGCAACATGTAGGACCCATGAAATACGCAGTATACCGGCCCTCTATAGAGTGTCCTGCTCATCCCGAGAAAGGGCATCCAATATTGCTGAATTCAATCACACTCCTCTCCCGAATCCATTGGATATACTCCTCCTTCACTTGTATATACCCAAAACACACAAAAAAGTAAGTTAGTATCCAAATGACATTAGAAAAATCATGAAAGCAGGAAAGGATGCTAAAAATGCAAAACAAATTCAAATAAGTATTATTTATACATTCTGCAGAGCGAACCGCGACCTTGAGTAGGGTGGTGGTTTCATAATTACCGCCTTAAAGGTGGTGGTCTTGAAACCGCTACCCGATCGTGGTGGCGGTCTCGTAACCATTTCCTGCTCAAGGCGGTCGTGTCACAAAAACCCATGCGGGTCATGTGCCCTAAAAGTGGCTAAAAACACAAAATAAAGACCATTTTGACTCAAAAAAATCCTACCCAGTAGGCACTCCCCTAGTTGACTCTACTAAAACTAGCATTTTCAAAAATAATCCCCCCATGACAAAGATTCCACCATTTTAACATTTTGGGGGCAAAAATGGTAAATCGAGAAAAACTAACCTGTGATCTCACGGGTTGGTGTTCCGCTCATGGAGGCATGATCACGATCTTGTCCCAAATGTTTTGACTATACTCGCGTGAGAAACCATCACCGTGGGTCCCAGAGCTCAAAATCAACCAAATCAACACGTGTAAATGAATAGGAAAATGGGCCCACTTTTACATATATAGCAACTTGACTTGTTTTGAATGCCCTTTTCGTAGGTTTGGAGTGCCGACGGAGGTAAGTTCTTATCCCCGCACAAATGGTACGTCCTCATTTCATATTATTTTAGTATTTATTTTCCGATCTATTTTATCTATCTGCACTTGAGTCCTCTTTTCATTTTATAGGTAGCGGAAATTTTAGACGGCGTCATTCGACACACGGGCATATCGTATAACTTCTAACTTCCCATTTTGGGACCGCCATACTGAGACCCACCGTTTTATGCCTCTAGATGGCTAAAATGCTTCTCTGAGGGGGCAATATGTACGTACCCAAAATTATAGGGTACTACACACTTTGGAACAATATTACACGTGCCCCAATGATGATACAAGTCTCCTCGTAAGGTGTTCGAGATCTAGAAAATCTCTCCAAGTATGCGTTAACATCCCGCATGCCCCACTTAGCCCATACATGCTTTTATTTTTCCTTCCCCCTCTTTTCTTTGCTTTTCGGTCTTCAATGATGAAACCGCTGCCCTGCCTGGGCGGCGGTCTTGTAACCGCCACCCTACTTAGGGTGGTGGTCCTTCACGTATTTTCCAGAATGCTTTTTTTAATGTGACTCGTGTAAATTTTCAATGTTTACCAGCTTTTTTCACCGCATTTGCTTGTATTTATGATTCTGGTTCCCTAGAATAGTGTTTTGGCATTGTTTATAGTTTAAGAGATCAATTTGGTTTTCACCTTTGGGTAAATGGGATTCTATAAATAACTAGCTTGTGCTCAAGCAAATGGCCCCTCAAAATTTTCCTCTAAATTTCTCATTTCAATAGCTTAGCCTTTCAATTTTGCTTAGGATTCATAGTTTCATTTGTTATATGCATGGTTAGTATTGTTTAGCTGTTAGAAAGCCACATATTCTCCTTGTGCAAGTGATGTTATTATTTCATCCAACCACTCAGAGTAGGATAGTTTCGGGTTTTGGACATTTTATGTTGTATGACTCACAATAAATCCCGCTAGGAATTACATCATCCAAGCTCTATTCTCTTGCACTATCCCTCTCTTACTCGCATTGTATTCAGTCTGCATCCTAAGCTGCCATTGTCTCATATCTACTTCTGCTGATGCTAGCATTACACACTTTTTTGGATCCATGTGAGCATGAAAGAACGAGGAAATCACACTAAGGGGACAAGGCCACACACCATCGGATTCGCCACTGTTCTGCAAAATCCAGGTTCAAGCTTTCAAAGTTCTAGTTAAAAGCATATCAAGTAGAGTAGTCAATCATTTCATTTCAGTCATGCCTTACAGTCGCTTGTGACCTTTGGCCCTTCTCTCAATGGGTTTTGGATCTTGATGGAGAAATCAATCCTCATTCTTCCCAACGTCATCAATGGATCATAATCATATGCGAATACTACAAAAATGGGTGGAAGCCATACCACCCATCTCCATGAAAACCAAGAAAATATGTGAGTTCATTAACCATCATATCATTTGTCATTTTGGTATCCTCATCGCCTCATCACTGACAATGGAAAAAAATTCAAAAACAAAACACTGCAAAAACTTTACGACGCCTTCGGCATTCAACTTAGTTTCTCCTCACCTTATTACCCACAAACCAATGGCCAAGATGAATCCACTAACAAAACCCTCAATAAAATTCTCATGAAAGTGGTTGACGATACTAGGAAGGATTGACATACGCACATTCCTTTTGCTCTATGGGCATACCGCACTAGTATTCACACTTCCACTTTGGCTACACCCTTTTCACTGGTCTATGGTATAGAGGTTGTTCTATCTCTTGAAGTCCATATCCCCTCACTCTGTATTTCTCTCCATGACATGCTTACTAATGATGACTTTCGTCAGGACCGCTTAGCACAACTAGAGTTATTAGATGAACATTTTCTTAACACTCTGGATCACCTTCAAGTTTACTAATAACGTATCAAACGTGCTTATGAAAAATGTGTTCATGAACGAACCTTCCAAGTCGGTGACATTGTATTGAAATAAAATCAACACATAACCAAAGCGAGTAAAAGTAAATGGGGAAAATTTTCTCCTAATTGACTCGGACCATACATCGTAACTCATACCTATTGATAGGGTGCCTATCGTTTGTCCTCACTTGAGGGTAAACTCGAACCTGAGCCCCTTAACGTATTACATCTTTGATGATTCTATTATTGACTCATTATCCTACCTCACCCTTTTTCTCTCTCCATGCTTATCCCTTGAACGCTATCCACCTCCCTAATGATTAAACAAGAATCCTGTGAGTACCCATCACTTGTTATCTTCTCTTGAATATGTGTACCACAAAGATTGCATATAGCATGATTCTCATGGATACTTTTCATCTACCTTTAGATGAGATCCCATGGTCATTCCACCTCACCTTTTGAATAAGAGTCCTCTCCTTTACCTTGGTCTTGTCCATGATTTCAAAGACCTCCAATGGGACCAAAATCCTTGAGTCAAACTTCTAATAAAAAGATGACTCCCTCAAAAGGACATCTTCTTCTCAACCAAATTGTTACTATAAATAGACTGCTCCCTTGAAGGACAGCTATGTGAAGCCTTTTTAAAAATAAAAAACAAAAAAATGAGAGTGAACGAAGCTTCCCACATTGATTAGATTCACAAAGACCTCAAGGAGTACCATATTATTTATCCCATATAGACTTCCCGCATTGATTAGTCTATCAAAACAAAAACACTTTTTAGTCATGGACTTGCCCATTGTGACCTCGGACCTCTTGCCCAAAAGACCTATCACTCAAAACATATACAATTCACTACCTTTCACCCACCTTACCATTTCCACTCTCATTTCCTAAATTGCCTTAAGGGACATCTTGGAATTTCAACATTTGGTGATCCTGTGACTACTTTCACCGTAGAACAGTTAATCATGCAATGCCTTTGGTCTTGTATTCATCACCCCTTTTCAAGGTATGATCTACTCGGTATGATTCTACCCAATCAGGTGGCTTTATTTCCCCCTCTTATCTTTTAACCATCTTTGTTTACATTTTGATTACCTTATACAGGACTTGGTCCTTGATGCTTACTTTTGGGGGTCATCCTCCCCTTTTGCCATAATTTCCCTCACCTGCAACATTTTAACTATCATCTACCCACACCTATTAAACCTAAACCCACTACATGCCCATAAACCTACCAACTCATTTTCATCTTCTTCCCTAGCTCATGGGAGAACTACATCGGTTTGAGGTCCCTTTTCACTGGGACTATGTAGGCAACACTTCTAGGGCATGGGGCCCTAGAAGGTTAGCTCGGCCACTCTTTACCCTAACCATTTTCCCCACCTTTACTTGATTTCTTGTTCATATAAAAACCCAAAAATCTATCCCATATCCACATCATTCGACCTACATACACTCCTCATGTTTCACATACTCTTTTACCACTACCATTATTTCCCATATTCATCTATAACCCATATTTAAACATTGAACACCATTACATTCATTTGCATTAACATGTATTACCAAAATACCAAAATACACATCCATGCCTAAACCAACCTAACTCAATCCATGCCTAAAATTAATCTAACTCGATTCATACCTAAACCAAAATGACTCGATCCATGCCTAAAATTAATCGACTCAATCCATACCTAAACCAACCTCGACTCGATCCATGCCTAAAATTAATCGACTCAATTCATGCCTAAAATTAATTTGATTCATTCCATGCCTAAACCAACCTAACTCCATCCATGCCTAAAATTAATCTAACTCGATCCATACCTAAACCAACCTCGACTCAATCCATGCCTAAAATTAATCGACTCGATCCATACCTAAACCCACCGACTCGATACATGCCTAAAATTAATCGACTCGATCCATGCATAAAATTAACTTGACTCATTCCATGCCTAAACCAACCTGACTTGATCCATTCCTAAACCAACCTGACTTGATCCATACCTAACACCAACCTGACTCGATCCATGCCTAACACTGACTTGACTCGATCCATGCCTAAACCGACCTGGATCCATCATACCTAACTCACCTAATCCATTCATATCATAAAAAAGTAAAATAAAATACACATCACAACACATAATCATCTGAACCTCATACATCTCATCATATACATAACTGTGTATCACAATAATATACACTCATCTAAAAAAAAACATGTCTCTCTCATACATCATTGGCTTGCAGGCCGCTATCCAATACAAAAATATCTTCAGCTCATAGGCCAGTATCATGTACAAAAATACTAATAAATACAACATCTCATTAGCTCACACGTGCCGGTCTCATATATAATCCATACAAAAATGCCTCGGCATGCAAGCCGGTCCATGGTAAGTTAATCATCTCCCCATCTGATGTCGAGGAATGCTCCCTGTGACTGTGTCTCTCCCGACCCCTCTACCGCACCTGTTTGGTGCTCGACACATGCCTCACCTCCTGCTAATGGCCCCTCACCTAGGGCTGGCCTCTCGCACACACTAATGGCATAACCATGACCCCGTCCCTAGGCTCACCAGCCTTCGTACTCTCACCACTATGAGTGTGGGATCTAGTCCTCTCACTAGAGGCTTGTTGTGCTCTGTACTTGGCATAGGAGGGCACATCTAACCCAGTAGCTAAAAATGATCCTAATAATATCGTGCCTTTGCTAGGGAATCCCTGAATCTGACCATGGTCACTATCTGTGGAGGTGCCATAGGTCTCGCTACCTGCGTGGGTACCTATACAAGGGGACCCTGTCCCTGAACCTGCACTGAGCCTTGTGCTTTGGTACTAGAGCCTGATTCGGCCCTGGAATCTATGCATGTGCCTATATCTAGGCCTGCAGGGTAGTAATATGTGCATGTGCTACTGTCAGCTAGCCCTACAGACCCGTAACCTACCCCTACACTGTGGCCAACCAGCCTTGTAGATCCTGTACCTATGCCTGTAGGGCGGCTATCTACCCTCCCTCTCCACCTACCTCCTCTCCATCTCCATCTCCCCTCGCTCTCCGCCTCGTGCGCAGTGCACTGTCCCTACCCTACCTGAGCCTACAATATAGCTATCTGGGCCTGTAAGATGGCAACCTATGCCTCTGAACCTATAAGCTACCCTTGCATAATCCTCGAGCTACGTCACCAAGGTAGCCACCTGCCCCTGTAGGGCATCCCTCTACACTATGATGATGGCTAAGTCCGGTTGTCCTAGCACGGGTGGTACTTTTGCTCAGAATCGTGCCACCCACCACTTCCTCGTACCCATCTCGCAATGCCAACATCATCAACTGCTTTCTATTGGCTACTCTTCCTATCCAATCAAGATCTGGGGTCATGGTTGAGACATAGGTCTCTCCACATCATCTCTCTCTTGTCTTATGTGGGAAGGGTGGTGGTACATCTTAAACTAACCCAAACTGACGCCTAACCCACTCTATGGGTATCCACTCATGCTCTCTCGCTCTCCTCCCCTCTATCCACAGATATAGTTGTAGATCTATCTAGCTCAGGTGGCCGCCTCTGTCCCGTATGTGAGGAAGCCCACATACGGCCTCCAAATGATGTCCACCCCGGAAAACCCCTCTAACAACCTCTTGTAGTAAGCTACATCATGAGTAGCTCTGGCACCTCGAGCCTCTCCCATGGCCGGTACCCACCACCTGTACCCAACTCTCAAAACTCTCCATGGGAATGCATCTGCCTGGGGCATCCCCACTGGTCGAACACAAACAATGTGCTCATAATCCCAACAATGCAAAGCATTGTACAATAGATGTTGAACCTCTCAGTCACCCGTAGGCCCATAACTCTCTATATACCCGCATTAAAAATGTAGGTACCCATGTGAATCATGTCCACTATATCACCATGTCATGAAGGCCTCCCATCAGTGACCTCGGAATCTCCCACCCTCTGCATTCAGCAGTGCAAAGTAGCACACTACCTCCATCAAAAGTACCACTAACCTCATCTCCTCTGGATGAGCTCTATACATCACTCCATAGCTCATGCTAGTGCTATGGAATGTCAGGTCTACTACACCCTCACCAAAAATGGGTGCTAGTAGCTCCTCAGACACCTCTGAAGAGATAGAATAAACTTGGGCCCCCAATATGGGCAACCGCAGGATCCTGTAGACATCCTCCAGGGTGATCGTCATCTCACCCGTTGGTATATGGAAGGTGTTGGTCACCGAGTCCCATCTGTCGATGAGGGCAACCATCAGACTCACCTCTTAGACTACATGTTGGTAGTGCCTCACCCCTATCAACCCCACCTCTACAACATGTTGCCACTCCTCCTACGTCATGCTCACCCGTACTGTCAATAATAAGGGCAGCACTCCTGGGCCCTCATCCGCAACTCGTCTTGGGCCTGCATCCCACAAGAACAATGTATTAGTACACCTTCCTAACTTACCCTATTTCACCCCACATCCTAACCTAATCTCTTTCCTCACCTAGACCTACCCAAACCCATCTACCCTACCTATCTACCCTAACCCTCACCCAAACCTACCCAAACCCATCTACCCTACCTATCTACCCTAACCCTCACCCAAACCTACCCAAACCCATCTACCCTACCTATCTACCCTAACCCTCACCCAAACCTACACAAACCCATCTACCCTACCTATCTACCCTAACCTCACCCTAACTTACCCAAACTCATCCACCCAAAACTATCTACCCTACCCCTCACCCAAGCCACCCTAAACCCTTCCCGTCTCCCTTAACCCTTTTCCCTCTCACCTAATCCTTTCCCACCCTAGCCCTTACTCTATTCCCTTTTTGTCCCAACTTAACCTTAGGTTGACTGACCCCAGTTATCCCTTGACCGACCATGGTCTCCCCTTGACCAGCATCGGTCACTATTCTTGTGACCGATACTCGGTCACTACCCACCGATGTCGGCCACAAGTCGACCGACGTCGGTCACTATTCTGCCACCCACCACGACTTCCCAACCCTACTTTTTCTCTCCCTACTCATTCTACCCACCCAACTCACTCCTTACACCCCTAAATATCCCTCTATTACCCTCTTGCTCTACACCCTACCCTTCCCCATTCCCTTTTCCCTCTCTTTTTCCCATTTTGAAATTCTTCCCCCAAACCCCCCATTTTTCATACTTTCTATATTTTACATCAAATTCACCAAACAATGAATCAAAAGGTTTGGAACCTACCACATCCCACTGCCACCATCATGGTGGAACCTCTGGCCTCTGTGCCGCTCCTCCCGATCCCTCTCCAGCCTCCGCCATCCTCGAATGACCTCTCACTCTCCCAACCAATCACCTCGCTCGATCTAATCTCGCGCCCCACCTCTCGCCCAATCAATCTCACCTATGTGGCTCGCCAACCAATCTCTCTGCCGCACTCTTTTGTCCTCTTCCTCTTTTCTCTCTTCTTGTCCTTTTCTTCTTTTTAACAATGCACAAATGAATTTTCAAACCACAGGTTTTCCACTTTTTATACCCTACCCAACTCGATCCGACATCGATCGTATGCCCTTGTTCACCGATGTCACGCTCCCATAGACCATCATCATTAGTTCATCCGCACCATAGTCGCTACCTTGCATACTCATTTTCCTCACATTGACCTCATTTTCCTTACCTCCTCTTTCTTTTTCCTCCCCTACACCTACCTAGACCACTTTACCTTCCCCTCTAGCCCTCCACCTTCTTCAACCTCACCTCATCCACTGTTGAAGCCTCATTCTTTTACCCCTACCTCGGCCTTACCCATGTTGTGACCTATCTACCTAGACCTGGAAAATTGTTTGTGACCTTTGAACCAATGTGCTCGCTATACCTTATGACACCGTTACCTGTGTTGATTGACCTAATGACCTTACCTAGCCTATTGCCGTGTTGTCTATCCTGACCCTACCTTTGGTGTACCGGAACATACCTACACGTTCCTGCACCTAACCTATGTTGTGTTTCCTGACCTTATCCTATACCTTGGATACCGGATTCACTTCAACCTTGTTTGGATAAACCTATCAACCTTAGATGATGTAGAGTTTGCCTTCTCTTCAACTCGGTAGCATGCTGCAATTTATACGTGTGCGTGTGTTTGAATGTTGCTACCTTTGACCCTAACCCATTACCTAGATTGCCCAAGTATACCTTTCACCCCTTTTCCCTTGTACCCATTTGCCTTTTCTTCACATTTTCCTTTTATCAAACCACTCACCACTTCAACCTGTTGCCTCGTTAGTTCCTGATTTGAGGGGGATCACCTTCATCCACACATGGGGCAACCACATCTTATTTTTTATTAGCATCACTTACCAATACAAGTTATGCAACAAAAGGGGAAAAATGTAGACACTAAAATTAGGTCACACTCCCCTTTTGTCCCGCCATATAAACACCCTTTATTACATTTACCTAGTCACAAACCCTTTCACCCCACTAATATTAATTTAATTAAATTAATGATTTATTCTCACTATATATATTATTTATAAATCTTATTTAAATAATATCTACACATACAATTCACTTAGACACCTCACCAAGTGAGCTCAACCTAAGGCCTATTCTTAGCAAGTTACCATAACTAACTAAGACTTACCCAAACCCTAAAAATCAATGCCTACATTCCCTCTAACCACATTCCCACATTCTCACAAGAGTCTCTCGAGTATAATCCGTGGGAGAATGACATGAGATCTAAGGAAATCGGAGGATCTCCCTAACTTTAGTAAACCTAGGAAATCCTGCCTTGACCGATGTCGGTTACCCCTAACCATCACCGGTTAGCCGGACCACCGTTAGTTACCCCTTTTAACTCAAAACAACTTTATTCTCAAGGCGGAAGTTGGAACTTGGAAAGCAATAAATTTTATGAATAAGAACAAATCTCGTAGAGATAACGTTTCAAAGATCCAATTCCAGAACTTGGGATCTTCTCCTACATAGCCATCCCAACTTAGAAGTTGCATGCACCCAGAAGCACTTTCATAAATTTTATGTAAGTAAGAACAAATCTTGTTTATCTTGCTCCCTATTGATCTTCTCTAGCAGATAACTCCAATCGTCCAGACTAACCAAAATCTCACAAAGATCCAAAACCCCATTCTCGTAGCAAGAACTCACATCTAAGGAAGGAGATTGAGGATCTTCTCCTACACCTAATTTTACATCCTCACCTAAGGCCTACACGTTTTATCTAATCTATCTTCTATTCTAGCAAAGAGATCTATGTCTTAGTGTGTGAGATACAAATCATTTTAAAATAACAATAGGCAATTTTTTTAATGCATTAATTGTTTTATGCAACCATCTAGAAGTATTTCTTTAGCTCATGTTAGCAGCTTCATTTCCCAGTGATCACTTTATTTTCATTATAGGTAGTTTTTAAACCCATCATGTGGATTCAAAAGTCACCTCCATCCATCACAACATAGACCTTATGCCCATTACCCTATCTGAATAAAAAAAAATCCAAGTAAGTACAACATCATACTTTCCTGGGGATTATTTCATTTCATCATTATTTTATCATCCATTGTTTATCTTGCTCCCTATTGATCTTCTCTAGCATTTTCACCTCCATAGACCCATTAAAACCTTGCAAAGCCTACTCCAATCACAATCACCCATTACTAAGTAGAAATATAAGTCAACCATGCAATGCTTGGAAGAATGTCCAGACACAGAGGAGGTGATGGAATGAAATAAGGAGGAAAAAAAAGATCTTGGTACTTTGTGAATCACAAAGGAGACCAAAAACCCCATTCTATGATATTTCCAAATCTCTACAAGAAAGTACAAAGGCTAGGGAAAAGCACGAAAATATCCTAGCTTTGAGAAGAAATAAGAAATCGTAACTTACGGAGTTTGATTACCATAAGCTAAAGTCGGTCACCAATTTACTCACGATGGATGTGCTAGACATCGGTCTCTCGGAAAGAATTTTTGATACGCCTGAAAGCTAAGAGCGAGTTTTGAAGTCCCACTTTAGTAGGCATAAGAGAGACCTGGGAGAAATTAAGTCATCCACCTCCTTATTAGTAGTTACTTCTATCACCATCCTCCATTCTCACCTCTACTCTTTATTCTTTGAGCCTACAACATACGCAGACCTTTATAAGTACCAAAAGGCACGCAAAGACCTTTAAGAAGGGTTTAAGTGAAACTAGGTGCACACGGGAGGCGTAAAATGGTTTAAAGGATTTATCCATATTTGGGATCAAGGAGTCACTTGAAAAAAATGTGAGGATCTAACTTGACCATCCTAGATCCTCGATTCTATTCTAGCTTAAGCTTTTCAAAGAGGATAAGAATTCGCCAATTAGATTAGATCTATTTCATGGTGGTGGTCGATGATCCTATTTAAAGTGTTTTTAAGTGAGATACCTAAAAAGAGAAACAGAGTCATTTGTTGAAATAACAATAGGATTTAATTTTTTTGTAATGGATACATTAATTGTTTACTTGATTTGTATCAAGGGATATAATAGGGAAAAATATAGTTAGGATCTCTAATAAGATACAACCATCTTTAGGAAGTACCCATGCTGTAGTATGGATACCTTTGAAATCTAGCTTTACATGTTATGGGTGTAAACCCTCAGTGTTATTTCCATACGTTAAACCCATACATGTTATTTGTCATACAGATTTGGTTTCTTTAGCACTTTTCTCGTACTTACAATGTTTATTTAGCTTTTATAATGTGTAATTCCTTCTAGTGAATGAACTGTTTTATTTTCATTATATGGTAGAATTATCTCATTCTCAAAAAGGAAGGAAGCTCTTTCATGAGTGCCCAACATATGATGTGATTCAAAAGAGTTCATACACATAATGAATACACACAAAACCCATCAACTAAATATGCACATTTACCCGAATAGGTTATCCTATAACATATGCCCATTACCAATTTATCTGCTTAAAATATGCAAATCTATTACAAAGATAAGGAAAATCCTTTACAAAATACCTGAAATTCAATAAAACATAAGGAATTGATCTTTGCATTATAGATTGTCTATCCCTAAAATGAGCACAATATATAGAAGGGATGAAAAGGAAAAGATGTGTAAAAATTCACTTACCAATGGCACTTTTCTTATAGAGAAGATAGGGCACCATTTCATTAAAACTAGTTATATCTTTTCCATCATGAAAGCACCCAAAACTGCCCCAACCTCAAGTAGAAATATAACCTATGAGCCGTGAAACCTCTAACCAATCAATGCTTGGTCAAGAATTTACCAAACAACCGAGCATCAACCTCACATCATGGAAACCCCTGGTGACCCCACATCCATAATCCCAAATCCATCCAATGCTTCAACTAGTTAAGAGGCATGGGTGTATGGAAACAAATAAGGAGGAAAAAGATAAAGATCCATGGGGAGTCAGATAGTGATACTTGGAATTCATCCCTTAAACTACTCCAAACTCTTATGCCAAACACTGATAACACTCCTTTCCAAAAAATTAGGTTGGATACTGGATGTCCTATTATGAGACCCTTCCTAAAACTAGAAAGTGCAAAGAAACCAAGGCACAACTATATGTGTCATACACATAAATGGAACATAAAGCACGTATTATGACAAAGAAAATAAACTACAACAAAGTAATGTGCTACAAGAACTTAGAGGAATTATAAATTCTAAACTAATATGTACAAGGAAGATACTTTACTTTACTAACAATGGAGATAGATAATCCGCATAATTGGTTGTTTTCTTTGCATCTAAATCATATAAGGGCCACTGAGGTATTCTGATCTAAAATAATTTCAAGAGAAGTACAAAGCTCATATTTTTTAGCTTGGTATTTCTACATTTTTTCATGGCCTGGTTTCTCAAATCCTCTAGCTCCACGAAATTCATATCCCATAGCTTCAAAATCAAATAATTCCAAGAAATAAGCTCTAATTTTGAAAATCTAGGGATATCGGTAACTTGCTTCCTTCCACAACTTGAGGGAGGATAGCTGAGTTAACTTCTTAGAGTATTCTAGCATCCCAAAGGTTGATTTCAGCTTGGTATGCCAAGTCCTCTTATTCTCATCTAGAGTTATCCTTATAATCTTCAACAAGTTTTGGGTGGAATGAGGTGCTTACCCCGGGGTAGATCTCAAATAGATGCCATTTTCACTTCCCATTTAGATATCTTTGTTCCAAAGATAAGTCATTTCTGAAATTATAGAAGGGACACCAAACCTTGTCACAATACCTTCATAAAAACCCATAATGTTGTTCCCAACTTCTTTGAGCTCCATCTACTTGAAGTAATTTGTGGGTCAGAGAACCATTTGGACCCAAGATATAGTTTGATCAAGTAAAAGGCTCATTTACATTGGAGTGGGTGATCTTCTTACATTTATTAATCCATGGCATAATGTATTAAAGAGATTAGGCCAAGAGTAAGCATATTTCATGAGAGTGTTGCTTTTGGGAAGGAGGACACCATTCACATCATGCTTTGTGGCTTAATAAGAGTAGTAAACATCAGAATGAGGCGAGGTACACCATTTGATTCTAAGAGCAAAAAGTGGCCACCTATTTCTCCACCATGAAACTCATGCAATATTAGCACCATTCACATCCCTTTTTAAATAATACTTCTTGTCCTTATAGCTCAAATACCTTTCTTGGCTCAAACCTTTTAGGGCTTTGAAATATTTGAAGGAAACATGTTATATCATGAGTCTAACAAGGAATGGGAACATCATCTATTGCTTATCCTTGATCATCATAAACTCAACATGTTGATTGAAGCTATGATTCTCCCATAAACATGATTTGGTTATCCAACCAGACTTTTTCTCATTAATTTCCTTTCTCAAAAGAAACTATTTCAATGGTAGACAAGAAAATGAATTTTATTATTTGACTTGCCTAAATATTTATTTTGGATTAATTTTTCATCCCCTCATATTTAAACAAGGAAATCATTTTCGTCCTCCTTATTCTTTTGGCCTCAAGATCTTTCCTTCTTTGAAGAAGTTGAGCTAGGAATATATAGCACTTCTTCAATGTTTTCCCGAGAATTCTCTCTTCTTTAACATCTGCTTTGTGGCTTAATAAGAGAAAACATTTGAACCTTCTAAGGTGTATTTGGAGAGACTTCTTATTACTTGGTAATGGTAGAGCACATATGCTTCAAATATTTATGGATTAATTTTTATCCCATATTTAAACACCACGTGCCTAAGATCTTTCCTTCATGAGCTAGGAATATACACTTCTTCAGATTTAGAGACACTCCAAATCTCTTGCATCTTACACTAATGTCATCTAAGTACACAAGAACTATCTTGTTTATCAACCCCTTGAACACCATGTCCATATCCCTTTGGAATGTTACTCCATCATTTGATAACCCGAATGACATTTTCTTATATGTGTATGTTCCCATTTGGTGGTGAAGTCTGCTTTAAATTGATCTTCCTCTTTCACCATGATTTTATTGTATCATGAGTAACCATCTAGAAGTGAAAACCTCTCTCGAACTAGCTACTACTTACTTACAATATTTTCTCTACGGAAGGAAGTGGATAGTGGTCTTTTAGTGAAGCCCTATTCAAGTCTCTAAGTCCACACACAATCTAATTTCTATGTTTATCTTCTTGAATAGTACTAGATTAACAACCCATGAAGAGTAATTGATTGGAAATATGATACTTTTCTCTATAATCTTGGTCAGTTCCTTCTTCATGAGAGCAATATGAGTGTTCACCGCCTCTCGCTTTTTCTTGACGGGCTTAGATTCTAGATCCAGTTCAATAGTGTATTCTACTAATTTTGGGTTGAATCCCTTAAGTCCTCGTAGCTCCAAGAAAAGACATCCAAGAATTCTTGGAAAATTTGTATGAAATCAGATTTTTCTTGATCAATATTTACTTTTCCAATTTGGAGTACCTTACCCTCTCCAACCGAAATGGGCTCAATCTTCCCCTTTGACCTGAATATTTTCTTTCTCCTTCTAGAATTGATCATTGGGATTGAATATTGACTCCAATGTCACCAATCCTTTTGGGATATTTTTCATTCTTAGCTAGACAACATGATCAATATACGGTTTCTCCAACTTATCATGATTCTTTGCGGAGAATTCAACTTCTTCCTAAAGGAAGTTGATGATTTGTTGATCATTTTCAAACACTTTCCATCTAGTGTTATTGTCTGAATAGCTGGTATTACAACAACTTCAATATGAGGATGAATTTCATCCTTCTTGATACTTTCAAGAATATCAAATGTTGCTCTAATTTCTGCAAGGCTTTCCGCAGCCTCATTTTTCTTCCTTAGAATGGAATCAATGTTAAATGCCTCAAAATATTCAATGAGGCCCCATACCCTATTTTTATAGATTTTAAAGAGATAATTTTTAGTAGTGTTCTACCCTTTGTCTTAATTCACAATCAGTTCACTATCTCTAAATACCTCCAAGTTCTTGATACCCCTTTTCCTTTCCCAATGCAGTCTATGGATTAATGCTTCATACTTGGCTATGTTATTTGAACAAGAAAACTGAAAATGGAAAGATGAGTAGTATTTGATATATTTTGGTAACACCAACACTACACCTCTTACATCACTTTGACTTCTCCTTGAAACATCAAAAATAGCTACCAAACCTCATTATCATCTTTAACATCTCGGCTTGGTGATGCTAGCAAGAGGTGGCTTTTTTCATGTAAGAAATATATGCCTAGTTCTGATTCTTCCATTTCCTTGTATGGATCAAAATCATGCCTTTTGTTTTCCCATTCATCTAATGTTAAATCTAGAATGCCTCCAACTTATTTACCTGCTTCTTGAGTGCTTGGGTAATCCTCTTCATCAAAAGTTAAGCAATTGGCATTAATTGACTTGGCATGTGGGGCTTAATGTGAAAGTTGGCAATTAGCCCCTACCTGATTGTAGCCTTGGCTACATATCTCATTCTAAAGAGAATGTGTGAGAAATAAATTGATAAGTACCCACCAATTTTAGCCATGAAATCCCTTAACAAGCACAAAGAAAAAAGTGGTGGTAGGTCAATAAATGATAAATCCTCGTAAGAGTGCGACATTGGGTCAAACAAGTAGTGCAATACTTAATCCTTTGATTACTCCAATGGTTCCTATTCCTATCCCATATAATTGCACCACCCCTTTAGAGATGGACTCATATTTTAGGCCCAATTAATATGCTATTTTCTTTGGTATTACGGAGTTTCTTGCACCCAAGTCAATCATGCAGTTGTGCACCAACTTGTTCTGATAATCAAGGACACATAGAATGGCAGAGGCTTCAAGTTTTTACTTGGTGAACTTCCTTCTTGTTGCACTGCATTGGTGAGAACCTTATCATGATTTTTGGATGACTTGTTTGAAGTGGACCAATTTTCCATGGTTACTTGTAATAGATCTCACTTCCTTGGAATTTCTAGTGATTCCCACATGGAAATGTTGGCATTTTTCTTCTTCATTTGATAAATAATATTGAAAGGAGGTGGACTATCCTTCTAATTCCCTTTACTTGGCAAAAAAATTTCCTACATATGAACTAGTACATGGGTTATTACAACTGGTGCCTTAGGTTGATTTAGTGCATTTGGGGCTATTTTTGATTCTTGCACCCGAGTCAATCATGCGCTTGTGAACCAACTTGTTCTTGACAATCAAGGACACATAGAATGGCAGAGGCTTCAAGTTTTTGCTTGGTGAACTTCCTTCTTGTTATACTGCATTGGTGAGAACCTTATCCTGATTTTTGGATGACTCATTTGAAGTGGACCAATTTTACATGGCTGCTTGTAATAGATCTCACTTCCCTATAATTTCTAGTGATTCCCACATGGAAATGTTGGCATTTTTATTCTTCATTTGATTAATAATATTGAAAGGAGGTGGACTATCCTTCTAATTCCCTTTACTTGGAACAAAATTTTCCTACATATGAACTAGTACATGGGTTATTACAACTGGTGCCTTAGGTTGATTTAGTGCATTTGAGGCTATTTTTGAGTTTCTAATTCCTTGAGGTGTGATAGGAGGATAAGAGGTACTTGTAATTGATGAATTACCCTCATCTATATTCCTATTTTTGACCTTATGTTAGCTTCTATGCCTTGATAAGAAGCTCCGATTCATCCCACAATATTCAACTTGTTAGTTCACAAGTGAGGTATTGCTTGAAGGTGTCTCTTGAGTAGCTACCTGCTATGGATTTTCCTCCTCCTTTGTTTCTTGGGTCACACCGACAATTTATACCATTAAGGCCTGATTCAGAGCACCATTAAAGCATGTTGCTTGATTGTGAGGTTGAATACACAAGAAGCACCATTCATACTCCTGTGTAATGTTGTTTTGAGTTGGAACCAAGGCCCTGGATGTTGAAACTGTGTTTGGATTATATGGTTGAAATGGCCTAGGAAGCTTGAGGTTGTCCTTGGTTCTGATTTTGACTTGCAGCTTGAGTTGGAGGTCTGTTTGACTAATACAGAGGCCTATTTGATTGAGATTGAGGCTGATATGGTCTAAAATTCTAGGCCTATTGCGTTTTGAGGGTCACCAACTTATTTCCTAGGTTCTTGTTATCTTGTTTTAGTGATTTCAGCTAAAAATTGAGATAACCATAGGAATTTTTTGAAAAATCTCTTAAAAATCCCTTTTGAAAGAGATTTTTAGGTTTTCGGGTTTTTATTACATGAAAACATGTTTCTCTCATGCATCATGTCTCATGTTTCTTGAAACCCAAACCCGAATTGCCTAAGTCCTTCATGTCAGGTTTTGGAACTTAGAAGCATCTAAACATCTCATGCATCATGTCTCATGTTTCCCAAAACCCGAAACCTGAATTTCCTAAGTCCTTCATGTCAGGTTTTCAGAACTTAGAAGCATCTAAACATCTCATGCATCATGTCTCATGTTTCCCAAAACTTGAAACCCGAATTTCCTAAGTCCTTCATGTCAGGTTTTCGAAACTTAGAAGCATATAAACATCTCATGCATCATGTCTCATGTTTCCCGAAACCTAAAACCCAAATTGCCTAAGTCCTTCATGTCAAGTTTTCGGAACTTAGAAGCATCTAAACATCTCATGCATCATGTCTCATGTTTCCCAAAACCCAAACCTAAAATGCATCATGTCTCATGTTTCCCAAAACCCGAAACCTGAAATGAAGCAAATGCATCATGTCTCATGTTTCAAACCCGAAACCCAAAATGAAGCAAATCCTTTGTTATAGGTTTTCGGACACTCCAAGCATGATGACATGTCATTAATGTCTAGTTTTCTGGTAGTTGGTACATGTGTTATGTGAGGTGTATTAGCAATAATTCCAATGTGCCAGATGAAGCTAATATGTAGGGTGCAATCCGAAAGTTCTAGTAATTCTGAGACAATCAAGATGCGCTGAAGGAAGACAAGGATGATGAAACAGAATAAGCATAATGTTTCAAGTCATTTCAATCCAGATATTAACATGTATTTTTCATTTTTGTTTCATCACATAAGAAGCAAATTTTGACTTGGTCTCCTGCGTGAGAGTCAAGCAAAATAGGACTCTTGTTAAAAGACTATTTTCTAGGATTTATCCTATTTTCTCTCTACTCTTTTTATTATAAATAAGGGATGTTTATGCATTCTAAAGGGTTGATATTTTTGGAATATTGAGAACTATTGTGAAGAAGAAAAACTTTGTGTTTTCTTTTAATCATTTGAGGAATAGAAACCGATGCTATTTTTGTAAACTTTGTGTTGTGAGATTCATCTCTCTTAAGATATTGTTCTTATGTTCAGGATCTTAAGCTATTCTTTGTTTAGCATTCTCGATTATTTTAATTGTTTCAAACATTACATTACATTTGTTATCTAAAGCTCGTATGATTATTTCATGCTCTGTGTTTACTCAAAAGAAAATACGTTCCTCTCATTTCCTTTCCATTGTGTTTCTTCCATAATAATAATTTCCTTTCTGACCCATTCCATTTATAAAAATAACAACATCTTCACCTAGTGTGGATATGGATTTTGGGATTCTATCCCAACCCCAATGGTTAGATTAGTGTGAATATTGTATATATTATTTCTGTTGTGTTTTAGATTAGTAATAAACAGCAACCTCACTGTCTTTAAGGAGGGATTTAATCCCATGTACTAGTGGTTGAACCTCATATTTTGGCTTGACAAAATATCCAACCAACAGTTTTTGGTGACTCCACTGGGAAAATACGGATTGATAAGACTAAGCTTATCCTATTGGTGTCTGACGACCCTGTATTTACCTTATTTTCAAGAAGATTATTTTCCAGCCTCAAGTTGGCTAAGAAGATCTTCACTCGGTCAAGCCGAGCCAAGGGAGAAACCGATCCATTCTTTGATCTCGCTTTAACAACGCAATTTTAGGATTTCACCCAACAATGTTACATCTAGTCGAAAGAAGTTCTTCACCCATCCAAGACTTAGATTCCTTAAGAACAAAAAGTTTTTGTAACTTATCATGCATTATTCTTGTCAGATATTCATATTCCTGTATGCACTTCATTTAGAAGAATGGCAACACAACCTGTGCCTTGGGGTGTAGCTATTGGTCCTCTTTCCCTTACTCCACCATTGCATGACCTACCTCATAGATCGTGGAAGAATATTTCTAAGTTTAGTGGTGATGGAAAACAACATCCTCGATGAACACATTTCCTCATTATTTGTTGCATGCGGTGTTCTTGGGGTTACTCATGAATATGTCTCTATTTGACTCTTCGTTGAAACATTACATGGCGTAGTAACAGAATGGTTTTACCATCTCCCAAATGCATGCATTACCAACTGGACTACCATGAGATCTGTATTTGAAGCAAGGTTCAAACTAGCTGAAGATTCTCACACCTTGTTAGCATAACTTACACACATGAAGGAGTCTTATGAACCCATGTAGGATTTCATAGCCAAATTCAACAAGCTGATTCATAAGATTCTAGAGCTAGTCATTCCCACTCTGGAAAATCAAAAGTGTTTCTTCATCAACACTCAACCTCTTGATGTGAGCTTCTTGTTGAGAAGATTTGTTATCCCCGATTTGGCCACCACTCAAGCTACAGCCACTGAAATAGAAGATGATCTTATTCTAGCCGGAAAGATCAGAAGAGAATCATCTAAGCCTAAAAATCAGAGTTCTTCTCAGAGTACTACTGATCCAATGATTCAGAAGATGGCCAATGACTTGATTGCTTTAAAGAAGCAAATGTCTCAACAAGTGACCAATGTTCCTTATCAAGATATTCCTAGACGGAATTTCAACAATGCCAATGGCGCCCCTGCAAGAGATAGGAATCGGTTGATCACTACTCCCACCAAGCTGGCCATTGAAGCTCCTCCTAGCCAATGTAGTAGTTAAAATAGTTGAGGATGGTGAAGAACTAGAAGATCATGACTCTCATGAAGCCTTCAAAGCTTCAGGATATGTTGATGAGTCTTTTGATGATTCAACTGACGACTCCAGCATTGGGTACTTGGAGTATGAGGAAGATGAAGATGAGCATGATGGACAATCATTTGTAGTCTTCACTCGATCCCAATCTTAGAACCCTAGAAAACCAGGTTGAAATCTCCAAGGATAAAAGTAAGGAAGCTCCCATAGTTATGGCTAAAAGAGGATCTCCCATCTCAGCACAAACTGAAAAGGAGATAACTAAAAAGGTAACTTCACCTTCCAACTCTCTTTCTCCTACTTTCAAGGCCAGTACCTCGGCTCAGACCAATGTAACTAGAACTGAGCCCTCCATCATTCCTTTATATACCGCTTTCGACATCATTGATCATGCAAAGAAAACCAAAATCCAAATGTCGAAGTGAATACCTTTAGTCCAACCCTGAGCAATTTGAGAAACTTGCTAAATTCATTAGAAGAAAGGCTACTATTCCTCCATCTTTGAAAGGCATTTTTCCTAGCTCCACTCAGCCTTTACCTCAGAGTATTATGACTTCTTCTACTTCTACGGGAAAGATTGAACCATTTTATTTGTCCTTATAAATGGTTTTAAACTCACCAATTGTATAATTGACTCAGAGCCTTTGATAATGTAATGACCACAAAAGTATCTCATGCCCTTAGACTCACCTTGACTGAATCTTATGGGTAGTGTTACTCTATGGAAACCAAACAAGTCCCCTTGGTTGGCCAAATCAAGGATGCACAATTTACGTTTGTTGCCTTCCTTGAAAAAAAGAGTGAAAATGACTATCCCGGTTGTGGATATCCCAACCGCTTATGGTATTCTCTTAGGAAGAGGATTTTACAAAGATGTCGAGGAGAAATCAACATGGATTGGATAAAAGCTAAAATTCCAATAAATGGAGTTCTTTGTGTCCTTCACCCCAAAGCACAAGAAAAGTACCTAGTCACTAAATCAGATGACCCTAAGGCTCAAATTCTCTTCGAAGATGTAGGCTTGGGTAATTATTTCATGACATCTGAGGTGCCCTTTGTAGAAGTGAAGGAAGAAGATCCTAATGCTGTTTGGACCCTTGAGTTTGATGGGAGTTGTTCAAATACTGGGTCAGGTGCCGGCGTGCTTCTTATATCTCCGATTTTGAGATTTCTCCTTTGCTTTCAAGTTGTAGTTTGACAATACTAATAACACACCAAATATGAAAATTTGTTATTAGGATTAGAAATGGCAAGACAAAAAGGAATCCAAAATCTCAAAGTGCAGGGAGATGCCGAGTTGATTGTGAATCAAGTAAGGGGGACCTATTAGGTAAAAAATGATCACCTAAGACATTACATGAACAAATTTTGGGACATCATAGAATGCTTTGATGCTTTTTCCATTAAGGCAGTCTTAAGAGATTACAATGATAAAGCTAATTCTTTAGTCAGTATCTACATCTCTTCTCCTTCCTCACCCAAAGTTCAAACAAGACATGTATACCATCGAAATTGTGTATCGTCCGAGTGTTCCAGATAATGTAACACATTGGCAAGTGTTTAATAATGATCAACAGTTGTCTTTTCTTGAAAAAGCTGATAATTTTAGCGAGCTTTATTTTGAAGGATTAGAATTAGCTTTCCGTGAGTTTGTCTCAAATTCATATCAAGATATTGATGGTGAATTCATCCAGCTCAAAGGCAATAAAATTACGAAAGGATTAGTTTCTCTCGAAGTTCTGCTTTTGACAAGCATGCCCATTTCATTCAGGATAAAAGGCAAGCTAAAGGTGCTTCCTCATCAAAGGTAGATCAAGTTAATCTGGGATCTCCTGACCAACCATGGATGGTAAACATCAGGAAATGTTGTTCTTATAAGGAAAAAAGAAAGATTCACTTTACTACTAAAGATATATATGGATGTCCTAGCATGGTCATATATGGATCTGAAATATTTCAAGCTAAAGGATGTGTAACATAGCATTCTTTGAAGCCCGGTTAAAACCTATAGGCGTAATCAAAGGCATTACAACCCAAATATCTCAAGGACTATTCTTGTAAAAATTTAGAAGATGTTAGACGTAAGGATTATCTTTCTGATCCATCATTCCACCTGGGTTGCGAACATTTTTCCTATGAGAAAGAAGAACGGTGAAATCCGGATTTGTGTTGACTTCAGTAACCTCAACCACGGTCTTCATTAAAAGACAATTATCCATTTCCCATTATGGACTAGGTATTACAGACTGTCACTAGATCAGAAATGTTATCCATGCTTGATGGATTTTCGGGGTATAATCAGGTTGAGGTAGTTGCTGAAGATCAACATAAAATAGTGTTCACTACCCCATGGGGAACCTTTGCTTATAGAAGGATGCCTTTTGGTTTGATCAATGCCGAGCCACATTTCAAAGGGCTATGGACTTAGCTTTCAGAGATTTAATGGGCAAGGTCATAGTTGTGTATTTGGATGACTTGATGGTCTTTTCTAAAAAGCAAAGTGATCATTATGATCACCTAGAATAGGTACTCTTAAGGTGTAGGCATCATGGGATTTCATTAAATCCTAAAAATTCCATGTTTAGAGTGACAGAAGGAAAGTTGCTGGGTCATATTGTCACTAGAGAAGGAACCAAGATTGACCCAGAGAGGGTGAAGGCCATTCAAAGCCTTACCCTACCCACAAGCAAAACTAGGGTGCACTCCTTTTTCAGGAAGGTTAATTTCCTAAGAAGATTTGTACCTGATTTTGCCAATAAAACCAAGGATATCCTTGGAATGATGAAGGATAAAACTCCATTTCAATGGAGCACTAAAGGGAAGCTTACATTTGAAGAATTCAAACGGGTAATTTCTCATGCTCCTATTCTGGTATGCCCAGACTTCAAGAAAGATTTCATCATGTACAACTATGCTTCCGCACATACAATATCAACCATCCTAATGTAGGAAAATGAAGAGGAAATCAAAGCTCCCATTACTTTCATGATATTCCCACTAAAGGAACATGAATTGAAGATGTCACAGATTGAAAAGCATGCTTATGTAGTGGTGAGAGCGGTGAAACATTTCAGGTATTATGTCTTGAGTTCCCACACTCTTGTTCTAGTTCCTGATACCGTAGTTAAATCCATTCTGACCCAACAAGAGTTGGGTAGTCAAAGGAGTAACTAGACAAATCGAGTCCAAGAATATGACTTGGAAATCAAACCTACCAAGTTAGTAGGAGGAAGAGGCTTGTGCTAATTGATTACAGAAAAATAAGTCTCGAGACAAAGTACGAGGAGACTAAAGATACTTCTTTAGAGTTTCCCAAAGTGCTTTTCATAAACACAAATGATGAATGGTATGAAAATATTGCTTTCTTTTTTAACCTATGGAAATTTTCCCCTACATTTTGTTATCCCGTAAAATTGGCAAGGGAAATTTTACAGATAACCCTACCAAAATTTTGTTCCGATCCCTCGTCAGGGATTCCTTGCGTTCGAACGTTGCAAAATCCCTTTCCGGGAAATCTAGTTTTCCGAACTTAGCCATTTTTGTTCTTTTTTGGTCGGCACATATAATGACAATGCAACATCAAATGTTCATGCACCCCCTTTAAAGCCTTTGGTGCATGCTTTCTTGTGTCAACAGTGTTTTGGTGTGCCTCTCTATGTTGAGTCTTCCTTGCGTGCGCCAAGGCGCATGCACCTTCCTGTCAACATATCTTTTGTTGCGCCCCTTTTTGGTGCGCCAAGGGTGCACATATTCCTCTGTCGACACCACTTTTGGTGCACCATAGGCACATATTATCATGTTGGCAAGTATTTTGGTGCGCCAAAGGGTGCATGTTTTCTTGTGTCGACAGCTCTTTTGGTGCGCCACTTGAAAAGTTGGTGGCGCATTTATTGCTTCCTCACCTATAAATAGGCACGTCTGCGCTGTCATTATCACCAGAGAAATCACGTGATTATTTTTATTATTTTCTCTGAGCCTGTCAGCGCTCCTGCCTTTTCGTTTTCAATCACGTTGTGGACCCGTTTGCACGTTTCTTCACTATTTATCCTGGGTAAGAGGTCCTTATCTCTTTTGTGTGTTTTGTGCTCTGTTTCCTTGTTTGCTTGCTGGTTTGGATTGGGTTTAGTTAAAAATATGTCAAAACATGGACTCCCCACCTTCCTTGTTGTCTTTTCCATTCTCCCCCATGATCTTCCCCCTCTTTCCAGATCTGCTGGTAGGGGAAAACTCTGCCCTGAAATGACTGCTTAAAACTCTTTGTTTTAAGCCTCTTTATCACCCAAAGCACCCTCAAGAAGAAGTTTGAAAGAATGAAACCCCTCAGAGAGAGAATCAAACCTTAAAAATGAACTGTATTTTTGTTCTCCTTTGGCGCATGGGCACCCCCTGTTACACAAAAAATAGTTGCGCCAATGGCACATTTTTCCTGACTGCTGCATAATGAGAAGTTGCGCCCTCATGGCACACTTCCCTCGCTTGTTGCAAATGCTTCCCGTGCGCCCTCTTGGCGCACCAAACTTGAGTGCAACATTACAAAATCCTGCGCCCATTGGCGCACCCTGCGTCAATGTAACACCAACTTTATATGCGCTAAGAACAAAGCTATAAATGGCGCAGTGTGTCCCTCACTGCAATAACATCATGTCATGCAGACCCTTCATGCGCCACGCCAGGTTCCCTTTGGCACACAAAAATATGATGTAACATGTGCAAAACCTGTGCCCTTTGGCGCATCTTGTACCCATGTAACATGTTATTTCCATGCGCCATGCACCCTTTGGCGCTGATTTACCCCTTGCAGTAGCCCTTTCCTATGTGCCTTACTATTTAGCCCTATAGCCTACAGTATTCATGCGCCCTGCGCCCTGAGGCCTTTAAATTGCTAACTCTTTCTTCTGTCAACATTTCAATGGAAAATCAGATAGCTGACATGGCTTTCTTGCGTTGGGTTTCACTTCTTATTGTTGCAGATCAGCAACTAAGTTCAGAAGAACATATGTCAACATCAAGCAAGAAACCTATCAAATCTAAAGGCAAGGCCAAGCTCACAGAAGAAGAAATGAAATATAAATATCAGAGGGTCAGAATGCCCGAGTCCCAAGCAAAGTGTGACCTAGACATCAGAGACTCAGAGCTGGGTCATATTGATATGGAGGAATTCTGGGCCAGAACCTAGAGGGTCACGAGAAGTCCATGGATGGACAAGCTGATAGGCAGTGCCCTACACCTTGCTGGTGGGATCCCAGTCAGTGCCGTAAATAATGAATTTATGATGGTGGTAGCCCGATGCTACAACAAAGACACAAGATGTGTTCATGGTGAGAAGGGTGAGGTTATAATTAACCTCACTACCCGCCACTTTGAGATAATGCTCGGCATTCCTCATCACCGGCACTTTGTGGCCGTCAGCCAAGAAGATTGCGTCAAGGCCTGGGATGACAATGAAGATCAGTGCATGCAACTGATGAATGAAGATTATCTCAAGAACAAAAAAGTAGTGACTCGGTGGCCACAAGTCATTCATCGCAGTGACTTTTCAAAGGAACTCAGTGACATAAATTACGTTCCTGAGCAGAGTTTTGGGCTTCCTGACGCCCATTATTTTCACAAGTGGATGTTGCGGTACCTTGAGACAATGAACAAAAATGTGCCCGATCAACGCTTTGAATGGGTAGAAATCATAAGCAGCACAATATCGGAGCAGCTACAACAACTCAACACAACGGGGAGGTTCTATATGAACTCCTACGTGGTCTATGTTGCAGCTTCAGAAAGGGACTATCCAGCTCTGATGCGGTGTGGGGTTTGGCCCCAAGTTAAAATCTATGAATACTATCCAGAGCTGAAGCTGGAAAATAGCATCCCCCAATTCACAAAGATCAATGATGCATTCTTCTACTTCATCATCTACCTGTTGAGGTCGAATATGACTCACGGTCGCACGACCAAGAGCATAGTAGCAGCTACTGAGAAGTGGGGGGCCCTGTTCACTCAATTCCCCACATTTACCTATCTAAGGGCAGTCAATTTCTTGGGGGAACCGACTAGACTGCCAAGGTATGTTGGGCCCAAATTGATCCTATTGGAGCTATCGAGGCAGCTTGTTACTTATCACGAAAAGTGCCTAAAGAGAAAGAAGGGTGGAACTCCTTTCCCCCTCACAAAGGTGGATATACGAGTATCACTCACCACAAGGCAAAAGATATGTTTGCAGAACTCGGAGCTCGAATCAAACATGATTTCCCAAAGAAGGCCCACCTTCGACCCGAGAAATTGTTTACACTCGGGCCAAGCTCGACCCAATCCATATCCCTCAGATCGAAGATATCTACATCGACATATATCGTTAGGTTGAGCTTAGAAGGAAGGATCATTCTTGCTTGGCCTTAGTAGAAATCATCCAGTACGGGGTGGCCATCGTCCCCAAAGGCTACCAAACTATTGAAGAGGAAGTGGATCAAGTGTATCTTGACACAGGTGGGGACGATTGGCCTTTCGTGATAATTGATAGAACTAAAGCCCCTCAGACAATTGAGGAGAGAGTCAAAGAAACTCTGCGTAGTGTAGACACTTAAAATTGGTTACTCAATTTAGTGTCTCTTACATTCGCTTAACTCTTCTCACGTAACTCGGGGCATGTTTATATCACCACTACCCCTTGGAGTATTAATCAATTTGTGTTTTAAACACCTATCCTAAGTTTAATTCAGCCCATTTTATTTTACCCATGAGTAATTAAATATTAACTATTTAATTACACCTTTTACATATATCCTAACCACTTATCTACCCCATATCTATTTTATCCATATATCCCCCTATTTCTCCTCCTCCCAAACCAAGTCACGGATATCTCCCGTACTTGGGATGATAAGATCATTCTCATATTCCCGTAAATCACTCCGCTTGGCCATTTCGAGTCTCTGTTCCCGATCGGCGCCGACCGGTACACTTGGCCGACGCCGATTTTTTTAACGGCGCCAATTTAATCTCGATTGGCGCCGATTATAATAGAAGCCTGTAACTCGCCTCGGTTAGACACAGATTGTAAGAGAGAGAAACAGAGAGAGTTCCGAACATCAAAATTGAATGTTATCTATCGAGTGAAAGTGAATTTTGTCCAAATCAATCCCTGAGAGGAGCACCGTTACTCTGCTCTTATCGCATCAGCATTGCACGCTCCATTGATTCTATGGTGACTGTTCCCGCATCCAAAGACAAGTGGACCTCGCCGTGTCTCTCCAGCATTTGTAGATCCTGCAGATGTTGACGATCTTGCCTCTGTTTTCTGATTCTCAAACCTTTTCGCACGCTGCTCGGATCGACGCCGATCCAAATCAGGGCCAACGCCGATCTAAATCGGGCCGACGCCGATCTACACATCTACATGGGCCGACGCCGATTCTACCGGCCGACGCCGATTCTACATAATCGACGCCAATCATACTGCAGATAGGTAAAAAGGACACAAGTAACATAGATCCAGTTTGTTTACACAGTTTCCTATTTTCTATTGCTTTCTGTCTACTATTTGATTCTCGCTTTATTACTTTGATCATAAAATCTAGTCTATACGTATATCTTTTATCATGTATGCTTCTCTCGCTTAATTGAAAACGTGGATCGACATCCGCCGAGGAAGCTTATCGCTTCCCGACCTACTTCTCGCAGTCCACCTAAATACCTTTTAACGTGGTCTTTTTCTCGCACAAGCACGGTGTCTCGCAGGTTTCTTGGATCTACCGCGCGTAATTGCTCGTGTGCGCCTGCCTCATCTATATCGCTTCCTTATCCGTCTACATCTTCGGATCTTGTCCATCAGGCATCAATTTCATTTGAGTTTTTCAAGGTTTTTGTGTTTAGTTTGGTACATTAACTTGACAGTAACAAGCGCGAAATTCTTGATCTACATTCTCGCACGCCGGTGGGACCCAACCAAAGTCCCTTATTGGTAAGTTCATCTCTTTCCCCGGTTTTGAGCTTTGTTCTTTTTCCTCGCTGATTTTTATCACCCCGCTTTGAGCATTTCCTTTCATAGTTTCAATCTTGCTTTTATGCGAAATCGTTATCTTGAAATTTTTCTATTTCCTTAAAATAGAAATTTTTCGCTTCACCATTATCTGATATATCTTTCCGGATCTTGTTTGGTGTTTTCTTAACCTTTTCTTGAGCACTTTGCTTGTTCATGGGATTGTTCGAGGGAAGAGCTCAACAACGCGCTTTTTGAAGTCCACACACTCGAGAGCTAAATCTACAGGTATTTCTCTTTACGTTGTTTTCTTTTTAGAACTAAAAAAAAAAAGAAAAAAAAAAAATTTGTTTTTTTTTTTTTTTTTTTTTATCACATCCAAACATTTCAATTTTTGGTGCTTAAAAGGAATTTAATCGCATTTGGGAAAGAATCTGTTTGACTTGTCTTCATCAAAATCAAACACTTCGTTTTTAAGTGCTTAAAAAGAACTTTTTTTTTGTCATTGCTGTTGTATGTTTCTCATCTAGTTTTAATTAGGCTGGAAAATTGATCAAAATCGGTAGTGACACTATTTGATTTTTATTTTTCACCCTTGCACACAAAGCCAAAATCACTAGGTATAAAGCATTTAAACAAAATTCCTTCCCTGGCCTCGCCTACTTGGAAGTGACATCCAAGAGGAAGAGCCTACGCGGTACTCGGCCGCGCTATAAATTCACGGAAGTTCTGGTATATATTGGCAAAGCACCCGACTCCCTTATCGCAATGGTGTGTGAAGTGCGGGGGTAGGCCCCTATATCAAGCCACGTACTGGTCTTTTTATCAAGTGCCTTCGACTCCTCACCAAACATTCCCAAACCATCCTTAGTTTGGCTATCTCGAGTAGTTCCTGCTTCTAAAAGCCTTCCCTAATATTTTCTTTCTTAAAAGCATCAAAATTAAAGGAGATAATCACTCTACTGCTTGAATTATCTCAGTGCATTAGTTAGGTCAATCTTCTTTTCTCGTGTTTATGATGGTCATTACTCGGTTACAATCTAGAAGAATGGCTCAACTCGCCCCTTCTTCTTCCGAGATCACCACTAGTGTGGATGTTTCGCACCCCCTGATCTTCCTCGGGACCGCTGTTAGTTGGTTCCCCATCCTGGTCATATAATCCTTTCTATCAAGCCAAAGCAACCCCATCACGTCCAGCTTCCCCTAGTCCTTCAGAAATATCATCTGCTTCTGACTTAGAGTATGTTCCTCGTGGGGATCCTGAATTTCAGCACTCCTGATCGTAACCCTGAGCCCTCATGGACTACCTAGTACACAAATCTATCCAAATATCCGATCAAGGACCACCAATCCAACAAGTGTACGATTATCCTCGTGAACCATCCTGTGCTTTTGTAGAATAGCTTAGCATCATTTTTTCGCCTCGAGCCACGGAAGAGGGTGGTGCACCCGTGCCTCCTTTTTCTCTTCCACCGACCGTATCGACTAGTTCTCAAATAGTCTTACCTATTCCTAACGCCGTAGTTACCTCGACTATTCCACAACCTACTTCGAGAAGTCCTCTTCTTTGCTATCATGGGTGCGTCTCGCGCACCCACATATTGCTTGTTAACTCATCTATGTCGCCATCAGTGTCCTGTGGTCGGTATCTCTTTATGAGTCAACCCCTTCGACTAGTCGCTTGGTTCCTCGCTTCGTCCCTCCAAAGGGGTTTTTCTTCCAATATTCCTAAGAATAAAGTGACCTTCACCCATCCTCTAGCATCGGCGCCCTTAAGAACTAATCCGCAAGAAAAAAGCCTCTTTCAGGTCTTGTTCCCCACCATGTCCAATCAAACCAACACCCATGTTCCTCAATCTATTCCGATTCAATCAACAAGCATAGGAGTCCACCAATCACAGGCTCCGTCCGTCATCCAACCTTCATTTTCTCAACCACTTATTATCCCACACCGCTATACACACAGCTCCTTCACAAAGAAATACCTCACCAAAGGCCACCTGCAACGCCCGGTTATTCCTCTTATCATCCTATCAATCAATGTATGAATCCCCATCGACACCTCAACAACATCCACCATTTGCTTCCTATGTAGGACATGCCACCGTGCCTCCTCCTCAATCTGACGTGGTTCAAATTCTTTTCAAGAAAATCGCAGACTGGAAGCCTCCACCAAAGGGGCTCGCCCTTCATACTCTTTGAAGAAGTGTGTAATGAACCCATTCATCCCTCAAAGGGCTTTTAAGCCTTATCCTCCCCAATGGGAACTTCCTAAATTTTCAAAATTCCATAGTCGGGAGGACCTCAACAAAGATTTGCGAGCATTCAAACATGCTTGCTACCTCATAGTCCAAGATCGAGCTTATGCTCCGTACTTTCCTATGTCTCTAGCAGTCCCGCTTAGACCGGTACAACAACATTCCTCAACATTCCTTGTTTTTCTCTCAATTGGCTCGATGTTTGTTGAAAACTTTTCAATAAATATCGCCATAAGATCTCGATCACAGATCTTTATAACATTCATCAATTCGATGATGAGTCTATTGCAGACTTTGTCACTCGTTGGAGAGGGATAGTAAATCAATTGTCTTTCTCCCTTCCTCAACCCCAACAGATCGAGTTGTTTACTCGATCTTGTGCTAATCATATTTCTTCCACTTTAAGGATCCAGACCTTTCATACATTTGAAGAAGCCTTTACGATGGCACGCAAACTTGAGTCTCGCGCCATCGAACAAGGGAAGTTAAAACTTCGCTCTAAGTCTAAACCAGATTTTTCTCGGTTTACCAAATCAAATCCTTCCACTTCTAAAGACAAGAACCAGGGATCCACCAACGCTATCGTATTAAAAACATCACGAGCCGATAATACTTCTAATCAAACACCACGGAGAGACTCCTCATCTTCTCGAAAAGGGTCCTCATCATCTCGATCTTTCACTTCGTTGGGAGAATCATATGCTTCTATCTTAGAGAAAATGTTGGAAGTTCGCATGATCGAACTTCCCCCCATTAGGAATATTGATGAAAACCAAGAACGTCCATTCTGGTATAGGGAAAATGATTTCTGTCATTATCATAGAACCAAAGGTCATGACATCAACGGTGTCGACCTTCAAAATCTTGTCCAGAAATTCATTGATAGAGGTGAGCTCATTCTGGATAACCCAAATGCTCCCCCAAATCAGGCACTGGATGTTTTTAAACAACCTTTTCCTAATCATTCCCCGAACCATAATGCTTCAGAGTCTCAAAAACCAAACACTCATACTATCAGCTTCATCTCTACTGAAGAATCTTCTTCTGAAACTAAGCCATCTGCGAACACATCGACCGAATCAGAACCTCCTTCTACTTCGCTAATCGCTGAGATTCCACCATCTTCAAATAGCTCGTCTTCGAATATTCCTACATTGCTAGATACGGATTCATCTCTCTCCGCTTCTTTGTCTGACCTTCCATCCATACCCGAGACAGTGTCATCCTCATCTGTCTCATCGTCAGACATTCTTTCAGTGCTCGAGGCAATTACATCCCTTCGAGTTTCCACTGCGGATACACCTACTTCTGTTTCTCCCATTTTTGCTGCGACTATGCCATTGGTAAATGTACCTATAGTTGTACCAACTTCAATGGAAGCGTCTTCGATTTTGACTCTTCCTGTTTCCTTTCCTACAGTAGTTTCACCCACAATTACTGTACCAGAAGTAGTTCCTTTGCAAGGAGCTGCTTCTTCATCACTCACTTCTTCCATCACCAATGTTGCTTCGCCCATTAAAGGAAAATCTAAAGAAGTAGCACCGACACCTATACACTCGGTTCCCGAACTTAGACCGAGACAACCAAAATCTAACATTGCATCATCAGCATCTCCCCCTTTGTTCTCTCCGGAAAGGTTACAATCACCTTATGCGGTTGAAATTGTCACCATCCCTGAAAAGGGAAAGCCTATAGTTCACGTGTTCAAGAATCTGGGTGCTTTCCCACAAAAATCTCTATCTACGCCTCATAAAAGATTGGATTTATCCACTACGAGAAGGCGTCTTCTCCTGCAAACTTATCAGAACCATCATCTTCTTCTACAACACATTCTTCACCAGCACCTCGAAAAGTGGACTTACCTATTAAAAAGACGTCACCTCCTTTATCAAAATCATCATCTTCATTACCAAAAACCAGGGCACCCTTTGTTCCTCCGATTAGACCTACTTTGGGAGCTTCTTCCTCATCTAAATCGACATTATCTAAATCATCAGTAGTTTCGACCAAGCAGCCTCCTTTACCTCTGAAGACCGCAACACCTGTCACATCTCCATCATCTTCAAAATCTATTTTAGGGGCTCCTCCTCCATCGAAATCAATCATGTCTCACTTACTTCCACCTCAAGTGCCTAAGGCTGCTCCTCCAGATGTCCAAAAAATAAGATGATCCCTAAAAAGACTGTCAAACCTAACATGCAAGTCCTTTTACCTCGGCAGTCTGCTAAAGTAGAAGAGGTGCCTTCATCATCCCTGTCCTCATCTTTGTCTAACGGATTCTATACTGAAATCCTTCGCCAACTTATCCAATCTTCATCCATATCTCTTCCTCCGATTAAACCCTATAACCCTAAAGGAGTTAAACCTGCCTGGTTTAACTCTGATTTGATTTGCGCCTACCACCGTACCCCGGGTCATGATACTGAGAGGTGTAAAGCTCTTCAATCTGTTGTCAACAGCCTTTTGGAAGAAAGTGATCTTTTGCTGGAGGATGAGGAACAAGTATCTCCTATCATCATAGCTCCATCTGAGCCCCAACGATCTACTCAGACCTCTACTTCTAGTGATTCCACTCCAAATGACCTTCCACCTTCTCAAATCGACACAATTCATATCGCCACTAGAACCCAACAGTATGATAATCCATCCTCATCTACAGCATCTCGACCACGGGTTGTCATTTCTGCAGCCCCCGAAGGAATTTCTCCTTCCTCATTAGCCTCGAGACCCCGAGTCTCTATTCGTGCTGCACCTCGGGCTCAAGTTCCCGTGATCGGGGAGAGAGTGTTATGAAACAACTCACCTGTGCTCCGGTCAAAATGTCTCTTTTTGATCTCATTCAATCCTCTCCGCAACATCGCTGCTCGATTGATAATCACGCCGCATCGCAGTGAATTCGGGATGAGCCCCACCTTTTCGAGATGGTTGTTGGATTGAATAGACCATCAACCACCATTTCTTTTGAAGACTCAGAAATTCCTTCCCTTTCTTCCGAGGATTTAGAGGCTCCCCTCTTTATCACAGTCCAGATCGACAACACTACATTAAAACGCATTATGATCGACAGTGGAGCTGCACTTAATGTCATCTCCTCACACACATTCGAACAGCTTAAGTTACCAAAGAACGTAGTGTCACCCCCGCCTTTCACTCTTCGATCATTTAACGATCAGCTAGCAGTTACTTTAGGAACTGTGGTCCTACCCATTCGAGTAGGTAAGAAGCTGCTTCACGAACTCTTTTACATTGTTGAAGGGAAATTCCACTATAATATGATCCTCGGACGCTCCTGGATTCATGCAATGCATTGTGTTCCATCCACCCTCCATCGATGCTTAAAATATCAATATGAGGGCAAAATCTATACTCATCCAGGAGATCCTTTTCCTTCCGCACAATGTGACATGACCACAGGGTCTGCCCCTCTAAAGGAAAATGCTTGTTCTCCTGACGGGGCCTCATCTTCTTCCATACCTGCAACCAAACTACCGGATTTACAAAATCTAGAAGAGACATTGCAGCGCTTTCTCACCGGGTGAGCTTCCTCTCCTTTCTTTTTGACACCCATCTCACACCTAGTGAGTATGGTAGACCAAAAACAACCCGAATATCAGCCAGTCTTAGTCACATCATCACTATTGGTCTACCCAACCAATGACTAATTTCATCTACGGTGGTCTTGATACGCCTCACTATCGCCCGGATTCTCCTCCTAGGGCCAAACCTTATTTAACAGGGTTCGATTGTCTACAGAATCCCACGTTTGCAAAAACTTATTTATATCGATGCGCGTGGAAGGGCTTTGGCCTGGGAAAATATGAACAAGGTGTGCATGACCTCGCATCCATTCCAACTCTCATGCCACATCAAAAATTTGGTTTAGGATTTAAACCTCTTTCAAAAGCCACCGTCACTGTTCTCGATGAGCCTCTTCCTATTGAGGAACCATCTTCTCCCGCTAGGTCAGAAGCATCACTCGATGTGGACGACGCCATTTCCATCTCGTCTAACTTTTTTTTTTAGTCAATACCATTTCCTTAGGACCACTAACCTATAAGACTAATGACACGTCCACTTCCATACCGTTAGTTTTCCCTGAAATAGTTGGAGACGACTCTCCTACTATCAACACTATCCACTGTGCGGATGATGATTCTGTTCTCACCTATCTGGGGGCAGAGGATTCCTATCTTCCTAAGACCATTCCTTCGACACGCTACGCTTCTCAACGAAGCCACCGCGACCTTAATATAGGGACTTCTAAAGACCCTCGCATCATTAAGGTCGGCCAATCCCTTAATCCACAGGAGTTAGGAAATTTTACCACTTTTCTTTCCAACCATCATCAAGCCTTTGCTTGGTCATATGAGGATATGCCCGGACTCGATCCCGATATCGTGGTTCACAATATCGTTACTCTTCCCAACATTAAACCGGTTAAACAAAAATTGCGTAAAATGCACCCTAGAGTAGCCCTGCTTGTTAAAGAAGAGTTACAGCGCTTGCTCTCGGCTAATTTCATCCAACCCATCGATTATCCACAATGGGTTTCCAATGTAGTACCAGTAACTAAAGCCACTGGGAAAATTTGAATTTGTACCGACTTCCGGGATCTCAATCTTGCCTGTCCAAAAGATGATTTTCCTCTACCTAATATCGACCAACTCGTGGATTTAACTACGGGTCATGAGATGCTTTCTCTTATGGATGGTTTCTCTGGGTATAATCAAATTCTCATCACACCAGAAGACCAACATAAGACTTCTTTCATAACTCCTTGGGGGACCTTTTGTTATCGTGTCATGCCCTTCGGTCTTAAGAACGCAGGAGCAACCTATCAACGAGCAATGACCTACATCTTCCATGATCTCTTACACAAAACTGTGGAAGATTATGTCGACGATCTCCTTGGTAAATCAAAACGTCGTCAGGATCATCTTTTCATTCTCGCACTTCTCTCTTTGAGAGGCTTATTCGCTTTTGTCTTCGCCTAAATCCATCTAAATGCGTGTTTGGCGTTCTCACCGGTAAACTTTTAGGTTTTATCATTTCCATTAGGGGTATTGAAGTGGACCCCAAAAATAAAAGCTATCCTTGAGATGCCTCCCCTTCTAATTTAAAGCAACTCCGCAGCTTCTCCAAGACGCTCTTCAATCGCTAAGGCTGCTTTATCTCACAATTGTTGGACCGTTGTCAACCTTTTCATCATCTCCTCCGTAAGAATGTTCATTTTGAATGGGATGAGCATTGCCAAAAGGCCTTTGATGATCTCAAAGCTTATCTTCTTTCTCCACCTGTGCTTACACCTCCACGCGAGGGGGAGCCTTTCTATCTTTATATCTCCGTGACTGACCATGCTCTAGGAGCCATGATTTCGCATCGGGACACTTGTGGTAAAGAACAAGCTGTCTATTACATCAGTCGCACCCTCCATGAGTATGAAACACGTTATTCAAGCTGAAAAGTTGTGTTGTGCTCTCTTCTTCGCAACTTCTAAGCTTCGTCATTACCTCCTTAATCACAAAACTTACATTGTCACAAGTGTCAATCCACTCAAGACAATTCATGCAAAGCCTTATCACAATGATCGTATCACTCGCTCATGCTTATGACAAGAATTTGACCTCGAGTTTATCCCGCAAAAGTCTATCAAGGGTCGTTATTGCAGATCAATTAGCCGATGCTCCTCTTCCGACACTCAAAACCCCTTGCTCAATTCCCGATGAATATATCCAACAAATTGATTTTGGTCTATCTCCATTTAAAGTAAAGCTCTTCTTTGATGGATCTAAATGTCAAGGGGGAGGTGTAGGTTTCGTAATGATTCCTCCTTGGGTACGCCTATCCTCGCCGCACACAAATTAAACTTTGAGTGCACCAATAATATGGCCGAATATGAAGCTCTAGTCTTGGGTCTTCAAAATGCCATTAATCTCGGCTGCTCATCATATTGACATCTTTGGTGATTCTGAACTCATCGTTAATCAAGTCACAGGCGTCTATCAATGCAAGAATGATATCCTTCAAAAATATCGTGACATCGTTCTTGCTCAACTCCAATCTTTCGATAAATTCACTATCCAAGCCATTCCTCGCACTGCGAATCGATTCACGGATACAATGGCTTCGTTAGCTTCACTTATCCCGCCTTTTACCGATGACTCGCGACTTTATGTGGCTGTGCAACGATTAGATCAACCGTCTCATCTTCGGCAACTAACTTTAATCCATGCTGTCACAACCGATACCCAGGATGAGTGGTATCAATAGATTGTTGATTTTCTATCTCATTCGGTGCTTCCTCTAGATCTGACTTCCAATGGTAGGAGATCTTTTATCCAACGCGCTAATCGCTATACTATCCTAGGTGGGATCCTCTACAAACGCAGCTTTGATGGCATTTTGCTTCGATGCCTCAAAACCCATGAATCATCTAAAGCTATCCAGGAGGTCCATGACGGTATCTGTGGTGGACATTTTAGTGGCTTGGCTGTGGCTAAACGCATCTTACGCTTGGGATATTATCGCCTTCTCTTAATCGAGATCTGCAAATACACTAAGAAATGTGTCAAGTGTCAACAACATTCCAATCTTACACATATCCCTAGTCAAGCTTTACAACCTGCAATGGATTTGTGGCCTTTTTCGCAATGGGGTCTTGATCTCATTGGTCTCATCAATCCCCGCTCTTCACAGCGTCATCATTCTATCATTACTACCACGGAATACTTTACTAAGTGGGTGGAGGCTATCCCTCTTTCTTCAACAAAGGCTAAACCCATAGTTGATTTTGTCTATCAACACATCATTTGTCGCTTTGGCATTCCACACAAACTCATCACAGATAACGGTAAGTCTTTCAAGAACGTTGATTTGCAGAACCTCTGCGACGCTTTCAATATCAAGCTCAGCTTTTCCTCTCCATACTATCCGCAAGCTAATGGCCAGGCCGAAGCTTCCAATAAAACTTTACGTAATATCCTCGCAAAGGTAACTAGTCGAGCTGGTAGGGATTGGCATTTACATATCCCTTTTGCTCTCTGGGCTTATCGGACTAGTATTCGTACTCCTACGGGTGCTACTCCCTTCTCTCTCGTCTATGGGTCTGAGGCTGTTCTTCCTTTGGAAGTCCAAATCCCATCTCTCCGTGTTTCTCTCAGAGAATTTGTCTCTGATGAGGACTATCATCAAAATCGCCTAAAGACAACTTGAATTATTAGATGAGCGGCGTCTCAACGCTCTTGAACATCATCAAGTCTATCTTGAGCGTGTCAAACGTGCTTATAACAAGCACTTGCAGCACCGTGACTTCAAAATTGGTGATCTTGTTCTTAAAGAAAATCAAAATGTCACTACACTCGAAAGGAGTCAACGTGGTAAGTTTGCTCCCAACTGGATGGGCCCGTACATTATCACTCATAAATATGGGTCTGGGGCTTATCGTTTATCTTCCATGGATGGTATACCTGAAGTGGAACCTCTTAATGCTTTGCATCTACGGCCCTTCTACTGTTAAAATCTATCTTACACAAATTTAGTCGCAAGACAGATCTTTCATCCATCTAACAACTAGTCATATACTTTCATGGTGATTCGGAACTATGTGGTTCTCCGCCTATTGCCTCTTTTACCTTAAATATGAGTATCGCGGCTCTACTCATTGCATTTTCCTTTTGGATATGTTCCTCCTCATGGTAGGAATACCTTAATCACCGCTTCATCTGTCCCAAGTGCTTATCTTAATCGGATCTACTCGGGGCATGAGTGCATGTTCTTTATGTTCTCTTCCCCTCTATCTGATCTATTTAGGTCTAAACTCAGCTTCTTCCAAAAGGATTTCCAAAAAAAAAAAAAATGCTATCCAAAAAAGATAGACTGATCCCTTGAAGGACAGCTATCCATACATTATCAAACAAATCAAAAAGAAAATATATAGACCATGCCCTTGAAGGATGGCTATCATTAAAATTCAAAATACAGACCGCTCCCTTCAAGGACAAGCTTCTCAAAGGAACACTCAAGGCTTCTTGCATTGATCAGCCTTTCAGTCAGTTTGTACACTTTTTAGCATCACTGAAAGACTTCCCGTATTGATCAGTCTTTCCATATCTAGCAAACTTCCCGCATTGATCAGTTTGCTTTTCTGCCAAAATCATGAAGCTGAGATTTAAGACCTTTTGTCGATCATATGGAGAATCCTATTTTCCCAGTATGAACATGTATTCTGTCCCTTGTACATTTCGACAAGATACTTACTTACTGCTCTTTCCGTTTCCATCCTAAATCTGGTTTGCGGCTAGTTAGTGTCAGGTTTATTTTAACCTCATATAGGGCCTTGTATGCATGGTCTTTTGGTTTCCTATCCAGATTCTATTTATGGTCGGTTGGGAGTCCGACTTATCATTTTTCTTCATATTTGGGTGTATTTCCTTTATTTCTAATCAAGGTCATTCTCATTACGTCCTTGACTCTCACCGAGAGTCTTTCCAATTATTTCATCCAGTTAAATTAACATTTAACATGTTAATTTAATCAAACTCCATCATTTATCTAAATTCATCTGATCTACTTTGTCCAAAACACATCTCATCGCCTCTATCTATTTTCATCAAAATATAATTAAAATCTCAAAAATATCAAATCCATTCCAGATATTAACTCCTACCTATCTATCACATCATCTAATCACTTGTCTATCCATGTCACATTACATCTATCTATATCTATTTTCTCATCCAAATTAAATCCACATATCAATCACATCAAATCACATCTATTTAAATCCTCTATCATTCTATATCTATCCAATCACATCAAATCCCATCTATTTATATGTGCTGTGAATGGTCGGCGCCGATTGTTTTGGTCGGCGCCGTTTATTTTGGTCGGTGCCGATTAGTGTGATCGCCGCCGATTTTCCATATCTTCTTGCCATAGTGTTGATGCTTGGCTTATTTATCTGGTCATTATTGTGTGCTGAATGTTGCCTTTTGGCACATATTTTCGATATTACCGTCCATTTCGAGTTTGTTCCCTTTGCGTGGAACACTCACTTTTTTGCCGCTAGGTTCAGGGTTCACGGTCTCAGTAGGCACTAACGCCGCTCTTTTGCACTGCCGCTAGTTGTCCCTACCAATGTGTCACTCTTTTAGAGGCTGACTATTTTGCAGCCTCCTTACACTCATGGGTCTCGTAGGTACTAACGCTGCCTCATAGGAGACCGCCTAGATTTCCCTACCAATGTGAGTCCCTTAGGTCACGCTTTTTATTTATTTTTGTGCATCATTAATGATCGATCTACCCGTGCATCCGACCGGGCATCCTCGCATTTTCATCTACCTCTTTCAAACTTGGGATCGTTTGTTCTATCACCCATCCCATCCCTAGTTTGAGGGGGATCACATCATCACTTTTTCTTCTTTTCTTCCACCTCCTTGTTTTTGTCTCACAACTTTGCTTATCGCAAGTTACTTGACAAAAGGGGGAAAATGTAGACACTTAAAATTGGTTACTCAATTTAGTGTCCCTCACATTCGTTTACCTTCTCAGGTAACCTGGGGCACGTTTATATCACCACTACCCCCTTGGAGTATTAATCAATTTGTGATTTAAACACCTATCCTAAGTTTAATTCACCCCATTTTGTTTTACCCATGAGTAATTAAATATTAACTATTTAATTACACCTTTTACATATATCCTAACCACTTATCTACCCCATATCTATTTTATCCATATATCCCCCTATTTCTCCTCCTCCCAAACCGAGTCGCGGATATCTCCCGTACTTGGGATGATAAGATCATTCTCATATTCCTGCAAATCGCTCCGCTTTGCCATTTCGAGTTCTGCTTCGATCGGCGCGCCGACCGGTACTTTGCCGACGCCGATTTTTCGAACGGCGCCGATTTAATCTCTTGGCCGCGCCGATTATAATAAAGCCTGTAACTCGCCCTGTTAGGACACAGATTGTAAGAGAGAGAACGAGAGAGTTCCGAACATCAATTTTGAATGTTATCTATCGAGTGAAAGTGAATCTTGTCCAAATCAATCCCTGAGAGGAGCACCGTTACTCTGCTCTTATCACATCAGCATTGCACGTCTCCATTGATTCTCTGGTGACTGTGTTCCTGCATCCAGCACAGGTGGACCCTGGCCAGTGTCTCTCCGGCATTTGCAGATCCTGCAGACGTTGACGATCTTGCCTCTGTTTTCTGATTCTCAAACCTTTTCGCACGCTGCCTCGGATCGACGCCGATCCAAACCGCCGATTCGCCGCGATCTAAATCGGGTCGACGCCGATCTACATCGGGCCGACGCCGATTCTGTTTATTCTACCGACGCCGATTCTACATAATCGACGCCGATCATACTGCAGACAGGTAAAAGGACACAGGTAACATAGATCCAGTTTTGTTTGCACAGTTTCCTATTTTCTATTGCTTTCTGTCTGCTGTTTAGATTCTGTTTTATTACTTTGATCATAAAATCTAGTCCTATACGTACATCTTTTATCATGTATGCTTCTCTGCTTAATTGAAAACGTGGACTGACATCCGCCGAGGAAGCTTATCGCTTCCCGGACCCGCTTCTACCCACCTAAATACCTTTTAACGTGGTCTTTTTCTGTCAAGCACTGGTGTCTTGCAGGTTTCTTGGATCTACTGTGCAGAATTGCTCGTGTGCGCCCGTCTCATCTACATCGGCTTCCTTATCCATCTACATCTTCGGATCTTGTCCATCAGGTATCAATTTCATTTGAGTTTTTCAAGGTTTTTGTGTTTAGTTTGGTACATTAACTTGGACAGGTAACAAGCGTGAAATTCTTGATCTACTTGGTGCCGAATGAATGGACTCATCTACCTTGGGGTCGATTTCACAACCTCTCTGTTGGGAAACACACCTCCTCGGGCTAAACAATAGCCAAAGGGCAAAGGAAAAGGCAAAGAGGGTGAATCCAGCTCCACCCAAGAGGAAGCTCCTGAAAGTCCTCCTTCCACTGCACCCGAACAAGTTGTAACTCTGGCTTCCCCAGAGAAAGAAACAACGGAAGATGTTCCGATAGGCCCATCCACTTAGGGTGTCGCCACTGCTGTAACAACTGAGGTCCCTTCTGTTCCTTCTCCTTCCCCTCCTTCCCCTCCTCAGGTGACCCAGGCGACCATTCCTTTGGTCGTGTCCTCTCCCCCTTCTTCTACTGTCCCTCCTACTTCTTCGTCCATCTTCTCTTCTCTCGCAGATCTGTCCCCCTCCATTTCTTCCCTCATCTCTGAGCTCCCTTCCCTTCCTATGTCTTCCTCTCCTGCAGTATCTCTTCCTCCCGTGAGCACTTCCTCGGCCTCCCTCTCGATGCTACCTCCAAGTGTCTCCATGTTTTTCCCTTCTACTACTGCAGCTTCCCCCTTCTCTGTTTCTGGCCCTTCTCCCATAAGTCCAGCTTGGATCTCCCAGCACCTGAGTCAGCAGAAAATAAAAGTTCCCATCACACCGATGGACTTCTCCGTGATCCCGTCAAAAGGGGTAAAGAAGCAGAAGCCCATCACATGCTTCTCTCAGAGTGCTTCAGGAGAGAGGGTAATGGAGATCACGTACCCCAATCCTCTAAAGGATAAAAAGGATCTATCCTCGACAGATTACATAGTGACTCAAGTCACAATGGGGATGTCTTCTGAAAGCCTTCAGGGAGAGGCCCTATCTGCAGTTGATGCCCTCTATAAGAAGCAAAAGAAGAAAAAGAAGAGAAAAGGCTACTGAAAGAGCAAAATAAACATCTACTCTAAGCCTTACGGAAGATGGGCAAAGGTGCACCTCCCACAATCGCGCCGAGACTCCTAAGCCTCCGAGCCGGATAAAATTAATGAATATGCAAAGATCACAGCGGGGTATGGCGCTTTCACGCTAGAGGAACCAGATCCTCAAGGACAGTGAACGCGTAATCACCAAGTTCACCGATTTGTACTTGAACATCAACAAGGCGAACAAAGAACTCCAGGCGTTAGCAGGACCCATATCAGAAGAGCTGGACCATGCTAGGCTGCAGCGTGAGACCTTTCAAAGAATGTTTGACTGTTCAGTCAAGACCTGGTCAAGTTTGGCATTTTCGGTCACCCCAGGGCCCTCAATAAAATCCTTTCCACTCTGGATTACCAGATGGATCAACTAGAATTCGTCCTTGAAAAGATCGATAAGGTAAAGGAAGAAGCCCTGGACGCAATGTACTAAATGGAACAAATCATTCTCAACATGTCTCTGTGGTTACTTACCGCTTCTTTCACCTTAAGAAAAGTTGATGAAACCATCTAGATCTTCAAGGAGATCATTTCACAAGGGATGGGGCCAGAGGTCACTTTTGACACGGAATCCATCAATAACCTGCTGGCCTGTCGGGACTTCATCGGGTTCCTAATAGAAGCAGAGAAAGAATATTCCAAACTCCCAGAGAAGCTCATAGATGAGCGGGAGACTTGCGAGGTGATCAACGAGTGACACAAGGATCCTTCCCAGGATCAACTAGAGCCCATGATTAGCAAGTTCATGGAATATAGTGCCCAATTCCACATCTCGTCACCTGAGGAGCAGCAAAAGTAGTATACCCCTTTTCGGCCGCAGGATGACGACGATGAATGAATTCTTTCTCTTCTTCCCTCTCTCCTTCAACTTTCTTTTTGTAAAATGTCTAAAGTATGTTGGCACAAATGATGACATCATCCATGTTGCACCATGGGATGATGTCATCCATCAAGTTGTCAAAAGTCAACATGACTTTGAGATATTGTTGTTGATATTTTGTATATTTTATGTAAATAGGTGGTTGGTTCCTTTTTTCCTTCCTTCTCCTTCTTCTATAAATACTCAAATACTTGTTGTATTTGAGGAGTGGATATCTTTTAGATGAAAAATAGAAGTGAGAAGAAAAGACTTTGAGCTTTTTGTAACAGAAGGAAATATTAATACAATATTTAGACTTTGTCTGAATACATGTGTTATTTGCATTAGATCTTTCTTATGTCGATCTATGTGTTTATTCTGCTTGGATCTACTGCTTTTGTTGTCATTTATTCATCGCATTTTTTTGTTCGTTTATGCAAGTAGGTTTGGCTCATGTTACTACCAATCCCAAAACATAAACCCTCCGACCTTTCGCTTTGAATTCATTTCTTTTCTTTCTTCGGATCTGATATTTCTTCAATCCTCTCTTCCATTCCTTTCTTTCCGAAGTCGAAACACCCTACTGGGATGAGATCCCAAACCCCCGAAGGCAGAATATTGTGAGACTTGCACAAATTCCTGCTAGTAGAATAACAATAAACCAGTTTTTCTTTGGTGACTCAAAGAGGGGATATGCCCCATTACACTCGTTGACTCGCTCTATCCATAAATCTACCTATTTGACATATTTTCAAGCCAATAGTTTTTAGTGACTCTACTGGGGAACGAACAGATCTATCAGATCTATGATGGTGGTATGATAGAAAATCAGTAAAAATCAAAAATCACTACCTGTTTGCAAACTCTAACTTTTTGTCAAAAATCCAAAATTTTGCAAAAGTGCTCCAAATTGAAAATTTTCTTCTGAGATCCATAGATCTGGCCTAGTTGGAGATCTTTAGTTCACTGAGTTTTTATAAAAATATGTATTTTTCCGTAGATCTGAGTTTTTGACTGTTTACCGAAATTTTCAAACTCTTTGAAAAAGTCAACTTTAGATCCAAAAATCAGCTTACTAATCTTCACTGTCATTTTATCCTCGTTGTTCTTTGTCATTAAACCGCAATCGGTTTTCAGAAGGGGATAATTTTTAAATATTTAGAAAAGTACATGTTGCTGGTTTTTGTCAGAAAAACCAGAAAATCAGCAAGTACAACCAAAAAGAAATTTTAAATCTATGCCACAACGTCGCAGATCTGGAAGGTACGCTGGTGGGTGAGCCATTTACGTGGCAGAGAGCTCATGGAGAAGTCAATCCTACTTTTGATCTGCTTCAAAGGCACAATTTCAGTATAACACCGGCGTACTTTTCATCACTAAGTTCAGCTGATCGGTCAGCCAGAAGTACCTCACCTCCACGAAAGAACCAGTTTTCACAAGGAACATCCACATCCCTTTGCAGTGCTTTATTGCTCAGTGGAACTACACTTCTAGCCCATGTTCTTTTTCCAGCCTTTCAAATGGTAGTGCCATGGGGAAATGCTATGGGCCCTCTCGCATTACCACATCCAGTTCACGCGCTCCCTCATGGAAACCAAAAGAATTTTCCCAAATTCGACGGGAGTGGAAACCAAAGCATGGATTCACACATATCTGCATTCATCATGTCATGCAGTATCCTTGATGTGACCCACGAAGATGTGTCAGTTCGCCTCTTTTTGGAGACCTTACAAGGGCCCGCAGCAGAATGGTTTCAACATTTGCCAGCCGGGTCTATTACCAGTTGGGCCACCTTGCGGGATGCTTTTGAAGACAGGTACAAGCCTTCAGAAGATGCATTTGCATTATTATCACAGATCACTCACCTGAAGAAGGAGGCCAATGAGACCATGCATGATTTTATCGCCAGGTTCAATGCATTAATCAACCGTGTGCCTGCTGCCATGTTGCCAACACTAGAAAATCAAAAGTGTTTCTTTGTGAATGCAATGAGCTCAAAAATAAGTTTTTTGCTTCTACATGAACAAATAACTACCTTGCCTCTTTCCCAAGCTGCTGCCATACGGATTGAAGACAACTTGCTCATATCCGGTGAATTAAAAAGGGAACCATCCAAGCCCAAAGCTTTGAGCCCTTCTCCCGCCACTTCATCCGATCCAGCATTTCAAAAAATGGCAAATGACTTGATCGCATTAAAAAAGTAGTTAGCCAAGCTTCCCCGCTTCCTCGTCGTTTGGGATGTTACGTGAAAAAATTCACTCCTAACAAAGATCCCGCATAGGCCGCGGTTGCCCGCAACCACTCCGCGGTTGGCACTTGAGGCTCCTCCAGTCAATGCTCTAGCTGAAATTGAAGAAGAAGAGGAACAAAATTACGAAGAACCTTTGTCCCAAGGTGAAAATGATCAAGATGTTGGTGAGCCGACTGGCGACTCTACTATCGGGTATATGGAATTTGATGAGGAGGAATCTGATGATGAAGAAGGTACCCAGGGATATGCAAGTGAGACAGTCATACACTATTTTTACCCGCTCACAAGGAAAAGAAGCTGAGGTCAGCCGCCGATATGCAGAAAGAGAAGACTGCATCATCCACGCACCCAACCATTGCAAAGAGAGGTAATCCCCTACCCACTCAACCTGTCAATAAGTCTTTTTCAAAGAGAGATTTTGCTCCTATACCTCCTCCAAACCAGCCCTCTCATATTCCTATCATGACTAGTAATCCTACCCTATCATCGTGAAGTGAGGGACTCATTCCTTCACCAGCAACCTTTGGCCACATTTGATATCATAGATCATGCTAAAAAGACTAAGATCCAAATGTCTGAAGCTGAGTATCTTCAGTCAAACCCCGAACAACTGATAAGATTGACTAAGTATATTCAAAGTCAAGCTGTCATAACTCCCCAGGTTTCCCCAAAAGGAATCCTTTCCACTCCTCCTGCATCCCACATAAATGTTGCCTCAACATCTGCATCAGGCAAGATAGAGCCCTTCTACCTCTCCCTCCTAATCAATGGCCACAAGTTAAGTAACTGCATAATTGATTCTGGGGCTTCTGACAACGTCATGCCGGTAAAAGTTGCTCATGCTCTGGGCCTCACCCTTACCAAGCCTTTTGGCAGATGTTATTCCTTGGAAACCAAACAGGTTCCGTTGATTGGTCAAATCAAAGACGCGTAGTTTGCATTTGTATGCGTTTCCCTGCAGAAAAAGAGTAAAGATGACCGTCCTCGTTGCTTTGACATTCCAAAGGCCTTACGGAATTTTGCTGGGAAGAAGTTTTTACAACGAGGTTGGTGGGGAGATTCATATGGACTGGTCCAAGGAAAGGATCCTCACAAAGGTGTAATACAAACTTTGGAGCCAGAATCACAAAAGAAGTACTTGGTTACTAACTCTGAGGACCCCAAAGCTCAAATTATTTTCGAATCATCAGGGATGGGGAACTATTTCTTGTCTACCGAGTCTGACAAAATGGTTGTTCTCGTCCAAGAAGAAGATCTTAACAAGGTCTGGACCTTGCAATTTGATGGCAGCTGCGCAACCAGTGGATGTGGCACCGGAGCCGTGCTAATATCTCCCGAGGAAGAAATTATTCCTCTCTCTTTTAAGTTGCAGTTTTTCAACACAAATAACACTGCTGAGTATGAATCTCTGTTACTCGGCATGCAGCCGCAAAGAGAGAGAGGGATCAAAAATCTGAAAGTACAAGGTGATGCAGAGCTAGTCGTGAATCAAGTTAAAAGGATATATCAAGTGAAGAATGAGAGGCTCAGGCACTACCGTAATGCGGTGTGGGACAACATTGAAGAATTTGACACTTTTTCAATAGAATCCATTCCAAGAGCTCAGAATGACATGGCTGATTCATTGGCCATTTCGGCATCCCTCATGCTCCCACACCCAGGTTTGAAAATAGACAAATACACCATTGAGATGGTTTTCCACCCAAGTGTGCCAGACAATTCTCAGCATTGGCAAGTATTCAACGATGACAATCAACTCATTGCCTTTCTAGAAAAGGTGGAAAATTTCAAGGAATTACATTTTGAAGGATCCACTTCTATGTGCCGCGAATCAGTCACCAATCAAAAGGATGAATCCAAAGGGAACGATGGCATATGTCAGCTTAAAGGAAATAAAATTCCGAAGGGCCTGGTTTCTTTAGAATGGTTGTTCGACAGGCACGACCGTTTTGTAAAAAAGAAAAGGTGAGATGATGCTGGATCATCCCCAGAAACCGAACCGGTTAATTTAGGTTCAGAAGAACATCCGCAATTCGTGAACATTGGAAAATGTTGCACGCCTGAAGAGAAGTGGAAGTTCGTCAAACTGCTGAAGAAATACATGGATGTATTGGCATGGTCCTATGCCAATCTGAAGTATTTTAAGCCAAAGGACGTCCAACATGACATCCCATTGAAAGAAGACGTCAAACCCTTTCACCAGAAGTAGAGGCATTATAACCCTAAGATCTCAGGTACTATCCAAGCTGAAATTCAGAAAATGCTGGATGCGAGAATCACTTTTCCTATCCATCACAAGATTTGGGTAGCAAACATTGTGCCAGTGTGCAAGAAAAACGGTGAAATAGGCATATGCGTAGATTTTCAAAACTTGAATTAGGATTCCTTAAAAGAGAACTACCCACTTCCTATAATGGATCAAGTTATGTAATCGAAGAATCGGATCATAAATGTTGTCCATGCTTGATGGTTTTTCGGGCTACAATCAGATTGAAGTCTCGCCTGAAGATCAATTTAAAATAGCATTCACTACTCCCTGGGGTACGTTTGCCTACAGCAGGATGCCTTTTGGTCTGACCAATGCTGGCACCACTTTTCAGCGGGCCATGGACCTTGCATTCAAAGGTATGATGGGGAAGGTCATTGTGGTTTATCTAGATGACTTAACTGTGTTCTCTAAACAACGAAGCGATCATTGTGATCACCTGGAGCAAGTATTGGCCAGATGCCGAGAGCATGGGATTTCCCTGAACCCAAAAAAGTCTGTTTTTGGAGTCACAAAAGGAAAGTTGCTAGGGCATGTTGTTAGTAAATAAGGAACAAAGATAGATACCGAAAGAGTTAAGGCTATTCAGAGCCTTACTCTACCTACAAGTAAGACCGGCGTTCACTCTTTCTTTGGAAAGGTGAATTTTCTTAGGCGCTTTGTTCCCAACTTTGCTGAAAAGACTCGTCATATATTGGACATGATGAAAGGATCACCAACTTTCCGGTGGAGTGAGGAAGGAAAAAGGTCGTTTGAAGAAATAAAAGCTTCCTCACGCACCAGTCCTGGTATGTCCCGATTTCTCCAAGGATTTTATCATGTATAGCTATGCATCTGAGCATACTGTGTCTGCCATCTTGATGCAAAAGAATTCTGAGGATGTTGAATCTCCGATTGCGTTCATGAGCTCTCCCCTCAAGCCTCACGAATTAAAAATGTCTCAATTGGAAAAACATGCCTTCGCCATCATCAAAGCAGTCAAAAACTTCAGGTATTACATTTTAAATTCTCATACAGTGGTGCTGGTCCCTGACATGGCGGTCAAGTCAATCTTAACTCAACAGGAGTTAGGAAGCTTGCGCGGAAATTGGATTGCAAAGGTCCAGGAGTACGATTTAGATATAAAACCAACCAAGTTGGTAAGAGGCAAAGGCTTATGTCAACTTATGGCTGAAAACAAAGATTCAGAAAACCCTGAGGAAAAGGATGATTGTAACAATGAAGTACAAAGCCAGCCGGAGAAAGCCGATTCTCTACCTCTGGTTCTATTTGTCGCAACCAGCGATGAGTGGTATTCCGATATTGCTTTCTTCCTCACCTACGGCGAATGCCTAGCTCACCTAACTATGAAGGAGAAGCGCACTATAAAGCTCAGAGCAGCCAAATATGTCATCTGGGATGACGGTTTATACAAACGCGGATAGATGGTGTCTTCTTGTGGTGTGTCGACAAGCCACAACAGGTGAAGTTACTTGAAAGTTTTCATAATTCAGCCTATGGAGGCCATTTCTCCTCTTCTGTGACAACACACAAGATCATCCGGGCCAGGTACTATTGGCCGACGCTTTTCCAAGATACAGCCACCTGGGTAGCAAAGTGTGAACCTTGCCAGCAGTTCATCGGCAAGCCCAAGTTGGCTGCTTTTCCCCTCAGGCCGGTCATTGTCAACGAACCATTCAGGCAGTGGGGAATTGATTTTATTGGTGCACTCAATCCCCAATCAAGTTCCTGGACATAGTTATGTCCTAACAACAACGGATTACTTCACCAAGTGGGTGGAAGCCATACCTGTCAAACATGCCACTTCCGAAGTTGTTTGCAGTTTCATCAAAGAAAATATCATTGTCAGATTTGGCGTTCCGAATAAGATTGTTGCTGATAATGCTTCTAACTTCTCTTCATGGGAAGTTATTAGTTTTTGCTATGAATATGGGATAACTTTGGCTCACGCCTCAGATTATTACCCTCAAGGAAATGGTCAGGTAGAATCCAGTAACAAAAACTTGGTGACCATCATACAAAAGCTAGTGGATGAGAATCAACGAATGTGGCACAAGTCCTTATACGACGCTTTGTGGGTAGATCGCATTACTCCCAAGAGGTCTCTCGGCATGTCACCTTTTCAAGTGTTATATGGCACTGATGCCGAGCTTCCCATTTCTGCTGAACTTCCTGCTCTGCGCTTGGCACGAGCTATTGAAGATGAAACTTTCCAAAATTCTCTTGAAAAGAGGATCATGTATCTATCAGAGCTCGAAGAAAAGAGAGTAAGAGTGATCGACAAGATCACCGAACATCAGAATCAAGTCAAGAGACTGTTCGATAAAAAAGCTAAGCAAAGAAATTTTTAGGTGGGAGACCTCGTCCTTCTGTGGGACAAGCGAAGAGAGCCAAAGGGCATGCACGGGAAATTTGATTCTCTGTGGAGAGGGCCTTTCAAGATCAAGCAGCTCAATGGAGAGAATAGCTTCTATCTCTCATATCTAGATGGAACCGAGCTCCCGCTTCCCTATAGCGGGCAGCATCTGAAGATCTTCAGGAAGTAGAGCTTGCTCTCTTCTTTGTACAGTTTGCTTTAGTTGTGTGTTTGTTTTTGTCGTGTGTTTGCTTTTTGTTTGTTGTGTGTTCCCTTTGTTCGCCCTCCGGTCGCCCTTGTTTTTGACTCTCTCCAACCCAATGGATAGGCACATAAGATCTGGGATTCTCTACCCCTAAGGTTTGCTCAGGGATAGTCCCCAGAAAGAGCTAGCTGTTATCCCGTAAAATTGGCAAGGGCAATTTTACAGATAACCCTACCGAAATTTTGTTCCATCCTCGTTAGGGATTCCTTGCGTTCGGAACGTTGCAAAATCCCTTCCCGAAATCTAGTTTTCCGAACTTAGCCATTTTTGTTCTTTTTTTGGTCGGGCGCATATAATGACTAATGCAACATCAAATGTTCATGCGCCCCCTTTAAAGCCTTTGGCACATGCTTTCTTGTGTCAACAGTGTTTTGGTGCGCCTCTCTATGTTGAGTCTTCCTTGCGTGCGCCAAGGCGCATGCGCCTTCCTGTCAACATATCTTTTGTTGCGCCCCTTTTTGGTGCGCCAAGGGCACACATATTCCTCTGTCGACACCACTTTCGGTGCACCATAGGCACACATATTATCATGTTGGCAAGCGTTTTGGTGCGCCAAAGGGCGCATGTTTTCTTGTGTCGACAGCTCTTTTGGTGCGCCACTTGAAAAGTTGGTGGTGCATTTATTACTTCCTCGCCTATAAATAGGCGCGTCTGCGCTGTCATTATCACCAGAGCAAATCACGTGATTATTTTTATTATTTTCTCTGAGCCTGTCAGCGCACTTGCCCTCTTGTTTTCAATCACGTCGTGGACCCGTTTGCACATTTCTTCGCTATTTATCCGGGTAAGAGGTCCTTATCTCTTTTGTGTGTTTTGTGCTCTGTTTCCTTGTTTGCTTGCTGGTTTGGATTGGGTTTAGTTAAAAATGTCAAAACATGGACTCCCACCTTCCTTGTTGTCTTTTCCCATTCTCCCCATGATCTTCCCCTCTTTCCGATCTCACCGGTAGGGGAAAATCTCCTCTAAATGACTGCTTAAAACTCTTTGTTTTAAGCCTCTTTATCACCCAAAGCACCCTCAAGAAGAAGTTTGAAAGAATGAAACCCCTCGAGAGAGAATCAAACCTTAAAATGAACTGTATTTTTGTTCTCCTTTTGGCGCATGGGCACATCCCCGCATTAATAAAAAAAACAGTTGCGCCAATGGCACATTTTTCCTGACTGTTGCATAATGAGAAGCTGCGCCCTCATGGCGCACTTCCCTCGCTTGTTGCAAACGCTTCCCGTGCGCCCTCTTAGCGCACCAAACTTGAGTGCAACATTACAAAATCCTATGCCCATTGGCGCACCCTGCGTCAATGTAACACCAACTTTATATGCGCTAAGAACAAAGCTATAAACGGCGCAGGCGCGTCCCTCACTGCAATAACATCATGTCATGCAGACCCTTCATGCACAAACCATATGTTCCCTTTATATGCACAAAAATATGATGTAACATGCGCAAAACCTGCGCCCTTTGCGCATCCTCAGCACTGCAACATAAATTTCCATGCGCCCGTTATAAAATGCATACATATGGCAGGCGCACTTGTTCTTACAACAACAAAGAATGCACATGCAGTGTCCATGCGCCATGCACCCTTTGGCACTGATTTACCCCCTGCAACAGCCCTTTCCTGTGCGCCTTACTATTTAGCCCTGTAGCCTGTAGCATTCATGCGCCCTGCGCCCTGAGGCCTTTAAATTGCTAACTCTTTCTTCTGTCAACATTTCAATGGAAAATCAGACAATTGACATGGCTTTCTTGCGTTGGGTTTCACTTCTTATTGTTGCAGATCAGCAACTAAGTTCAGAAGAACATATGTCAACATCAAGCAAGAAACCTATCAAATCTAAAGGCAAGGCCAAGCTCACAGAAGAAGAAATGAAGTATAAGTATCAGAGGGTCAGAATGCCCGAGTCCCAAGCAGAGTGTGACCTAGACATCAGAGACTCAGAGCTGGGTCATATTGATATGGAGGAATTCTGGGCCAGAACCCAGAGGGTCACGAGAAGTCCATGGATGGACAAGCTGATAGGTAGTGCCCTGCACTTTGCTGGTGGGATCCCAGTCAGTGCCGTAAACAATGAATTTATGATGGTGGTAGCCCGATGCTACAACAAAGACACAAGATGTGTCCATGGTGAGAAGGGCGAGGTTATAATTAACCTCACTACCCGCCACTTTGAGATAATGCTCGGCATTCCTCATCACCGGCACTTTGTGGCCGTCAGCCAAGAAGATTGCATCAAGGCCTGGGACGACAATGAAGATCAGTGCATGCAGCTGATGAATGAAGTTTATCTCAAGAACAAAAAAGTAGTGACTCGGTGGCCACAAGTCATTCATCGCAGTGACTTTTCAGAGGAACTCAACACACATACGTTCCTGAGCAGAGTTTTCGGCTTCCTGACGCCCATTATTTTCACAAGTGGATGTTGCGGTACCTTGAGACAATGAACAAAAATGTGCCCGATCAACGCTTTGAATGGGCAGAAATCATAAGCAACACAATATCTGAGTAGCTACAACAACTCAACACAACGGGAGGTTCTATATGAACTCCTACGTGGTCTATGCTGCAGCTTCAGAAAGGGACTATCCAGCTCTGATGCGGTGTGGGGTTTGGCCCCAAGTTAAAATCTATGAATACTATCCAGAGCTGAAGCTGAAAATAGCATCCCCCAATTCACAAAGATCAATGATGCATTCTTCTACTTCATCATCTACCTGTTGAGGTCGAATATGACTCATGGTCACACGACCAAGAGCATAGTAGCAGCTACTGAGAAGTGGGGGGCCCTGTTCACTCAATTCCCCACGTTTACCTATCTAAGGGCAGTTCAATTTCTTGGGGGAACCGACTAGACTGCCAAGGTATGCCGGGCCCAAATTGATCCTGTTGGAGCTGTCGAGGTAGCTTGTTACTTATCACGAAAAGTGCCTAAAGAGAAAGAAGGGTGGAACTCCTTTCCCCCTCACAGTGGGTAGATATACGTGTCTCACTCACCACAAGGCAAAAGATATGTTTGCAGAACTGGAGCTGCTGAATCTGAAACATGATTTCCTGGCAAGGCCCACCTTCGACCCGAGAAATTGTTTGCCTAGGGCTAAGCTCGACCCGATCCATATCCCTCAGATCGAAGATATCTACATCGACATATATCATGAGGTTGAGCTCAGAAGGAAGGATCATTCTCGCTTGGCCTTAGCAGAAATCATCCAGTACGGGGTGGCCATCATCCCCAAAGGCTACCAAACTACTGAAGAGGAAGTGGATCAAGTGTATCTTGACACAGGTGGGGACGATTGGCCTTTCGCGATAATTGATAGAACTAAAGCCCCTCAGACAATTGAGGAGAGAGTCAAAGAAACTCGCAGAAAAACATTGGTGCCGAATGAACGGACTCATCTACCTCGGGTCGATTTCACAACCTCTCCATTGGGAAATGCACCTCCTCAGGCTAAACAACAGCCAAAGGGCAAAGGAAAAGGCAAAGAGGGTGAATCCAGCTCCACCCAAGAGGAAGCTCCTGTAAGTCCTCCTTCCGCTGCACCCGAACAAGTTGTAACTCTGGCTTCCCCAGAGAAAGAAACAACGGAAGATGTCCCAATAGGCCCATCCACTCAGGATGTCGCCACTGCTGTAACAACTGAGGTCCCTTCTGTTCCTTCTCCTTCCCCTCCTTCCCCTCCTCAGGTGACCCAAGCGACCATTCCTTTGGTCGTGTCCTCTCCCCCTTCTTCTACTATCCCTCCTGCTTCTTCATCTATCTTCTCTTCTCTCGCGGATCTGTCCCCTCCATTTCTTCCCTCATCTCTGAGCTCCCTTCCCTTCCTATGTCTTCCTCTCCTGTAGTATCTCTTCCTCCCGTGAGCACTTCCTCGGCCTCCCTCTCGATGCCACCTCCAAGTGTCTCCACATTTTTCCCTTCTACTACTGCAGCCTGCCCTTCTCTCTCGCTTTCTCGGCCCTTCTCCCATAAGTCCAGCTTGGATCTCCCAGCACCTGAGTCAGCAGAAAAGAAAAGTTCCCATCGCACCGATGGACTTCTCCGTGATCCCGTCAAAAGGGGTAAAGAAGCAGAAGCCCATCACACGCTTCTCTCAGAGTGCTTCGGGAGAGAGGGTAATGGAGATCGCGTACCCCAATCCTCTGAAGGATAAAAAGGATCTGTCCTCGACAGATTACACAGTGACTCAAGTCACAATGGGGACGTCTTCTGAAAGCCTTCAGGGAGAGGCCCTATCTGCAGTTGACGCCCTCTGTAAGAAGCTTCAAGAAGTAAAAGAAGAGAAAAGGCTACTGAAAGAGCAAAATAAACATCTGCTCCAAGCCTTACAGAAGATGGGCAAGTGCACCTCCCACAACTGCCACCGAGACTCCTGAGCCTCTGAGCCAGGATAAAATTAATGAATATGCAAAGATCGGCGAGTAGGGTATGGCGTTTCGCTTGAGGGAGCCAATCCTCAAGGACAGTGAAAGCGTAATCGCCAAGTTCACCGATTTGTACTTGAACATCAACAAGGTGAACAAAGAACTCCAGGCATTAGCAGGACCCATATCAGAAGAGCTGGACCATGCTAGGCTGCAACGTGAGACCTTTCAAAGAATGTTCGACTGTTCAGTCGAAGATCTGGTCAAGTTCGGCATTTTCGGTCATCCCAGGGCCCTCAATAAAATCCTTTCCACTCTGGATTACCGATGGATCAACTGGAATTCATCCTTGAAAAGATCGATAAGGTAAAGGAAGAAGCCCTGGACGCAATGCACCAAATGGAACAAATCGTTCTCAACATGTCTCCAGGGTTACTTACTCCTTCTTTCGCCTTAAGGAAAGTTGATGAAACCATCCAGATCTTCAAGGAGATCATTTCACAAGGGCTGGGGCCAGAGGTCACTTTTGACGCAGAATCCATCAATAACCTGCTGGCCTGTCGGGACTTCATCGGGTTCCTAATAGAAGCAGAGAAAGAATATTCCAAACTCCCAGAGAAGCTCATAGACGAGCGGGAGACTTGCGAGGTGATCAGCGAGCGACACAAGGATCCTTCCCAGGATCAACTAGAGCCCATGATCAGCAAGTTCATGGAATACCGTGCCCAATTCCACATCTCGTCACCTGAGCAGCAGCAGAAGCAGGATACCCCCTTTCGGCCGCAGGATGACGACGATGAATGAATTCTTTCTCTTCTTCTCTCTCTCCTTCGACTTTCTTTTTGTAAAATGTCTAAAGTATGTTGGCACAAATGATGACATCATCCATGTTGCACCATGGGATGATGTCATCCATCAAGTTGTCAAAAGTCAACATGACTTTGAGATATTTTTGTAGATATTTTGTATATTTTATGTAAATAGGTGGTTGGTTCCTTTTTTCCTTCCTTCTTCTCCTTCTTCTATAAATACTCAAATACTTGTTGTATTTGAGGGTGGATATCTTTTAGATGAAAAATAGAAGTGAGAAGAAAAGACTTTGAGCTTTTTGTAACAGAAGGAAATATTAATACAATATTTAGACTTTGTGCTGAATACATGTGTTATTTGCATTAGATCTTTCTTATGTCAGATCTGTGTGTTTATTCTGTTGGATCTACTTCTATTTTATTGTCATTTATTCATCAGTATTGCTTTGTTCGTTTATGCAAGTAGGTTTGGCTCTGTTTACTACCAATCCCAAAACATAAACCCTCTGACCTTTCTGCTTTGGAATTCATTTCTTTTCTTTCTTCGGATCTGATCTTTCTTCATCCTCTCTTCCATTCCTTTCTTTCCGCAGTCGGAAACACCCTACTGGGATGAGATCCCAAACCCCCGAAGGTAGAATATTGTGAGACTTGCACAGATTCCTGCTGGTAGAATAGCAATAAACCAGTTTCGCTTTGCTGACTCAAAGAGGGGCTATGCCCCACACACTGTTGACCTCGTTTATCCATAAATCTGCCCATTCGACAGATTTTCGAGCCAACACTACTCTCTTTCAAGATTCAGCTGAATGGGTGGCCAAGTGTGAAGCTTGTCAACATTTCATTGGTCGTCCTAAGCTGATAGCTCTTCCCTTGAAGCCTGTGGTGATTGAAGAACCTTTTCGCCAATGGGGAATTGATTTCATTGGAGTGTTGAACCTTTCCTCTAGTGCCAGTCATAATTATGTGCTCACCACCATAGATTATCTCACCAAGTGGGTGGAAGCTACTCCAATCAAACAAACAACCTCTTAGTGAAATTGTGTAATTTTCTCAAGGAAAATATAATTGTTAGATTCAGTGTGCCTCACAAGATCATTTTTGACAATGCTTCTAATTTCTCATCACATGAGTTGATATAATTTTTCTATGGATTTGGGATTATGTTGGCTCATTCATCCGATTATTACCCCCAAGGCAATGGTCAGGCCGAATCCAACAATAAGAACCTGGTAACCATAATCAGGAAGCTAGTCAATGAGAATCAGAGGACATGGCACAAAGCATTGTATGATGCATTGTGGGTAGATTAGATTACTCCTAAGTGAGCTATTGGAATGTCCCCATTCTAGGTGTTGTATGGAATTGATGCTGAAATTCCTATCTCTGTAGAATTGTCGGCCTTACGGTTGGCTAAAGCAATTGAGGATGAAACTTTTCAAAGTTCCATTGAGAAAAGGATAATGTACCTAGCTAGGCTAGAAGAAGAATGAAGCAAGGTGGTAGATCACATTTCATATCATCGAGAGCAAATTAACTCGAAAGATATTTGACAAAAAAATCAATGCAACACAATTTCCATATTTGAGATCTAGTACTTCTCAATGGGATAAGAGAAGGGAATCTCAAAGTTCTCTTTCATGGCAAGTTCAATTACTCAGTATGGAAAGGTCTTTTCAAAATTCATTAGCTGAATGGTGAAAATAGATTTTTCTATCATATCTTGATGGAGAGTTGCTCCTCTACCTTCCAAAATCAAGCTATTTTATTAGTAATGCAAGATGCTCTCTTGCACTTTATTATAATTTATTTTCTGTTGTGTGTTTATTTTATTTCTTTCTTCCTTTGTTTGTTTTTAGTTTTTCTTCTTCTGACCCCATAGCCCAATGGATAAAGATTTTTGATACATGAGTTCTCTTCCTTTGATGTCTCAAAGAAAGTCCCCAATCAAGCCAATTAGCTTATCTCGTTTTAGTGATTTCAGCTAAAAATTGAGATAACCATAGGATTTTTTTGAAAAATCTCTTAAAAATCCCTTTTGAAAGAGATTTTCGGGTTTTTGGGTTTTTATTGCATGAAAACATGTTTCTCTCATGCATCATGTCTCATGTTTCCCGAAACCCGAAACCTGAATTGCCTAAGTCCTTCATGTTGGGTTTTGAACTTAGAAGCATCTAAACATCTCATGCATCATGTCTCATGTTTCCCAAAACCTGAAACCCAAATTGCTTAAGTCCTTCATGTCGGGTTTTAGAACTTAGAAGCATCTAAACATCTCATGCATCATGTCTCATGTTTCTCAAACTCGAAACCCGAATTGCCTAAGTCCTTCATGTCGGGTTTTCAAAACTTAGAAGCATATAAACATCTCATGCATCATGTCTCATGTTTCCTGAAACCAAACCCAAATTTCCTAAATCCTTCATGTCAGGTTTTGAGAACTTAGAAGCATCTAAAAATCTCATGCATCATGTCTCATGTTTCCCGAAACCCGAAACCCGAAATGAAGCAAATCCTTTGTTATAGGTTTTTAGATGCTCCAAGCATGATGACATGTCATTAATGTCCAGTTGTCTGGTAGTTGGTACACGTGTCAAGTGAGGTGTATTAGCAATCATTCCAATGCGCTAGATGAAGCTAAGATGTAGGGCACAATCTGGAAGTTCTAGGAATTCTGAGACAAGCAAGCTGTGCTGGAGGAAGACAAGGATGATGAAACAAAATAAGCATAATGTTTCATGTCATTTCAATCTAGAGATTGACATGTATTTTTCATTTTTGTTTCATCACATAAGAAGCAAATTTTGACTTGGTCTCCTACGTGAGAGTCAAGCAAAATAGGACTCTTGTTAAAAGACTATTTTCTAGGATTTATCCTATTTTCTCTCTACTCTTTTTATTATAAATAAGGGATGCTTCTACATTCCAAAGGGTTGAGATTTTTGGAATATTGAGAATTATTGTGAAGAATAAAAACTTTGTGTTTTCTTTTAATCATTTGAGGAATAGAAACCGATGCTATTTTTGCAAACTTTGTGTTGTGAGATTCATCTCTCTTAAGATATTGTTCTTATGTTCAAGATCTCAAGCTACTTATTTTTCAACATTCTCGATTATTTTAATTTTTTGAAACATTACATTACATTTTTATCTAAATCTTGTATGATTATTTCGTGCTCTCTGTGTTTACTCAAAAGAAAATATGTTCCTCTCATTTCCTTTCCATTGTGTTTCTTCTATAATAATAATTTCCTTTCCAATCCATTCCATTTATAAAAACAACAACATCTTCACCCATTGTGAATATGGATTTTGGGATTATATCCCAACCTCAATGGTTAGATTAGTGTGAATATTGTATATATTATTTCTATTGAGTTTTATATTAGTAATAAATAGGTAGCCTCACCTATCTTTGAGGAGGGATTTAATCCCATGTACTGTGGTTAAACCTCATATTTTGGCTTGAAATAATATCCAACCAATAGTTTCTGCAACTGCTTCATGACTTTACGAAGCTCAATTGAGGTACTTAGAAGAAGAGGTAGAAGCCTTATTGGAACTCGATTTCTAGGGGTAGGAATAGAGGGCTAACTCAAGTGTCTTACTAGAACTATGATTCCCCATTTCTGGATAAATAGGCATAGGTGGCCTAGGTGCAAGTTTACCAGACTTGAATTAAAAACATATTAGCCCTAATAGATATGTTATAAGCCCCTGGTAGGGTTATCCCTCCCATGATTATCAAATAAAAACTATATCATAATTTAAAGCTTTAAATAAATAGAGAAATACAAATTTAGTAGCCAACCTTACGAAAAATGGAATCCTCACCCATGTTCTTTAGAATCTGAAATTTAAGTTAGCCATCTACTCATTTGGTGCTCTTTTTATCGTAGTTAGCTTCTCCAAAGGGATAAATTGTCCACTTTTCTCCAAACTAGCCACAAAGAGTTGTGCACAATTGATCCCAATTATGAATTTATCTTTCCACTAGGCCTCTTAACCATTTCAAATATTTTCCTTTGAAAGAAGAAGCTAACAACTTCATCATACATCCATCTTAGAAACCTTGTGTATAGAATGCAGGACATTTCTGCAATGTCTTGAATGTGATCAATTGGAGTTGTGTGGTTTTCCCCAGTGAAGTATGGGATGTTATTCAACACTTTGCCATTAGAATTAGGTTTTCTACATTGAGAGTAAGTGGGTTGCTTTACTGTGAAGTTAAGAAAAGGATTGATAGTGGTTGATGAGCCATTCATATTTTCCTAAGAATCTTGGTTGATTGGAGAAATGGCCTACCAAGTGGAGGTGTTGAAAAGGTTCTATTAGGTGGATATGGATATCTCTCGAACTTTATTTACCCTTCTTTCTCTACCTTGAGATAGCTACAAATACTAAAAATCACCTTCTTACTTGTTCTAGACCTTGTTTGAATCATTCTCATAAACTTAAACCACTAACCTTTCTTTGAAACCAGCTGATTTTCAAATTTCATTCACTAGATGTGTTACTTGTAGAGCCTCCAAAGGATGAGATTTCAACAAGAACACATCTAGTTTCTGAAATGAATATATAAAGATACTCAAACTGGTCCCATCGGGTGTTCCAAAACTGTTATGTCAAAAAAGTAGCACCCTAGGATTTTCACATTACAAAACCCTACTTTTTACTAACATGGGATTGTCTCAAGCTGTGGGACCCTTGAAATTGAGACAAAACTCTAGAGAAGGTTGGTTCATCCACATATTCTAATGATGACACTACTAATAGAAAGGGAAGATTTTACTATCCTATAGCTAACCTAGAATTTCCAATGGACTGAGAAAAGAGATATGTATAAAATGGAAGTCCTAAACTAAAGGAGGTAATAGAAAAATAAAAGGAAATGGAGAGATTCTAAGTGAGTGAAAATGAGGAGAAAATAGAGTGGGAGAGGGCACAAAAGAGTGCCATAGTAAAACAACATTTATAATTCCATCTTTGTAGGGAACAAGAAGTTCGGGTCATGCAAAGAAATGCAATATAATGGGAGGAAAGAAATGCAATATAACTCGAGTTAGGGAAATAAAATCCACAAAACACCAATTTTATTGCTTAAAGATGCACAATCCATTACAATATAGGCACAAGGCAAGAATCCTTTACAAAATACCCAAATTTGAGGCCTATAACTCACAACATCTCTAGAACAATTTTGATAGAGTTCCTTTGCATTATAAAATGTCTCTCCAAAAATGAGGTGAATTTTACAATATATAGAAGAAGGTCCTCAAAATTGCCTCATCCATTGACAAATTTCATTAAAGAGGTATGGGATTCCATACAAATTCACTTCACAGTGGGTAATTTTTCGGAAGAGAATACATGGGTGCCATATTTCATTAAACCAGTTGTTGGGTTGTATTTTCCACCTACCTTCACATGTTCTAAGTCCCATCCACCCCGCGAGCCATCCAACCTTAATAGTGAGTCATGAACCAAATAGTCATCTAACATGTGAGCCATGAACCATTCGAGTAGACAACCATCTAACCTTTGTGGGGCCATCGAACCCCAGGGGCATACAACCAAATAACCGAGCTACCAAAGTGGAAGGCCCAACCTACACTACGAGCTTCGACAAAGTGAGTCATCCAACCCCGAGGTTATCCAACGCTCCGAAGTTAAGTTATCCATTTTGCAAAGGTGAAAAAAATGGATAACAATTAGTGACTCGTGGGATCATCTTCCTACTAGATAAGAAACACTAGTGACCCTAAAGTATCCATTAGGCATGGATCCACGCCGATTCTTTGAAACTAGTCTCGATACTTGAGAATTCATCCGTTAAACTTATGAAACATTGCTAGGGCCTGTAATTTCTAAAAAATCATGGGTTGGAGACTAGATGCCCCATTATGAGACCCTTCTTGAAATCGTGGAAGAAGTAAGGAGCAGCTAAGGTATAACTATATATAAACAAAAATTCATACACATCCCAAATGGAATATTCGTGAGAGTGCACAAACACTTATTATGAAAGAAAAATTTAACTACAACATAACAATGTGCTACAAGAACTTAGAGGAATTAGAAATCCTAAACTAATATGTATAAGGAAGATACTTTACTTCAGTAATAATGCTTTAGATAGATTCCATTGATTGGAATCTATAATTCTTCTCCATCCAACTTTGACAATCGGAAAGCATTGTTTTCTTTGCATCTTGAAATCATATTAGGGCTACTCCATATTGCATCAAAATTGGAGTTTCTTAAGGTTTGATCTATCTACATCCCATTTCAAGACCAAGTATCCTTCTTGGAAGGTTATGTTTTTGGCCTTTCTATTAAAGCTCATCTTGATTTGAGCTTGGTCTTTCTCCATTGTTTTCATGGCATGGTTTCTTAGCTCCATGAGCTCTTCATACCTGACTTCTATAGCTTCAAACTCAAATAATTCCAGTTGCTTGATAATCCTCAATGTTGGTAACTCTGGGATACTTTGGTAACCTTTCTTCCCTTCCATAAACCAACTTGAAGGAGAATAGCCGCCTTGACTTCTTAGAGTGATTCTGCAGCTCACAAGGCTGATTTCAGCTTGGTATGCCAAGTCCTCTTGTTCTCATCTAGAGTTCTCCTTATAATATTTAGCAAGTTCTTATTGGTGGAATCATCTTGGCCATTACCCCGAGTGTAGTAATTAGAATACGTGCTCAAATAGATGTCATTTTTCTTTACCCATTCAGATATGTTTGTTCCAAGAAAAGCTAAATAATTTAATGGTATTATAGTGGAAGGGTCCCACACCTTGAGACAATCCCATGTTAGTCAAAATTAGGGTTTTGTAATGCGCAGATCTAGGGTGCTACTTTTATGACATAACACTAACATCAAAGAAGGATGGAGGTTAGAGAATGTTCACTGATTCAAGAGCCTTCAATAAGATCACAATCATGTATAGATTTCCTTTTCCTACGATGGATGATCTAATGGATTTTGTAAGTAGTAAAAGGTATTTGAATGAGTATGCGATTGAATAAGTTGTAAAAATAATACATGTTATATGAATGACTGTGATTTTTTTACTTTTTCATGTATTTAGATTTATATTATTTTACATATAGTGTTATGGTATGCAATTTCTAAAACACTATTTGTTTTGGGTTCGTGACATCTTATGAAAATGTATTTGATGATTTTTTCAATATTTGTGCTCTTTCCAAGGTGTGCATGTCAAATGTTTTATAATTCCCCATTTTATGCATCCTAGTATTGTTATGTGCCATTTTTCTATGAAATGGATAAGAAAGGTGAGA